>CM077034.1:55473893-55706607 GCA_039090855.1 Macrothele yani | reverse complement strand
ATGGACTCAACGAAATGTTGATAATTGGTTAGTGAGATCTGAGACCATGCTTAGAGTGAATAGCACTTTCCAGGAGTGTGAGATTGCAGGGTTGTGGATCCAACTGTCCCGATGGCTCAGTTCAACTTCATACCAAAAATTCTCAATGGGGTTTGAAGGATCTGGAGATCGTGGGTGTCACCTTAGCAAAGTAAACTCACCGGCATGAAACCAGAAACAAATCCTGCACAATACGAGCACTATGGCAAGACACAATATCTTGTTGAAAGTAGCCATCGCCATTGGGATAAATCATCCACATGACAAGATGCACTTGGTCCGCAACGATGTTTTGATATGATGTGTCCATTAGACGTTAATCAACGTGAATTAAAGGGCTCAAAGCAATGCCAGGGAAAACTTTCCCCAGACCATAACGTTGCTTCTACCTGCTTGAAGAGGTTGTGGCAATGCATTTGTGGTCCATGCTTTCGTGCTGTTTCCGCCAAATTCTCACTCGCCCATCGGCAGGGTGCAACTGAAAACGTGATTCATCCGACCATATAATTTGTTTCCAATCATCGACTGTCCAATCCTTGTGCTCCTGTGCGAACTGGAGACGTTTTCTTTGGTTAACTACAGACAGCAAAGATGTTCGAACAGGCTTTCGGCTGATATATCCCATCCGATGCAGTGTACGGCGAACAGAGCGTGCAGAGATCATTTGAGGGGATCCTTGATTAAGATGGTCTGTAATTTTCTGCACTGTTGCCCATCAGCTGTCTGTTACCAGTCTGGACACTCTCCGTTCCGTCCGAGCAGTCACGAGTCGATGGCGACCACACATTGCACGTAGAGACCGAGTTTCTTGGCTGACAGTAAATTCTTTAAACACTTTAACAACAGCTATTCTGTAACATTTCACGATGCGGCGGTTTCGGTGATCCTCGCTCCATGGCTCCGAGCTCCTACAATTATCCGATGTTGAAAGTCCGTCAAATCGCATTTATTACATGTCTCGTCACCAAAATATTACTGCTACTACTGTCGCAAGCACTAAGCTTTCCGTTTTTATACTAGCCTCGCCCTCTGGCGGGAACAGCGTACAGCCATAGCTCATTTGCTTAAAACTGTCAGGTGGTCATAATAAAGTGGCCACTCAGTGTATAAGATGAGCTGTAGGCATTCTGAAA
The DNA here is from genome assembly GCA_039090855.1 of Macrothele yani. Taxonomy (NCBI): domain Eukaryota; kingdom Metazoa; phylum Arthropoda; class Arachnida; order Araneae; family Macrothelidae; genus Macrothele; species Macrothele yani. The sequence goes on along the minus strand of CM077034.1, from coordinate 55,705,435 downwards.
ATATATCACACGTCGCTGTAATGGATAAAATGATCGATTTATCAGCTTCGCAAAAATGGATGTTTATCGGCTTTGGGCAAGAGTAGCAGCATTTCTGAAACAGCGCAGTTTGTGAACTGTTCGCCTGCGGCTGAGGTTAAAGTGTATCGTGATTAGAGAAATGGCACCATTGCGAATAAGCGTCGTGAAAACTGCGGAGCACCACTTGCCATTGATGTGATAGGTTAACGTCGGGTGCGAAGGTTCATGAGGGCCAAACCGCATACCAATGTGGAGCAAATAACTAGACGAAAGAACCAATGGGCTACCGGAAGTGTGTCTAAAACGAAGGTTCAGCGAACCCTGCTGTGTATGGGACTCCGATGCAGACGGATGGTCACTGCACCTATTCTAACAAAGGTGCATTGACGGAAAAGGCTTACTTTGAACGGCAGTATCGGAATTGGACCCCGCTGATTGGCAAAGGATTGCCTTCTCTGAAGAGTCACGTTTTCTGCTTCATCGAATGGATGGGCGTTGGCGTATAAGGCGAGAAACATCGGATAACAAACACTCTTCAACCATTGCAGCAGGACACAAACTGGTGAGGGTAGCGTTGTGACCTGGGGAATGTTTTCGTGGCATTCCGTGAGTCCTCTCATACCTTTGGATGACAACACGGACCGAATTCGTTATGAATGCATCCTTGAACACAAGTTACACATATACATGCTGATTGTGTTTATGGGGAAAATGGGATCTTGCAGCACGACAATTCGCCGTGTCACAATCTGGAAATGTCCGAGAGCGGTTGATAGAGCATGATGAATACTTCGAAGAACTTCTCTGACACCCTAATTTCCCAGACTTAAACCCAAATTGATCATCTCTGGGACCACCTCGATCGTGTTGACGCTGAATGAATACTCCACCACGCATCCTCCAGCAGCTGGCAGATGTACTGCAGTCAGCTTGGCTCCATATATCTCTGAATAGCTTCCAGCGTCTTATCGAGTCACTGACAACCCGTCTAGCTGCTTTTTTGCGCTGCACACGGCGGTTACCCTGGATATTCCGGCTGCACTGTAGAAGCAGGAGACGAACTTCCGATTGAGGACAACCAAGACCTTTAGTACCTATTAGCTACTGGTCACAAAAATGGGACTCGACCGTGTATATACAATATATACATATATATAGTTTTTCTATTATCGGTTTGGAATAATGGTTTCTGCAGTGAATATTTGCAGATATTAAAAGCAACAAATTTTAGTGTATATCAAATGGGAACGTACAAACAGATGTATTTCGAAATGCTTATTTTTTTTTCGAGGGATGAGTTCTTTCAATTACCAACATTAATACATCTGAAGTGGGAAATTCACAAATTTGTCAGTGACGGAATTCCAAAAGTGCCTTGTCGCCTCAGAGTCAATTTTTCCTACCTAATAAACTACACTGAAGGGATTTACCGATGCATATTTCTCGTCTTGACTCGAGCCTCACCTCTGTAGTACGTCACAAAGGTTACAATCTGTATATCATGCTGAGTTTGATTCGCTTTTTCCATGAAAGGGAGAGAGACCTCATCATTAGACAAACAGGTAACTCATATTACTTACAGATTTGATTTGGGCTAACTAATCAGAGATACGAGACACAAACCGTTCCGACAACGGGGACAAATGCCCTTGAATTATGGAGTAAAAACTAGGAGGAAAATCACGATAGGATCTAACTCGGTATAAAATGAAACGAAATAAACTAAAGGAGACATTGTCTTTGGAAGCCATTACGTATATTTGCTTAAACCACATGATAATTTTATAAACAAAATCAGCAAAAAGGTTGAAATTCCAAATTGTTGAGCTTGCATTAAGCTGAATGCCGCCAGTGACGCAGTGGATCAACCGCTGGCTTGTGACCATTACCACAAGGTGGATCCTGTTTGGAATTTAGGTGAAGCAGCGACATTGTGCTTGGCAACAGTACTGGTATCTGTCTTTGCTGGGACCAGTAACCTTAAATTTGAGAAGGCCACTATGTTTATAGCCAACTGAGTTGCTCATGATTACGTTACACCCAAACTTTAAAAACGAGGATCCCATAATCATGAAAAATAAGTAAGATATGTTTTTTTAGAAAATTCCAGGAAGTACACAAGAATATTATTTTTAGCAGTGTGATTCAGGAAATTAACTCTTTTAGTTCGTTGTTCACAACATAATATTTCCTCACGGAACATGGAGCCTTGGAATTTCCCCAGTGCGTTCAAAAATATTTGTCACCAAATTCTGAGGTAAATATCTGATATCATAGGGGATTCGAGATCTACATTGGTTCCTCGATTCGAAAGGATTGGGAATGTATTGCAAGAGCATTCAGACGCTGCAATTTTCGCAGATCTGAATTTTGTTTTGATTGCGTTGATTTAATTTTATAGCTGGCCACACCCTAACCAATCACATGCCGCCAGGTGGAGCTGAGTTCCAACCAATGGATTCTGATCGTTTATACCAAATATGATCTGGATTTGAATCTCGGTAAGGCATGGATATTGTTTTTGTCTAATGGTACGGGTTCTCTCCCTTTCGTGGAACCAGTGGCGCGAAATTAGGTTCGGGCGCCTGAATTAAGACCTGTGGTTTAGTCACCGTGGTCGTTAAACCCCTAACAAATTCAATACATCCGTGATTTATGCATTCTGATTTAACAGACGTTCATTTACGTGAGGATATGCATATTTCTACTGTCAAAGTCACACTCAAGATGCGTCTTCCACTTTTCCGTAACGTATCACAAAACTACTTTGCGTAATATCGCCAAAGTCGCATGCTCCCCTAATTATTTTCAGTAGAGTCTCTTTCATTCATTTTTGGAAGCAATCAAAATTTTACAGCAGTATTTAACGTCTGGAAATGTTTTTTACCCAAAACACTGTACAAATACAACATTTACACTTGCCACAGTTAATAATCAACAGGTGCCCAGTTTACTCAATCTTAAGCACTAAAGCTTAGTATAATTATTTGTTTCAAATGCAATGTTTCTGTTAGCAAATGGCCTTAAGTTTCTAGTCTCACACTTTCGAATACCCAGTTTCCGAAGTTAATTTAGTCTACCTGTTTCTGCATAAAGTTTTTTCACCTACATGTTCTGAATATACATGAATAAGCTATGCACTTTATTTGAAAAAATATTGATTATGCTATTTAAGTGTTTCCTATGTATTTAAGGGTTCCCTATGTAGTTAGGGATTCCTATGTATTTTAAAGGTTTCCTGTGCAGCTAAAGCTTTTGTACTTACTTTCCAGATGTATTTCTCATCGTGATCCGATTGGTTGAATCATTATAAACAAAAAGATTCTACGGAAGGTTATTCGAGCGTCATCGAACGTTATCGTAAATCATGCGTTCTTTCTGAAACCGAAGTGATTTCTAAAACTCGTGGGACCAAATTTGTCGAATTATTTTGAAATATTATAAAGTTTCACAATTGGATATTTGGGTTCACTATCTATAAATTTTTTTCACCGCTAAATTTATGAAATAAATACGAATAATTGTAATTAAATTCCAGAACCTAATTTCACTCGAGACTTTTCAATACACCATAACCTGAATCTGCTTCATTTGCTAACCAAACAAATGACGTACAGGTTCAGTAAACAAAGAGGCATATATTAGCATTATTATTAACATATATGAAATGCAAATAAGAACGTTCGACTCTCTTAGGATAAAGCAACAATAAAAGTTAGAAAGGAGTGAGACAACGTGTCACGATACCTCCCAAAGACTTTAATGCCACATTGCAAAATGCCTATCAGTCATTGAACTGAGAAAACAAAGTCATAAAGATTAATAGAGATTAACTCTCCTTCCTTTTCCCACAGACTTGCTGAGAAGTGTAAAAAAGTGGAAATGAGGGAAATATCGTAATAACCGATGCTTACATTTACCTTGGATAGGAGATATGAAGCACGGATGAAGAAATTAATCGGCGTATAAAACTTGGCTGGAGATCTGTTCGGAAAAACATTACATTCTTCCAGACATACACCAATGATCCATTACACTGTGCCTCTAGCATAGAGAAATAAGCGCGCCTGGAGACCGAACGGTGGCGCAGGTGAAGTTCACAGGTAGTATACGAGGTCCGATCAAAATGTTTCGAAACTAGGCCGATGTACAACCAAGTACTTACGTTACTTACGTCTGGCTGTGATCTCCCTTAAAGTATTATCCTTGGGTAGCGATACACCGCTGCCAGCGTTATTGCCACTGTTGGAAGGTTCCTGGAAGTGTTGTTCCCGAATCGTTTCGAGCACCGTCTGCGATTCGCAATGGATCTCGTCCACGGTTTCAAACCGACGACCCTTGAGCTTCAGCTTCATCTTCGGGAACAGAAAGAAGTTGCAGGTGACCATATCCGGCGAGTAAGGGTGGGTGACGAAGGTAGTCACGCTGTTGCGGCTGCAAAACCGGCTTGTTCCTAACGCACTGTGAGCTGATGCATTGTCGTGATGGGGCAAGTAATCGCCCCTGCGCCACATTTCAGGCCGTTTGCAGCAAATATGCTCCCTAAGACGCCGCAAAGCATCGCAGTAGAAAATGGAGATAACGGTCTGACCCTGCTGAACGAATTCACGGTGCACAACCCCACGAATGTCAAAGAACACGTGAACATGCTTTTGGTTGAGCTCCGGACCTGTTAGGCATTCTTCGGTCTTGGAGATGCCGGGCTCTTCCACTGCCACGACTGTTGTTTGGTCTCCGGGTAGTAACCATAGACCCAAGTCTCATCCCCAGTGATGACCCGTGACAGGAACGTTGGCTCATTCCACACCTGCTGACAAAGATCTTGACAGAGTTTGACACGGAGCGAATTCCGTTCGAGGTTCAGAATCTTTGGAACAAACTTTGCAGCATTGTGATGCATATTGAAAACCGACGTCAGAAGTTCATGCACTGCTCCGTATGACACATTGACGATTTTAGCAATGCTTTGAATGGTTCTCCGATGATCCGCATGCACCAGTTCTCTAATTGTGTCCACATTTTCGGGTGTTTTGCTTGTGGACGGCCGCCCTGATCTCCCGTCGTCTTCCAGTGCCGTTCTGCCGCTCTTGAAGCGCGAGTGAAACACGACGCATTGCTTCATTGCAGAAATCCCTACACGACGCATTGCTTCATTGCAGTAAGCCTGCCGTAACAGTTCATGCGTCTCCGTTTCCGATTTGCTGAGTTTGACGCAGAATTTGATGTTCGTTTGCTGCTCTAGTTTGCAGTTCATACCGAAGTCGCTGCTGTGTTCTGCACGCGGTCACCAAATACTGTGTAGCACAGCTCCCAGTGTTCACAGAACGACGCTACTTAGCACAGTGACTCATGAAGGTCCCTGCCCTCGACCGCTGCTCGCGCATCCGCCTTCTGGCGTTTAGCCGCGCGCTATGTACCTAGTCTCCGAACTTTTTGAAAGAACTAAGTATATACAACCCGACGTCCGACTAGTAGATTATTCGCAGTCAGAATGGTAAAAGCTGCTGATTTATCGGAGTTTGATAAAGGACAAATTGTTATCGCCCGGCATCTTGAAACTACGATCTCGGAAAATGCGCAGTTTGTGGGGTTCACTTGCCGCTGTAGTGAATACGAATAAAATATTGTGCACTGACGGTTAAACGACGAACCCTAGTCCAGCCATGTGTCGTACCCATCTCATTGATGCCACATGGGAACGGGGACTGTCGCGCCTTTTTCACAGCGAACGCAGGGCTATAGTGCGACAAATCATCCGCAGCTGCAACATTGGTGATCAGGACAATGGATCACACCACAGAGTTCATCGCAGACTTCTCACAACGCGTCATCGCCAGCAACGCATGAAATGGGCCTACAATTATCGAGATTTGACCGTGGATGATTAGAAGAAAATGGCCTTGTCTGACGAATCATGATACCTCGTGCATTACGTAGACGCCGGGCGCGGATACTACCTACGGAGGCTATATCACCCGGATGAATTCTTAGAAGATAACAGGCCGGAGGCGGCAGTATTATGCTATGGGAGATGTTTTCTTGGGACACATGAAGCCCTATTATCCCAATCGCACAATTCCTGATATAATATTATTGTATAATATTGTATTTGCATGTTTGATGTGTTTGTATTAGTTGTATTAACATTCATATTTTTGCATTTATGTGTTGTATTAATTCATATTTTTGCATTTATGTTTTGTATTAATTCTTTTTTGTTTTTACATATATCTACTGTATTTCTTTTGTGTTTGCATATGGTGCGATTTGTAATTGGTCCATATTTGTTTGGTACAGAAATTGCATCTGCGATTTGCTTGTGTGGTGAATGTCGTAGTGTGGCAAAAAATTAAAAAATAAAATGAAAAATTAAAGCTGTTAGGTATATGAACATCGTTGCACATCAAGTGTAACCATTCATGGCAATTGTATTTCCTTTTAGTGATGGCCATTGCCAGCAGGATAGTGTGCCATGCCACACTGCCAGAACCTTTAAGGAAGGGTTCGAGGAACATGTTGGTGACATCCTGTAGATGCGCTGGCTCTCAAATTTACCTGATATCAACCCAATCTACCATTTGTGGTTCAACTTGGAAGAGCGGGTTCGTCCTAAATCACCAGCACTAACTGTGGAGCACCACGTGTCATTGATGTAAGAGGTGACCGTCCGTTTCAAAGGTGCGTGAAGGCCGATCGTCACGCTACAGTAGAGCCACTCTCTGGCTGAAAGGACCAGGGTACTACCAGAATTGTGTCTAAAACGACAGTTCAGCTAAACCTGCCACGTATGGGATTTCGATGCAAACGGATGGTCACTGAAGCTATGTTAACAAAGTTGCATCGGGAGAAAAGGCTTACATTTGCACGGCAGTATTAGAATCGGACCTCTGCTGATTGAGAAAGGATTGCCTTATCCTATGTGTCACGTTTCCTGCTCCATCGAACAAATGGAAGCTGGCGTATAAGGCGAGAAACATCAGAGAACAAACACTTTTAACCATTTCTTTCATAACACAAGCTGGTGAGGGCAAAGTTATGGTATGGAAAATGTTTTCATGTGGTTCTCTGAGTCCACTCATACCTGTAGAAGGCACTATGGACCGAATTATTTATCAATACCTGTTTGGAGACCACGCACACCCATACATGCTGACTGATTTCCTCTGGACGCAAGGGATCTTCCAGCACGACAATGCGAAGTGTCACACAGCTAGTAATGACCGAGAGTGGTTAGAAGAGGATGATAAAGATTTCAAATTACTTCCTAGGTTACCTTATTTCCAGACATAAATTCAATTGAGCATCTGTGGGACCACCTCGATCGTGTTGTTCGCTCTACGGATCCTCCACCGCGCACCCTCCAGCAGCTGTCAGAGATACACATCAGGCAGAATGGCTACAAATACCTCTGAACACCTTTCAGAACCTCATCAAGTCATTCAGATTCCGTCTATTTGCTGTCCGCGCTGCACGCGGCGTTTACTCTGCATATTATCTGGTGGTCCGGATAATGATACTCGAACGTCTATATACACTGGCGTGCAAAAATTAAGGACGACACGGTTTTTCGAATGTAACGTCGTGCAGAAGTGCTCCACATCGACTCAAATCATACCATAAGATCCCCAAGATGTAAACATATGGGACAAGTGAGCAAAACCGTGCAACCAAGGAATCCAAAGGATACAAAGGCACTTCATTGAAAAAGGTAGCTTCGATCCCAACTGGACAGAAGACAGAATCGTCCATCTGGCCATGTGGCAGGCGGTTGCCATGAAAATTCCAGTCTTTAGTAGGAAATATGATCACCCCTGACTGCATTGCAGGATTTACAACGTCTGTCCACGCTGAGGACGAGGTTGTCAAGGAGCTGTTGAGGCATAGCGGCCCATTACTCTTGTAGCGCCAATCGCAGCTGCGTAATCGTTGCTGTCGGATGGTGACGTGCTGCCAAGCATCTCCGAGAAGGTCCCACACATGTTCGATTGGATTTAGGTCCGGGAACCTTGCCGGCCAATCCATGCGTTGAATATCTTCACTCTCCAACAGCTATGCGATAGTCACTGTACGATGAGGTGTAGCGTTGTCGTCCATGAGGAGGAACTCAGGACTCACAGCACCTCCAAACAGACGCACGTGAGGCAGGAGAACTTCGGTACAATAGCGGACACCAGTGACTGAACCTCCTTGGAAGATGTGAAGGTCAGTACGGCTACCTAGCATGATAGCGCTCCATACGAGAATACCGCCACCTCCAAATTGGTCATTTTGATGATGTTGGAGGTGTGATTGGGTGTTCTCTGCTCTCTCCAGAAGTGTATAAGTCCAGAATCGCTCGTCAGACTAAATCGGCTCTCATCCGTAAAGAGAACTAGACCCCTTTTCTGATGTGTCCAGTTCTCGTGTTCCTGGCACCACAGAAACCGCCGACTCCGATGAGCAAGGGTTAATGGCACACACCGTATTGGTCGTCGTGCAAATAGACCATCTTTGTGCAGCCTCCTGGCCACGGCAAAACGCGATAACGGACGTCCAGTTGTCTGTTGCATGTGTCTTGCGTTTTCTCCCGCTGTCTGCAGTCTTTTTCTTCTCGCCTGTAGGAAAATATACCTGTCATCCTCTGCCGTGGTTGCTCGTGAACAACGACTGCTAAACTCACGGACATTGTTCCTGTCGTTTGAAATGCTCTCCAAGCTCGTGAAACGATACTGTGAGCGATCTCGAACTCCTCGGTCACACTAGTCACACTTCGAGCTTCTTCCAACATCCCAATGACGCGACCTCGGGTTAAGTCATCCAGATGTCGTCTACTGGATTGCCTGTTGGCCATATCACACGTTGGCAGCAACTCGACGGCCTTCAAACCGATGTACACCGTGCAATAACTTTCACCGAATTGCTGAGCATACCCCGCCCGTGTGCTCTATGCCCTTCGGACACTCATCCCTTCCTACGTCATGCTGCATATATGCGCATGCCGTACCGTACCGGACCCTAGTCTATCTCTTGAGTGGTTATTCGGCCCGTTCTGCCTCCTCGTTCCGCAGTATGCTAATTTCTCCTCTTCGTCCTTAATTTTCGCACACCAGTGTATATAGGATTTTCTATTGTTCATTTGGAATAAGTGGTTTCTGCAGTGAATGTTTACAGATATTACAGGAAACAGATTGTAGTGTATACCAAATAGGAACTTACAAACATAGATAGAAATGCTTATGTTTTCGAGGGATGAGTTTTTCAATTGGCAACATCAATGCATCGGAATGTGTGAAATTCACAAATTTGTCGGCGACATATTCGAAACAATGCCTTCTCACCTCGCAGACAGTTGTTCTTACCTACTAAACTACGCTGAAGGAATTTACCAATGCATATTTCTCTTCTTAACTTTAGCTTCATCTCTGTGGTATGTCAAAAAGGTTATAAGCTGTATATCGTTCCTAATTTCGGTCAGTTTTTCCCACTCCAAGCGACAGAGATGTCACCATTGGACAAGCAGGTAACTTATATTCCTTACGGATTCGAACTGGGGCAACTGATCAGAGAGTATGAGACTTAAACCGTTCTGACAAAGGAAACAAATGCTTTAGAAATTTTAGGGTAATGACTAGGAGGAAAATCACGATAGGGTGTAACTCGGGATAAAATGAAACGAAATAAGCTAAATCAGACATTGTCTTCTTGGTAGTCCTGACGTTTATTTCCTTAAGCCGCGCGATAATTTTATAAACAAAATCAGATAAAAAGTTGAAATTCTAAATTATAAATTGTTTCTCCCACATTAAGCTTAGTGGCCCCAGCGACGCAATGGCCTAAGCGCTGATGTGTCACATCATTGTGACCACCAGCTAATATTCAAAGTAACCGTCGTGTGCAGCGTGGACAGCAGCTAAACTGGCTGGGATTTAAACAATAAGGTGCTGAAGGGTATTCACAGGTATGTGGAGCGATGCTTACTTCAGTGCATCTGACAGCTGCTGGAGGGTGCGTGGTAGATGATCCATAGAGCGAACAACACGATCGAGGTGTCTCACAGATGACCAATTGGGTTTAAGACTGGGAAATTAGGAGGCTATGGAAGTACTTTGAAATCTTCATCATGCTCTTTTAACCACTCTCGAACATTTCTAGCAGTGTGATGCGTCGCATTGTCGTGCTAGAAGATCCCATCCGCCCCAAGGAAGACACTCTGCATGAAAGGGTGTAAGTGTCGCATTGTCGTGCTAGAAGATCCCATCCGCCCCAAGGAAGACACTCTGCATGAATGGGTGTAAGTGGTCTTCAAGGATGTCTTCATGACGAATTCAGTCCATAATGCCTTCTACAGGTATAAGTGGTTCCAGGGAATACCACGAAAACCTTCCCCAGGCTATCACGCTGCACCCAATAACTTGTGTTCTTCCAACAATGGTAGAAGAGTGTTTGTTCTCCGATGTTTTTCGCCTTATACGCCAACGTCCATCCATTTCATAAAGCAGAAAACATGACTCATCGGAGAAGGCAATTATTTCCCAATCAGCGGATGTCCAATTCCGATACTGCCGTGCAAATGTAAGCCTTTTTGACGATGCACCTTCGTTAGCATAGTTGCAGTGACCTTCCGTATGCATCGTAGCCCCATATGCAACAGTATTAGCTGAATTGTCGTTTTAGGCACACTTCCGTAGCCCCCTGGTTCATTCGGCTAGTGATTGCTACACTCTAGCGTGTCATTTGGCCGTCAACCACCTTTTAAGCCGACGTTCATTTCTCATATCAATGGCACGCGGGGCTCCGCAGTTTTTCACATCTCTTATTCGCAATAGTGTCATTTCTTCAATCACGATACAATTTAACCACAGCAGCGCGCGAATAGTTCACAAACAGCGCGTTTTCAGAAATACTGCCAAGCCGATAATCATCCCTTTTTGCAAATCTGATAAATCGCTCTTTTATCTATGACAGCAACGAGGAATATGTTTTCAGAATGCCTACAGCACACCTTATATACCCTCCTAGGCAGCTTACGACACGTGCCTTTCATTGGCTACGCGCTGTTGACGTCCAAAATTGTAGGTCGTCACAATAATGTGACTCGATTGTGCATGATTTATTTGTCTACCTGGATGATCCCATTCTTTATTCTTTTAGAAGCGCTATAACTGTCAATATATTTTAAAAAGCCCAATAAATGTATGCACTAAACATGTGTTACGGGTATTGGCGGATAGTGAAAAAAAATTGTTTTAAAAAAGACGTTTTTTTCAGGTATTTATCTCAATTAACACCACGTTTCTACGTTTGAACAGCAGTATTTGAAGAGATATAGAAAATCAAAAAAGAAATGGACGTGACAGAGTGAATAGGAGTAGATTATCGTACACTAAAATGGTTTGGATGGCACTTGAAGAAAGGTAACATAAAATTTTAAGGGTGCTCATGCCTTGCACTTATTTTTGTCAAAATATTATTTAAGAACAACAATAATCTCCAACTGTACCTTGCCATATACAGTCGTCCTGTTTAATAAAATAAGTTTTTGTTTTTGTGTGTGTATGTCATTTTCGAAATGCGAGCGTTGAATATTTTTGTAAGAAAAAATGTTTCCCCATGCTGTTCAGGCTATCGTGTGCTGTGCGAACTGCAAAACATGCATTTCTTTCCATTACAGAAATGCACTATTCTTTATCAGATGGACCAAGCTCCATATTAAGAGGTCAAAGCGATTTATTTCCTAAAACATTTAATAAATAACAAAATAAGCAAACACTTTTTCACATATTGAGCATTGCTCGTTTAATAGGAAACCTTATTTCCGGCCACCTATTATGTCTGACATGTTCTCGTGATATGTGATAAATACTTAAATCAATTAATAAAAATAAAAAAAATAAAAATAAAAAGAAACTTATGATCAGGGTGTTCAGATGACTTTTTGGAATGGGAGGACTTATTCATTAAAACAGTTGGACCTTTTGAGAAAAAGGACGGCACAATAAGTTTGTACAAAAATAAATATGAATGTACATACTCCGTATTTAAATTTTGGAGTTAGAGAGTACAGAGCGTAAAACTTTAAAAGAAGAAAGAACGATTTTAGACTGCTGAACATATTTACCTATATTTTTTCACTGAAAAAGATTTTCTGCAGTTGATGGAGTTTCTTTAAAAAATGTTTGTGAAATTCATAGCACAACATACGTTCGAATTGTACTTAACTAGCAATTTACCCCTTAGTGATTGATTAAGAAACTTCAATTGTAAGAAGAAAAATAATTCAAAGCAACGACTCACAAAACACAAAACAAACAATAGGAGCTCAAGGTTTACACGACTACTTCAATTGTCACCGTCCAAAATTGACGAGCGACAGAAAGACTAACGCGTACTGGCGCGTTTAGTTTGCGCTGTTAACTCACAACTTATTCCTGCAGTAGGCAGTTACAGGATTGCAGGAAAAAACTCACCGGGGACGAAGGGAAGGCATGAGCGTGAATCCAGAAATAAATGAATACATTTTATCGGGGTCTTGATAAGACATTTGGTTACAACAGAAGATTTTGATCAAAATGTATATGAATTATTGTTTATTGTAAAAGCCCGTCATTTGGGATAGTCCCCTTAATTCCTAAAGAGCAGAGGCACATGGTAAGAAAAGCAGGACATATCCTCCAAAAGCTGGACGTCTGCTCCCCCAAGTGGTTATTTCTCCCAAAGTGCTTCCACGGCAACGGTGGCATTGTCCACACATGGTTATTTAACACTAATACTATATGCTTAGAACATACAATGGGTGACCCTAAACCATTATTATTATCATACACCCTTGGTCTTCGAAATTAAAAAACTAAACCTTTAAACTGTTAAAGAAAGTAGTATTAAAAGCATGTAAAAATACCTTCATGTCGGATAGGCAGACGCTGCTCACAGTAACATATGTCGGCCCGCGGTTGGCCTCACCAGACTTTCAAGATGTTCTCCGAGTATCAATCCTGCTTGGGCAGCAAACTGAAGTCGCTCTCCAATCTCCAGAAAGAAAGGAAACGTATGTGGCACTCTTTCGTTGTGTTTCCCAGAAACATTGGACTATCGCATTATGTCGCCATCTGTCACATGTTTGTAATATCATTTGAATTTTAGATATAAGAATGTCAAATTATAAATTATCTTCTTTCTTACAATTGAAAGAATATTAACATTTAAGCTTTAGGAACAGGAAATACTGTATTTTAATTATTATTATACTTTTTATACAATCGTTTCTTCTTCTTCTTTTACTTATGTAATTGTTTCACTCTTGATAAAGATTTCCAAACTCGATCTAATAAAGAAGGGTCTTGTATATTACATATATTATCTTCTTTCTCTACAGTTATTACGCTTTCTGAATTCGGTTTTTATCTTTTATTTTTGTTGTTATAATTTCTTAATTTTCGGAAATCAACTTTTAATAATTCAAATATTATATCCAAAATGTGTTTAGTTGTTATAATAATCCAATCTATTTCTTCCTGTCTATATGTTCTCTTGATAAATGGGTGAAGCACATTTTATCCAAGTTCTTATGCTATTAATATTGTGAGTTTTAGGATGTTCTGGATGATATAGAATTTTTTGCTACAAAGGATGGCTTTTGATACACATTGTGTTCTACGTGAAAATCTGTTTTATTTAACAAATATCCAAAAAGGATAATTCATTGTTTTGTTCAAATTCTAGTGTTAGAATAATTTCCGAAACACAATCAGAATATTTTATTATTTTTTTCCATTTTAGACAGAATAGATATATCATCCACATATCTGCAGTAAATAATTGGTGATCGTTATCAGACACAATCACCTCTGTAATCAAATTCAATATAATTGTCATTGTAAATATAAACCAAACACTATGAAACTCTTGTAACTGAAAAAAATTAAGCTGATTTTCACAATTTAAATAATGTACAATAATATTGATGGCTTTAAGGAGAATGAAGTTGATACCGGAGTGACATCGTGAAAGCCTCATTTGATGCAGCAAGATGAAAACAATCTGAAGTCACTCTCCGGGAGTTTGCCCTGAACAGTGACTTTATATTGCTGCACAAGCGAAGTTGATACTCGACGGACATCTCGAAAAGACTGATGATGCCGACCGTGAGCCGGTTAAAGCGATAAGTACTGTGAGTGTCGTCTCCATATCCGACGTGACAGTATTTTTACATTCTTTTAATATTAAATATTTTAACAGTTTAAAGGTTTAGTTTGTTAATTTAGCGCACCTGGGATGTGTATAATAATAGTGCTTTATACTTTCATGTTTTGTCCTTAAATAACCGTGTGATGATAATGCCTTAGTCGGTGTGTGAGCAGGTCGGCAGAGATTAGAACCTTCCACACATTCAAGCGAAAGAGGGTCAGCTTTGCTTACCTTTGAGTCATTTCTTAATTACAAACCGCACGTTTAACATGAGGTTTAGGACGATATGGACCTTCATAATATGCTTTTATCGCACGTAGTTTAACAAATTCGAAACTGTGCGTAAGTAGAAAGCAGTCGCTTTATGAAAATCTTTTGTGAACCATTACTATGTGTTGCATTGATATGTTTGACTCGTGATGTTATGCTTCTTTCCCGAGATTTAATAAAATAAATCCGATTTAACAAATTCAGTGTAAAGAAAATGGGTAATGGAAACAGTCGAATATATATTGTGTCCCATGCAATCCTATGAAGCGACGCAATAATGGTTAATATAATTGTTACTCTGCAATGTGTTTAAATAAATTTTCACCGAAAACAGTTTCATTACGTTTTACATAAACATAACAATATCGCATTGGAATATCCATAAATTACAAGAATCTGATGCTAAATGTGCTAAAATCAATTATCACAATATAGTTTGACAAAACATTTCCTAGCATAAATTGTCTGCAAAGGGTAGCAGGTAATTTTCTGGATTTTTAATTGGGTAAACGAAGTCATTCTTTCGAATAAAAGTTGAAATAAGGCTAAATTTTCGTATCCTTTCTCTTGTGTGGCGAATTAATAAATGCAATTTAAGACCTCACTATTAGCTGGACTCCGGCCGTGGCACTGAAACTATGTACCGAATTAATAATTGCGTGGTGCGAACGTACTTAAAAGTCAGTCAGTGGCAATGAAACTTTGATTTTTTAAAATTTTACGAATTTCAGATACTTTACCTTTATTACTCGAAAATACTGGTTTTTCAAAAAGGGCTTAGATTTTCTTTTAACCAAACTGCCTTTTTTCAAGTATTACTAATCAATTCATATTGCAAATTACTTATTATCTTAATGTAGCATTTTACTGTCAGGATATATGGTATTCTTCATGTAAGCAGTTTACACACCCTTTCCACTTTTTTTCATTCCGCAGGGAAATTTTCTTAGTAGTTTCTACGTTGAAGAAATATTTTTAAAAAATAATTTTTAATTACGCTGAAGAAATAAATATTTTGAAGAAATATTAAAAAAAATAATGTTGAACAACGTTGAAAAAAATATTTTCAAAAAATAATTTTGAACTACGTTGAAGAAATATTTTTAAAAAATAATGTTTAGTCTACAAGTCGGAAAAAAATACAATTTTAAATTACAAAGAACACTTCCTGCAAAAATAGTTGAAGACATCGGATGCAAATAGTATAAGAATCTTCACTAATGGTGTACTTTAGGAGAAAGTAAACAGTGACCAAAAGGGAAGTTAGATTGTCACATCTCGATTTAATCTCATTGGCTATATTACTTTGGTTGCGTTGATTTAAACGATTGCAGATAATTGGAAAGAGGATCTCAGCTTCAATTCTTGACTTGTCTTGAATTTAAGTATTTTGTGAACATTACTTGAGCATTTTTTATATACCCTTCCAGTGAAACAGGTAAGACATTTCTTATAAGAGAAATTTTTGCGAACAATACATATCGTATACAAATCATATCATACGTAGAATGTTTTGGGAAGGAAGTGTCTAACCCCAGGTCTTAAACAACCCTTAGAAATAGGAAGCTAGGAGATTTGGGCTAGAGTTCCCGATAGGAAAGTGACATGGAAGCGAGGTAAAAAAGGGAAGACGCCCTTATTTATTACCGGGGAGAAGTACCCGGGTTCGACTGCTTAACGTGCTTATCCGACGCACTGCGGATATTTATTGGTTCGAGCGTTCGTACCTGCCTGGGATTGAAGCTGAGGTTCCTCTGTGGCAGTTATGAACGTTGACCGCTAGACTATCTGATCAAAAAGTTTAAATAGGTTTTACTAACTTCTTCATATAATAATGTATATACATCTTATTATACAAATAAATTCCTGAAAACTACTTAAACGTTTTGGTTTACTCTTTAAAACACGTAAATACGCCACACACTCATCCTAATCGGTTTTATGCTCTGTGGTTTTTTATGAGATTTACCATAAACAACATTATGGGTTTTCATATTACAATATACCTATTTATTTAAGAAAAAACACAATTAAGAACTGAAATTTAGATTTTAGTACGTCTGCGTAATGTAAAATTTTAACGTTTGCTATTATTATAAAGAGTTGCAGAGTTGCTCTAGTAGATGTTTTCTGTGAGGCAGACAAGCTAGGAAACATTATTTTTGTTTCTTCACTAGCTATCGGTTAATTGATATAGTTTTACAGCGAATTCTTTATTTTAAATGTTTTCTAGCTGCGCTGCGTGCCGTCGAGTAATGTGAAAATTTTTAGCCGAGTAATGAGTGTGACCCAAAGTAAAAAAAAAAAAAAAAAGACTTCCGCTTTCTGCATATTTTGTAGAGGATGGAACAGAATTTGCGAAATGTAATTCTGTCACGAGAGAGTATATTTTCGTAAAGAGTTAGTAAAGTAGTGTACTGTGACTATTTACATATAACTAACCCAGTGTTGAAATATCAGATACGGTCAGTGGGGTTAAACACCTTCTCGATCTTCTAAATTTAAACTGAACGTTTTTATACATTCTGGAATTTCTTAAGCTTATTAGGTCATTAATGAGCTGCTTAAATTTTTGTTTTGGTTATCGGATGTGCCACTGTTTCCTTATTTTCCGCACTCGCTTCTAGTAAACATTATCTAAAAATAATGTATTTTTCAACAAAATATATTGTATTCATCCTTGGAACTGCAGATCCATTAGTTGGGGATGACGCCAGAACCAAACATATTTGTGTCAAATTAATTTTCGTCAAAACCAACGTATAAAAAGTGAAATTACGCATGCCTAAACGGTTAATTTGATTTTAATGTGAAATACCTAGAAATGTTCCTCAGTTCTAGCTGAGAAAAACAGAACGCTTTCTTGGCATACGATTGGGTTCTAGAACTGATAACGGTGAAAATGTTGCCTGCCTATTTGCTGATTCCTCTGTTTTCATTCTAGCGCGTTAATTTAAGAAACGACCACCAATAAATAAATAAATAATACAAATTCCGGAGGAGCGAGAGTGCACTGAAATTTTCGTTTTTGTTTTTTGTTTTTTTAATCTCCTTTCCTGGTACAAAAAGTAAAGAATATGGCACGCAAACAAACAAAACCAATCCTGATTTTCAATATTTTGGGAAGGAAATGTAAGTTTAATCTTGGTTCTGGAATACCATATTTATCGATTTAAAATACGCAGATGAATACAGTTAATTTTGATTTTAATCGAGACGTACTGAGTTGGACAGAAAGCAATATCTGCAAATGCACAGCAACAGAAAAGTCTTTATCTGCGTTCAATCAGTCCAAAATTTAGTCGGCATCGTTTGCCACAACATGCTCTTATCGTCTTGGAAACTGTTGGATATCGTCCCTGTAGAATTGTGGCAGCTCAGACGCACAGAAGTAAGTGTGTGTTCGGTATCATCCCGGCTGGCGAGCCGCTTTCTATCCAGGAAACGCTGCAAAGACCCTAAAAGGTAGTAGCCGCTTGGGACAATGTACGGGGTAATGGCTGATAGCGGCAACAGCTCCCCGCCCATGTCCCTGATCTTGTGTCAGGTCACACGGGCTGCGTGATGTCTCGCTCCCTTCTGCTGTAGGAGGACGCCCTTGCGATCCAGCAGTGCTGCTCAATTAGACATGAGCGATGCATGCAGTTTTTTGAGCTAACGGCCGTACACATCATCGGTAACGGTGATATTGTCCGGTGCACCTCAAAGAACGCCCCACCGTATGTACTACGAAACAGACAGCTGGAACATATGTGGGTGTAAGTCGTATTTGGGGGGTGAGCATGGGGCCTTTGTTTTAGGTCCTATTGCTGTTTCAGGGCGATTACTTTGTCATAAATGACCCATTTTCCGTCACCTGCCACAATGCGGCCAAAGAATGGCTCAAATTGGTCACGTGCAAGCAGAGAAACTCCTCTACTCATGCGGTTTGCTTTCTGCTCAACTGTGAGTTGATGATTTTCCCAAATTTCCCCTCTTGTGCTCCTTCCCAAGTTGACACAGATGCGTGATACTGATCGTGTGTGTACTGTGTGTAATCCTCAGCCCTTCAGCCACACCCGGATGATCACACGTGGGTCGGTTCCCACTACCGACCCACATGTGATCACCCAGAAGTTGGCTGAAGAGCTGAGGATTAATCGGAAGGCTGCTATACTTTTTCAGCTTTGACCTGTCAGTCTGCCCAAAGCCGGAAGGCTGCTAAGGTTTTCAGCCTTCAGGGTTTGGACAGTCTCAGAGGTCAATGCTTACCTTAAATTTAAAATAAAACAGTTCTTCAAGTATCGCCAGAATGGAAAAACGGTTTATTTCACCGCGTTTTCCAAACAATTATCTGCTAACGTTGTAAATCTCATACTTTGGTGTCTAATACTTTTTGCGCTGCGAGCTAGGGAAAGCGCGAGTGTCCCAAAACTTCTAAAGTATCGACGGCGACAAAGGCAGTTGCTTTTTTATCGGATCATATAGAGAGATTTGTTCCAACATGATAGCTTTCTTGTCAAGGTATAGTGGATGGTCAGTTTCGATAAATTGCTATGACTGCAACATAATACTAGTCAACCCATTTAAAGGATTACAGAAAATTTCTTCATTTCCAAGAAAGTCATAAAAATCATTGGAGTTGTTTAGTCTTCGAAACAAAAGTACAAATAGGCGGACTTTACAATTTTTTTTACATCTAATAATAAGATTACCCACGTGGGATTTGCTGTTTAACTCAACATAATAACGCGTTAGGAAATCAGTGTGTTATATTTTCAAAATCATTTAGAAGTTTTGTGAATTATTTATCATTTAAATGAGGAAGTCGAGTTCAAAATATTTTTCAAAGATATATATATTCTTTTATACCGATTTCTACATTGCAGTACTGCGAAGAGATAAAGACCATATTTTATACTGGAAACTCTGTTTAAGGTTGTATTTAGGTACAAGTTTTTAATTTTCTTTACTTACAAATTTAAATGCATACGGATTCATGATTTTTGGTATAATATGTTAAAAACTTATATGTACTTTCATCTTCAAAAGTTCAGTGTTCTTATTTAGATGCAGGTGTAATTAGGTTTTTAGCCTTTCAGTGGGCTCTAGTTTAAAAAGCTTATGTCCTCTACGTGAATACTGGAAGTTGTTTAAAGAAATCACCGGCAATATTTGCTAAACGACTGAAATGAGGACTATTTCTTGTCTTAGATTGTCGATTGATGTAAGCTACAAACTGAGCATCAGATATAACAAACAATTTCACCAGAAAAGAAATTGCATGTGTGTAGGTATTCACAGGAAACGAAAAAAAGTTTTCCACCTCTGTTTTTATGTTTAATTTAATAGCGAGTACACATGGTTCTAAATAATAAAGGTAAGCCACACTTGAAGATAATTATGGGAGATTTCAATGCAAAAATAGGGCAACAGCAACAGAATGAAACTTCAGTAGGTAAATTCGGTCACGGCAACAGAAACCAGCGTGGAAATACTCTCGTAGAGTTTGCAGAGGCAGAAGGGTTTTTCATCTTGAACTCCTTTTCAAGAAAAAGCCACACAGGAAATGGACATGGAGACATCCAAATGGGACGACAAGTGAAATTGATTTTATTATGTGTAACAAAAAATTCTTCATAGAAGACTGCAGTGTGCTAAACAAGTTCAACACAGGCAGTGACCATAGATTGGTGAGATGTAAGATGCACCTCAACACTAAACTCGAACGTAGCAAGCTCATAAGACAAACAAAATGTATTGACATAACCAACCTTAAAAAACACCATAATACCTTCAAATTGGAACTGAAGAACAGATTCTCTGCTTTAGAAGGCCTAACATCGGATGAAGTGGATATTTCTGAAGTTAACAGAAAAGTAACCAAAGCTCTTATGGAAACAGCAACAAAATTAGCTGGGTCTAAGAACAAATTGCATGTGAACAAATTATCAGGAAAAACCAAAATGTTGATGCAAAAAGAAGAGTGATGAGGACAACTAAAGAAGATGTGACTTCCAAAGTGGAATATATAGAGCTATGCAAGACAGTACGAAAAAGTATCACTGAAGACGTAAGGAAATTCAACTGTGAACTAGTAAGGAAAGCAATTGAAAACAACCAAAGCCTAAAGATAGCAAAGGGACATCTCAGTAAGGGGAAAAAACAGATTATGGCACTGAGAAAAAGAAGATGGTTCCTGTAACAAGAAATAGAGGCGAAATTTTGACAAGAGTGAAAGATTTCTACTCCAAATTATATGAAAGGGATGATACATGTACTCCAGACATCATGAAAGGTACCAGTACCAGAGTTCTTCCAGTCCTTCCAGCAGAAGTTGCACATGCAATCAAGAACATGAAGCGGGGAAAAGCTCCAGGAGAAGATGGAATTACTGTAGACATCATACAAGAAGCAAGTGGAGAAATCGAAACAGTACTCGCCCAAATTTTCACTCGATGCCTTAATGAAGGGAAAATTCCTGAGGATTGGAACAACGCTACAATGATCTTGCTACATAAGAAAGGTGACATTGAGGATCTCAGGAACTACAGACCTATCAGCCTCCTATCAGTGGTTTATAAAATCTTCACTAAAGTTCTTTCACACCGCTTGAAGGTGACACTGAACATGGCTCAACCGAGAGAACAAGCTGGATTCAGGAGTGGCTACAGCACAATAGATCATATCCACGTACTGAGAGAACTAATTGAAAGAGCGAGGGAATATGAGCTTCCATTGTGCATGGCTTTTATCGATTATGAAAAAGCCTTTGATTCGGTGAAACCATCAGCAGTTGCAATGGCTCTGAAATCCTGCGGTATTGAAGATGCATACATTAATATTATTAATAACATCTATGAAAATGCAAGTGCAAAGATTCGGCTGTTTGAAAATACAACACACATAAAAATTGGAAAAGGAGTGAGACAAGGTGACACCATATCTCCGAAGCTCTTTAATGCCACATTGGAAAATGTCTTTCAATCACTGAACTGGGAAAACAAAGGGATAAAGATTAATGGAGATTATCTAACCCACCTTCGTTTTGCTGATGACATAGTCATTTTTGCAACTACCCCATCAGAGCTACAGAGTATGATCCAGGAACTTGCTGACAAGAGTAAAGAAGTGGGATTAAAAATGAACTTTCAGAAGACAAAAGTGATGTACAATGCTTTTACAAGAAATGAAGATTTGTCGATTGATGGAGAAAAGCTGGAGATAACAGACACGTACATTTATCTTGGACAGCAGATATCAAGTGAGGGTCACATTGGTGAAGAAATTAATCGGCGTACAAAACTTGCCTGGAGAGCTTTTGGAAGAAACAGCATAATTTTCAAGAGCAATATGCCATTATGTCTTAAAAGAAAAGTGTTTGATCAATGCATACTTCCAGTGCTTACGTATGGTGCAGAGACGTGGACCTTAACTAAAAGAGACATACAAAGGCTGCCGACAACTCAAAGAAGCATGGAGAGGTGCATGCTTGGTGTAACCAGGAGAGATAAGAAGAGGAACACGTGGATCCGAAAAATGACAAGAGTGGAAGACATCATGATCAGAGTTAAATCCCTGAAATGGCAATGGGCTGGACATACTGCCAGAAGAACAGACCATCGATGGACAGCCGAAATTTTAGATTGGATTCCAAGGGACAGGAAAAGACCCAGAAGAAGACCACATGGAAGATGGGTGGATGAAATTCGAAAGTATGCGGGAGTGACATGGAGGAGACTGGCACAAGACAGACCGTTGTGGAGGAAACTTGGGGAGACCTTCGTCCAGCAGTGGATTGATAATGGTTGACAATGATGATGATGATGACACATGGTTAAAAGAGACATACAAAGACTGCAGACAACTCAAAAAAGCATGGAGAGTCGCATGCTTGGTGTAACCAGGAAAGATAAGAAGATGTACTCGTGGATCAGAAAAATGCCGATAGTGGAAGACATCACGATAAGAGTAAAATACCTGAAATGGCAATGGGCTAGACATATTGCCAAAAGAACAGACCATCGATTGACAGCTGAAATTTTAAACTGGATCCCAAGAGACAGGAAAAGACCCAGAAGAAGATCACATATCAGATGGGTGGATGAAATTCGAAAGTATGCGGGAGTAACATGGAGGAGACTGGCACAAGACAGACCGTTGTGGAAGAAACTTGGGGAGACCTTCATCCAGCAGTGGATTGATAATGGTTGACAATGGTTATGATTATGATATATGGTTGATTTTATTTAGAAAAATTGAAGGTTGTCATTACTATCTTCAGTTACAAAGAAATATGAACGTGTCTCAGTCACGACGACGGTTTCCATGAAAATTCATTCAGCATTTTATTTCCAAGGTGTCAGCACAGCCAAACTAACACCGAAGTAGAAAATTATGTCATAGGCGTTTCACTATTTTCCTTGTAAATATTGTCTTTAAATCAGAAGAACGTGTTCTTGGTGACGAAGCTGAGAACTGTTGAGATTTCTTTAATTTTTTCTGTCCTGATACTACCTAATCGACAAATGCTTTCAACTAACTTAAACATAGCTGCTTGTATTGGAATTAAGAAGGAAAATAAGACAATGTCAAAAACCTTCCAATCTCTGCCGATGATTTGCACCTTCTCTTTTGATAAATTTTATTTGTAAAGCATTTTTCCAAGACAAAGTTTTTACTTTAAAATTTGAAAAATTATAGAATTTTTGACTTTGTTAAAGAAGTTTGAGTATACCATGCAAAGTTTCGAGGTTCCTTAAAGGCCTTTTGCCAGGTCCTGAAATTTCAGTTACCTGTTTATGTTTATATCACAGTCTTTGATGGTTGCGTGCTCTGGGTCATCGATCAGTTTTTCAACCAAAACGTTATGTAGAGGCGTCCTATTACTTTTGTTTCCCTGGTTTTAACATATTTCCCAAGTACCCACCGAATCCCTGAGTAATACCATTTTTATTTCCATCTTTCGTTCAACTCAAAACCAGGTATGTAATCTCATTATGGCAAACATGTAATTTTAAGTACCATCAATCTTTTAATGAAGCTGGAAAATTTTTACAGAGAAGCGTTAGTAAATTAATTTCTCAAATACTATTTAAATGCGAAATAATACTCTTATTCTGGTTAACTGCAAAGATAACTATTGATTTCATGATTGAAGATGTTACGTGGGAATGCTTCGGCCTTCCACATTCATTTTGAATTGTAAGGCAAAGGCGTATGATTGTAAGGCCGTGGTGTATGATTCTGTTTAGATAGTTGAGACATTTACACCAGAAACGGATCAACTAATCATACAAGAGATTACATCTTTTCATATTCACATATTCCAGCGTATTTCAGTCCGGAAATGTACTTTGTAATAAATTAACAGTTGGTCTTCCCCGAAGTTGAACATACTTAGTAGAAAAATAAGAAAAAAAATGGAGTAAATGTGGTTTCCTGCTGCTTTTCTATTTATCGCCCTTGTATAAGCGCGGAATAAAATTTATGTAGGAGAGGCGGAATGAAAAAAAAGTGGCTAGTTCATTTTACCCGGTCATGATCATATCCGACGTTCTGACATGCTCTACTTTTTCAAACCTTCCAACTAATGTGGAATCCTTGACATCTCATGCGTTTTTAATGCTTAACTCTATTAACATGCAACTTAAAGCGCTTTGAAACAAATAATACTTCAGTTGAATGCTGCGTTTTAGAATCAGGCCAAATATTCTCGAAACTTTGCAGCCATAACAATTTTTCTTCACAATGCATCCATTTTTCCAATGAATGTCTCAACGTGCTTCATTTTTCTTGTTCTCCTTGCGCGATATAGGCGTTCACTTTCTTCTCTTAATTGACGTCATTACCGTTTTCCTTAGTCACAAAGGGCATGGAATGGTTATTTTAGTAAAGGACAAACGTCTAATTTCATCTTCATAAACACTGCTCTCAGCTCATTATTATTATTCGTAATTCATTCCATGAAACGATTAGGTTTATACGAGTGAGATAGGCGGTTCAAGTAACACATGAGTGATATGCAAAGGTACGTGAAAAGTTTGAACGTACGCATCTAAAAAATTTAATGATAAATAAAAAAACATACACGCTTATTTCAATCTAAGCAGTACAGAGCGCTACCTTCCGTGGTACTTTTTCAAATTTCCCGCAGAGCCACGACACTAATGCACCACCATCCGGCCGATATCACGCACCGACGATTTCAGATGCCAGATTACGCATCCACAGCTTAAACAAACAGCCGTTCTTTTAGGAAACGTGACAGCAAGATAAGGAAGTGATAGTCAAATGGGTCAAGCTTCGGGTTGTATGCTGGATATGGTACGAGATCGACCCATTAAAATTCCTGTAATTTTCGTTAGGCAACTGGGAAGGGTGGAGTTGGGACGATGCCCAATTTCAGCACGGTCGCTTCCTGTTTATGAGCCCTAAGTAGATTTCGCACAGAGCATCATGGACCTCCTGCAGTTGTCCTGCATAAAAGTTTCCATCCACAGCGTGACATATGGAAATAATTTCGAGAGAATGTGATCCACAGAATTTCATCAAATGAATTTTGCAATTCCATCAATTAGTTTTCGTTAGAATATTAAAGAGGATGGAGTTTGGATGATGCCCATTTGCAACCACTGCCGTTTTCCTATTTATGAGCCCTAAGTAGAGTTCGCGCAGAGTATCATGGACCTTCTGCAGTTAGTTGAACTGCAGAGAGGTTTCTGTACAGAGCGTGACGATCTGGAATTAATTTCGAAGGAATAAGACCCACACAAATCCATCGCATACACGACGGCTCTGTGGGGCGGCGCATAGTCCTGCTGATACAGACCAGAGGGTGCAGGATACGGAAAAGCCATGAAACCTTGAGATCAGACGGAATATCCTGGTAGCGCGAAACAGTTAAGGACCTATACAGGCACACTAACGGACCTAATGTGTTCCACGAGAAGGCTCCCCAAATCATCACTGAACAGACCTGGCACGACGGTGCCATGGGCTCATGCTGTGGATATCACACCCATACTCTTCCAGCAGCACGGTATACCTAAAAACTGGATTCATCTAACCACATGACACGTCGCCACTCTGCAGAGGTCCACAGGTGATGTTCTGGATACCAGGCGAGGCGTAATTTCCGATGATGAGAAGTCAACAGAGGCTCACGCGTAGGTCGTAGGCTACAATACACCAGAGTATGCAGCGTGCGTCGTACTGTTCGCTCACTGATGCTGCTTGCGCGTCAGATTTTTTACCTGGACGGGATGCCCAGCCGTTGCCAAGCGGTCGGTGTTTACGAACCTGTATTGTCCATGTTCGTAGACACCGACCGCTTAAAGTTGCCCAAGATCATACGCCAATGATGCGGTCATCATTGGCGTATGATCTTGGGCAACTTTCTCTCTGGGCGCTGGTACGTCCAAACGTATAGCTGCACACGTTGAACACGGTTGTCTTAGGGACCCTAGTGTTGTTACCACTTGGACGGTAGAATGGTCCTGCTGTCTTGCGCCGACAATGTGTCAAAGATCAGAGTCGCTGAAATCACGATGTTTAGCCATGTTCGTCGATTACAGTACTTTCTGGGTTGCGCTGCTGTCAGCCTTTTTATCGCCTGTGTTCGTTTTGGGTGTGTTCCACTCTGTGCTGGGAATGTCCATATCAACTGCACATGACACTTACTTGTAATGTGTTGTCTATTGAGTGTACATATCCTCAGAACTTTGTGTATTTTTCGCCCAATTCTATGTCCTTAATACTCGACTGGTCATCTTGGAATGAAAACCTTGTCGGGCCTTCGATTTCAGATTTATACACTTTCTGTTTTACGCAACCTCATGCACATTGCTTTAAGGCTACTTACATGCTTGACTATTTCCCTCGCACGCACTGTTACATTCAAAACGCCACCACACTGGAATTCAAGTAGAAATGTGCGCATCAACATATCGAAAGTTGTTGCCTCGCAGATGCTTACCTAGCAACCTCTGCTCTACGACAAAGCTTTAACACACTTTTTCCTTCTATCAAATCGATTGCGAAGTATCACACTTAATATAGCTTTGTTTCATTACATCTAAAACCTTATGCAAGAGTTTTATCGAATTTCTAAGCAATAAAATCATGTACTTTCCTTGTTGCTACTTTTCAGATTAACTAATGAAACAAAAATCTTACCCAGATAACTGAGTGAACAGACACAGCACAGACTGAAACTGTCTGTACCAAATTTATTATTCACTCTTAGTGAAATTAAGAAAAAACATAATCTCATTTTAAGTGCGGATGGTGGAAATCTGTCCATCACACGCTTACCAAAATTAGTTATTACCTTACCTTGGTGCAAATCAATGCAGCAGAACAATCTCCTCTGCTAGTCAACCCCAATTCTTTTGTTTGTGATCTTCCAAGGAATGCGTACCTTACGAAGTAGGTAGCTTCCTAATCTTTACAAACACAGAAAGTCGTAATGCATCTGACATTTGATGTATAGGAAACGACTGTATAAGCATTTATGGCATCAAGGCCCATAATTACTTAGCACAAACATCAGAGTGCCTGCAAAGGATTCTTGTGAACGCAAGATGGCAAAGGCGGTTAAATCGAGGGTTCAATATTTCCTTACTAAAATATTTCCTTCTGATTCTGACATATCGGAGAGCCTAGGCCCCCTATGTTTTTATTACCAAAATGATGATGTGTTAGCCTTGACGCAATGGTGTGAATATCCGTCCTTTTTACATATTACCAAATAGAAAATAAATTCATTGAAAAAAATAAAGTATATATCATTCAGTCATGTTTTTGTAAAATCATAGTAATAAGAAAAAATCCGTGAAATACGATTTCATGCATTTCATAATGCAAATTCTCAGGAGCTTTGTCGGTTTCAGACATAAAGCAGAATCTACTAACTTGGAAGTAGGTCTGTAAATTTTAGTGGAAGTGTTTCTCAAACCTAATTAATTTAGGAGAGCCAGAATTCTACTTCGGAAATAAATCGCAGGTCGATAGTGTCATTACAGTTATGTTGCCTTAAATCAGAACACTGGAACATGAATTATATTGTAATACTATTCATTCAAGTTCAGTTCACTTTGCAGAGAGACCTTCTGATAATATTATTTACATGCTGTGTACGGAATTTCAAAAATCACAAAATGAAATTTGAGAAAACTGTTAACCTAGTGAAAGGTGTTTAACTTTTCAAAGATAAAGCAAGGTTGAAACAGAAGAAATAACTTGCTAAATATATATATATAATAAATTTTAAAAAATATGTACTGCAACTTTAAACAATTCGAAATCTGCTTTTACTGAATTATTACTCTGGTATAATAAACGTTTGATTATGCAGAACATATTTAAGAATTATTTTTTCTCTTAAACTATCAGGCATAATGATAAAAAAAATCAGGAATAAGATATATTGCATGTACAAATAAAAAGGATTTATCAAGTCATTGAAGAATTTAAGGAATGTCACAATCAAGTCTTTATGTATCTTTTTGCATATTCATTTAAGCACACTACAGATGATTATTGTATTGTGTTGATTTATTCTACAGAAGTTGCACGGTACAGTCATCGTGTTTCAGCTTTTAAGCAGTGTTTAATTCATCCTGCCTTTTCTAAAGTATACCACAACAATCATGACTTATTCCTTACTTTTTTTTACTATTAAACTGTTCACTAAAGAAACAACGTGCCAAATGGGGTGCAAAGGCCTTGCAATATTTCTGTAGTTAATTCCTCTACTGTGCGCCCAAAGAATAACCGTAGAGTTGCATGGGTGCCTCTGGGTAAACACCAAGTAGGTGTGTTAACAAATGTTAAACGATCACCAAGGGAGTGTGGTTGTAATTTATGCAAAACTTCAGGGTCTTATTTCTAAGGTATTGCAAAAACCGGGGAAGCTTTGGCGTCGATAGCACTTTGTTCGAATTCATTTACTGATGCCTCAGCAACTGTTTTTTTTAATAATTTGTATGAACTTTCAGCGAATATGAAATATATACTGTATAAAAATTAAACAGCGATCGCGTTGATCACGAGGTTAACGCCATGAAGTACACTCATTTTGCACTTAATTGAAATCATAGTGTACTATTGTGGTTTAGATTGAACATTGTCCGCCATTCTTTTCTTTCTCTTCAATCTTCAACACTCAGCGTATCGATTTAAAATCCTAGCAGTGCATTTCATCTTTTTTTTCAACAATGCAAGTTCACCTCAGTCAGTCCCGAAGATAGGCGCCTCTTTCGGATTTGCTTCTCGTAGCAGCAAAAAACTCTCCCTGCTTCTACCGGCTGTAATTTTTTTTTAAATTTTGTATTTTGTATAAATTTCATCCTCTCGTTTAGATAAGTAGATGTACAGAATAATTAATTTGTAAAAGAAGTGACGTTAATTATCTGCCACGAGATGAATCGTAGCATGGAATTCTAGCTGTGTCTGCCATTTCTTTAGCGAATAGTTCAAATATTGATTAGTATTTGTCGTTGTGTATAAGATTATGTAAGATTCTTTTTGGACTCTCGTGGTATTTTCAGTGCAAAGAAAGATTTTAGATATCAACATAAGCAGATGTGCAAACCTTAGGACGAGCCAGGATTAGATTTTTGGAGTCGCACAGGACAGGCCTAGATATGTGAAATACAAACTGTAAGAACTCCGTTAATTACCGAATTGATAACCAAAACAACACGGACACAACTGAAGATAAGGAGAGAGTGGAATTTATTCAGAACTGGCTACATAGAACTGGGTGCCTTGATATACACATCACTGCCAAAGACGATACAAAGGAAAGTTAAGTCTCTGAGTAGGAGATATGATTACCTCTAATGTTGATGCATGATTTGAGCCATCTGTTCGTACTTTGCACTGGGTCGTCTGTGAGGAGTTGCGGTAATTACAACTGTTTCCGGCGTATCTTACCGTCCAACAACGCGTCTTAACAGAGCATCCCACTCGTGTTCTATGGGACTTAGGTAGGGTATACATGCGGGGTATTGCCCAGCATGTATATACGACCAATATGCCATCAATTTTAACAGCCCATCAATAGCTACCGTACTATGTGTTGTGGAGTTATCGTCCATTAACACAAATCGTTGGCCAATGGCCCTTCATGACAGAAAAACATGAGGAAGTATTACCTCACTAAAGCAGTGCGCACTGGTTACAGTACTTTTTTCGGTATGTAGAACTCCGTATGTCCATCGATTATACTGCATCCTTCCCCAACATACAGTATAAGAACACCACGGCAGCTTTATGTAACCCTTCCATTGCTGCTTTTGGGTTGATAACGTGTGCCTCACTCAACTCAGATTGCTGAAGTCCAGAATCGATACAGAGATTAAATCTACTCTATTAGTAAAGAATACCGTACCTCACTGTTCTTCTGACCAGCTCAAAAGTTTTTCGGACCACTGTAAACGGCGGTGCCGGTGACCAGTTTCTAAGGGAATACAGCGTACTAGTTGTCGGACAAACACTCCGCATTTCTGTTGACGCCCAGCTTCGGTAAACCGCGATTTTGGGCGTCTTGTGCGAAATGTTCAGTTGTTTTACAAGGTGACTTGCTGCTGTTGTCGATCCCGTTGGCATTCAGGAACAGATAGTTGTCCCCACTAGGGTTGGTTTGTATTGAAAGACGGTCGGTCCTTCGTACAGCTGTACCTGGATTCCTGTAGGCCGGCTATGCACTTTATACGATGCTATAGGCAATAGAGCAACTCTTGGTCTACACCCATCACAGTTCGTCACTTCTTCATCCTCCCAATTATTCGACCACGAATAAAATCATCGATATCTTCTCAATGGGCAATTTCGTCGTCTCTAGCAGACAACAATCACAATCGAAAAAGTCATCTGACGTACTTTCAACTGATTGTTATTGAACTGCATGAGCACATTTTATTCTCACGTCACTCAAACCAGACTCCATTATTACGCATGTCCTTTTGATATCGTTCACAAATATTGTACTGAGTTAATTTGTGTTTCAGTGCTGATATTATATCCGGCACATATTTCTTTTCCACTTCTTCCTAACGTATTGCACAATAGTATGTTTCAACACCTCCGTTTTTCGATTTTTCAAGTTCAATAACGAATTTAGCATACTTAAAGATTTTTCATTCTGAAGCAGGGTAGCCCATAAAATCACCGTGACGGCGTAGAAATCCAGGAATGAGCGGTAGTGTAGGGTAAGTAACCTGATGGGGAAGTAAAACAGTGCTTGCAGTTTTTCAGAAAGTTTTAGGAAGTTTACCGTAAATTGCTGTGTGTTCGGGGTAAGATGACCTATTTTCAAAAGTCCAAATCTGGGGCCTCCGCTTTGTATAAATAATTTAAAAATTTCTAGCGGCTGAAAGGGATTTTGAAAATTTTTTCTGTTCATAACAATCATACATGTTTATGCTTAAAAGTACATGCAAAATTTTATAATTCGTTTTCAACGGCTGTTCTGTGCATTTTAAGAAATGCGTGGAACTCAAATGAATCAACTGCAACGCATGAACGAAACCAAAAGATTAAATACGGACTTAGTAATCATTTCGGTTGTACTTTGCTGCACTTACGCAAGTTACGTAATTCAAAAATCACTTTTAAGTGTCTCTGCATATTTCGTGGATGCCTAATCATAGTCGTTCTTTCATTTTATGGAATGTATCATGACAAACAAATTTTAGGTGAGGAAAATTTTATATATAAGTTAATTTCTCTGATAATTTAATGAAAGTATCATTTCCGTATCGTTTACTATCATAGGCATTCTTGAAGTGTCGTTAAAAAATAAAAAAAATTATGTGTAAACTTTATGTCTAATGTGTCTTCAAATTCTAAATATAACAAATTTAAATAACAATGCTAAAAAAATCTTGATCAGGTCTTAGTTATTTTTAATTTATAATTTTAATTTTTATTTTCATTAAGATTTTGTTAAAGCAAACCTGTATACCGATACTCACTTGTGAAGCATTCGTTGAGCGAATATATTGTCCATCCTGAACGAAAACTGTTTTCATCGCTATGTTTTAATGGCATTCCTTTAATCGGAATCAGTGGCAAAGCAAGTTCCCGAAGATTGGCCAATCATTTCAGAAACACCCTTCATAAAAGGACGAAAACACAGGTATGTAACAGAAGTGCAGAGAAAAAATGCAAGTATACTTTAGAACCAGATTCATAGACACGATGGGTATCACGATATTACATTAACGTAAATTACTACAAGGGATGTTGTGGCTGTAAACTATTAAAATTCGGTAGTCAGTGTTAAACATCTTATTAATGCGTTTTCTTGATATGTTACCAAGTAGGAAGGTGGATTGTATAGAAAAAAATTCTAGCGTAGTCTGTAAACACGAGCTCAACCTGAAAGAACATCGACTATTCCTCTCTGGCGAACTGGTTTGAGAAGAATGATACAAGCTTCTAGCTGGATCCAAAAACATTTTTCGGGATTATCGAGAACTGTAAGGAAATGTGCAATAGTATTTACCACTTTCTCCAACATTTAATGAGACGTCAAAGTGTTTATGAATTACTAGCTTACAATTTGTCGGAATCATCATGTCTTGTATAAATTTCTTCAGCCTCTGAACGGCGCATGCTTTGTTCCAAGAGCGAAGACAATCCACAAAACGCAGACTTTTGGATTTCGTAACCAAATTTCAAGACCAAAATAAACATAGTAGAATGAGTCCTTTGCAAAAAAATTCGTGTGAAAGCTTTATCTTCTAAAATGACGCAGACTTAGTTTTACGAACTAATAACTTTTGACTGGACTGATTTCTTTTTCTATTTCAAAGCTGATAAGTTTATGTATAATATTCTACTAGATTTTTTTACATATTTTAGTGTTTCAATGTCCGTGGTAATAATATTTTTTTAAACATGGAATCTTTTGCTCAGAAAGAATTATGTATCACAGTGAAGAACGTTAAATTCAGTATACGTAGTTTTGGTCAGTAAAGTATGTCGTGAATTTTTCTATCGAAATATATAGCATTAGCGTTTGAAAATATTCGATTTCTATGCCTATTTTTAGTTAGAAATAGTTTATACTCTCACAGTATGAGAATTCCTTAAGAAAGTATTTTAAAGAACAGATAAGAAAGAATACCTCTCAGTAACAAGTAGATCTTATCATAGAAGCCAAAGAAATGAATGGAAATGAGCGTGTACGCTTTGGCAGTTCTGATTCGTTTCAGCTAATCATCGAAACCTTATCTGAAATCGCTGTGAATCAAACCCATGGATCTCTACAAAGAAACAAATATTTCACAACCACAAATTTAAATATCTTCTTTTCAATTTCGAGCATTTAAAAATCGATAGAGCAGTGACTCGCGGAAGGGCAGGGGAAACATTGATTTATTTATTAAAACTCGTGAACATTGACATTTGAGCACCACGAAGGAAGCATCGGATTGAACTGAAATTTCATGGGCGTAATGATACAGATCAATGATACACATGATGGAAAAAACAGAGCAGCAGGACAATTACAGAGGGATCTGTGGCACACAGTCCGGTCATCTTCAATAGCGCGTCGCACCGATTCGTACGTCGATGCATGCTGCAATACAGACCGGAATAGAATCAAACCAAAGCCTGATATTGTCCTGCGGCAGACTGGCACATACGTTTTGGACGGTGTGCCCCAAATCCAGGATAGTGCGGTGCGGAGTCAGCCCGTGTTTCAATTGGTCACACACATGCTCCGTAGGGGACATGTCTGCCAAGCGGGCAGGCCATGGGAGTGTCTGGACATGACGTAGGAAGTCCTGAGCTATCCGACCCGTGTGAGGGCGGGCATTATCCTGCTGGTATAGCACCCCTGGCATCACCGCAAGGAATGGGAGCACATGAGGACGAATTATCTCATCCACATACCGGTGGCCTGTCAATGATCCCGTACCACTACTAGAGCTGATCGGCTATCGTAGGGTATGGTTTCCTACACCATAATGCCTGCAGTTTGGGAGGTCTGGCGCTCGATCGAGAGGTTGGGATTGTGCCGTTGACCGGGAACTTCACAACCTGACACGATGATCATCTATCCCTAAAACGAAGCGACACTCATTGCAAAACACCACACGTCGCCAGTCTGTGGTGTTCCACGTGGATCTGGCTTGGTACCAGAAAAAACGGAGACGACGATATTCCGATGTTAATGGCAGCACACGTGCGGTGGTATCGTAGGTTCGGTTCAGCGAAGCGTCGGGAAACCGTTTGTGGGCATACAGGAGCAGCTACATCTGCCTGTATAGTGGACGGTGTCCCCGGGGGATCCGTTCGTGCCTGTCGCACGGTACGTCGATCCTCTCTACCGGTGACCCTCCTGATCCGTACGTGGCAGCTCCGTCGTGTGGCAGTGCCGTTACGTGTCCACTGTCCTCAACAAATTCGGACGGTGCTGTTAGAGAATCCACGTGTCGGGATATACGGCACGCTGCCCACGCTGCGGGTTTCAGCCCGATGATCAGCCCTACCCGAAAGTACGTACGTTGTTTAAATAAACGTCTATGGCGGCTACCCAGCATTTTTTTCACTCTGTACTCCTGCTTACGTCTGCCGGTGCTTTTCGTTTTCATGGGACATCGACTAAAAGCCGGTTTATAAGGCTGCCGGTTCGTTCTTGCAGCGCAACCACAGGGTGTGCCGTCAAATGCACTTGCACCTAATGTAGATCATTTGCATAGCAGCACGCACTCTAGCTATTTACAAAGTTATGCGGTTGTAGCATGTTTTCTTCTACGTGCTCAAATTTCATTGTCCTAGAGTGTACATTGAATTGAAGCAAATGGCATCGGCAATTCAAAAATTCAAGAACAAGACAGACTTTTGTGAAATAAACTTGGGAAACTTTCGTCCAACAGTCAGCTGATAATTGCTGTTATTGATGATGACAATGATGATGATTACTTGATCCGATTTGTGTTTGTCTGTTCATGGAAATTTTTCTCAGACTTTGGGCAAACACTGACAATTAAACACATTACGGTGATGTGCAAACAACACACACATTACACATATATCTCTTCCGCAACTTTTATTTACTTTGAAAATTCAGTACGTAAAGGGACCTGAAACGAAATGATGTGTGAACAGTCCTGAAACTGTAAAGTGAAGTATTCATAATGGGTTTCGTTTATAAATGTAGTTATACATTCATAAGAGAAAAGTGGTAATATGATGCATGTGGCATACTGTATAATAAGATGCTTACTCTCTCTCTTGTAGTACCATATAAAAATACATATATCTATTTTTCCGTTTCCGTCGAAACCATCAGCGTTTGAAGGTTAAACCAAATTTTCTCATATCACGAGAAACGAAATCTATAGATGAGCTGGTACATTCTTTCGATGATCGTCGAGAATTTCTCTACACTAGAATTCTACGTCAAACAATAAATTATTAAACAAAATTCTAAGAAACTGTCCTTTTTAAAGTTTACAACGGCCCAGCCTAGAATAACGAGCACAATAAAAACTAAAAATATTAGTTATCGGTTGCGTGATTTACCAAAAACAAAATTCTTATTATGTATCTATTTGTTACAATGGTATTTCCTGTTTTTATGTGGGAAGCAAACTGATGAATTTTTTAAGTGCACATCTCAAATCAGTGAAAAACAATCCGCTAATATGCCGCGTTTTCAATGTGCAGAGGGTTTTTTTGTTCGGTTGTACAAAGTATAAAACTAGCACAAAGTACAGTTCAATGTACAAAGAGTTTTTTTTATTTAGTTGCTAACAGGAATTACCAATCTGTTAGGAACTCGATGGGTTATAAGAAATCTCCCGTCCCTGATTTAGGGCCACAGGTTCCACGGAAGTGAGATAGACGGTGCCTCTAGACCAATACAGTATCATGCCTCAAGGGACTCGAACTCGCACCCACCTCGGGTGAATGGGAAGAATCCAGCGTTTAGTCTAATGCGCCACAGGGGCGGAATACAGGTAGCAGTAGTTTTGCTTTTAAGGCAGTGCATGCTCAACAGATCTTCTTGTTGGCTGCCCATAAAGTAGGTACATATCGACTTCATTCCGACTTAATAGGAAAACCACAGCTATATCTTAGGCAATCATATTGTGGAAAATGTTTCCGCTGTTACAATGTAAAAATTAATAGGAAATTGTGCTAAAAAAATATCGGATGCACAATACAACACTGTATTTTCGTGAACCAATAACTGAGTTTCAGGAACCGGATCGAGCTGGAAAAGGAACATTAATCTATAAATTCTGAAAATAAAAACAAACAGAAATAATTATTGTATAAAATAAAAGTTTTGTATTTTAGGGAAAAAGAAAGATGTGTAGACATCAGATTTCTAAGCGAAAAGAAGAGAACTGTTGCAGTCTTGAAAAAAGTGAATTTCATTCTTCAGTAGGAAATAATTCATAAACATATAAAAAATTATCGATTGCCAGGGTAGGCGGCGAAATGATTTCATCGTATGTAGTCCCCTTGCCTCAAGTCGTTTGACACTTGTCCCGATGGCCACTTCTGTACCTGTAGACGATGCAACATGGCCTGGTAGAGTTCATAGTGACGTGTTCGGTTCTATTTGTTTGGCTCTCACAATCTCTCGATCACCGTGTTCTGATGTGCCCTCGACCGTCCACTGAACGCGAACCGTTGGGTTAAGATCAATTGGCTCGATCAATTGGCGCCAACATCGTCCGATTGCCAGGTCAATTCGACCCAAGTGCCTTGCGATACGGCGACTTGACCAAGCGGCTTCTGCCAACCGAACTAATTGTACGTCCTCTTCGAAACGTGTGTAGCTGCTCGAATTGTACCCCGACCTTACGTTCAGATACCCTCATAGGTTGTTGAGGGTAATGCTATCAGCTGTCGCAATTGTCTCTGCGTCCGAGCTTTGCTC
The DNA here is from genome assembly GCA_039090855.1 of Macrothele yani. Taxonomy (NCBI): domain Eukaryota; kingdom Metazoa; phylum Arthropoda; class Arachnida; order Araneae; family Macrothelidae; genus Macrothele; species Macrothele yani. The sequence goes on along the minus strand of CM077034.1, from coordinate 55,669,086 downwards.
TTGATAAATCCTCCTCGATGCGCGGTCCCCATGCACTGCCGCGAGCAACTATTTATTTATTGGTAGTTACTTTTTTTGTTGTGCATGTTCGGTCCTAAGGTGCATGCATTCTGACTTTTAACAGATCAAACGAATTTCTCGAAGTACTTCGTTCTTTTGCAAAAAACTGTATTTTAAAATCATTCTTTCTTTACATTGGCCCAACTATCTATTTAATTTATCATGCCATACATTTTATTCATTAACGCGCTAAAGTAGCAATGATTACATTGTAAACTAAAAAAAGTTGGGCCGTAGGATTTTGATCAGAGTTTATTCTTCTTTAAACGGAGTACATTAATTGTTTAGTACATCACTACTTCAGTGTGTGATAAACAATTCATTACTTAAAAGCATTTCAGTAGGTTATTCTATTGACGATAAGAAACTGTAGATGCCTGATTCCCTTACAGACTGTTTAAGGAATTGCTTTTTAAGTTATATCTCATAAATCTTGGTCCGTCAAACTTCATGTCTCTTTTAGGTTATAAATCAACAAAGATCCCAAGTACTTCTACGATTGGTAATCATCGCTTTCTGCCATAGTTTAGCTGATTTCTACAGCACGCAAACTCGTTTAAGGATCAAGAGCTGAACTGCATTTTCTTTCATTTCGTTGCAATGTCCTGGCACTTGTATGAGAAAGTCCCGAATTTCTTCCAAGGACACATATCTTCTACTAAACCTTCGTTTTAGTTCGCTTTAATTTGTACATTACCATTTGCTTTGTGAGAGTCCTATTAAAGCAAGTACGAATCTTTGACTTAAAAGTGAAAGATACTAAAAAAGAAGCATATAAGTCTAAAAAATATCTTAGATGATCTGATGCATTCAGATTGTCGCCCATTCAATTCAGCTAGTGCTCTGCACAGTCGCCTAATATATCTTTTCGAATTTTCAAAGTAAATTTTGTACAATTCTGGTTCCTATACCTTTAGTGGGTTAATATTTAAACGGCTCAATCATGAACAGCGATTAATAAAATTAAAACACTAATGAAATGCATTCGCACTCCACATAATTCGAAAAAAATCTTACTTGCTAGGGTACACGAACTTTTGCTGAATCCACTGTAGTAGGCAGTATGATACTAATAGGATTAACAAAGGGTGATAGCAAGATTAAAACACACCTTTTTGAGGCCGTAAACTAGATTAAAGAACGCCGCCAAATATCTCTATCATCAGCACTCTCCACTTTGTCACAGTCCAAATAAATATTTATTTGAAGCTTTTATTAGGACACAGCCTCCTTCGAAGTATGACTTTGAGTGCTGTACAATTTTTTTCACGAGCCAACAGCTTGACCGAAAAGTTTGTCATCTTTATTACCCTTCTGAGGACAAACGCTTGTACCACAGGTATACTCCTCTTGTTTTCTCTGCTGACATTTGAAATTGTTGTAATGGACTTGCTTGATATTATATTGCGTTTTCAGGGTATGTTTTTCACAATATACTTAATTTCAAAACAGATCAAACATACAGCGTCTCTGCGTGACAAAAAAGTAATCGTCAGTCTACTTCCCTTGAAATACACGACACTTATTGTTCACTTTCCTCTTCTTCAAAGATATCATCGCCGGTCCAGTGACGCAGTGGTCTAAGCGATGGCTTCTCACCATTCGTCCGAGATGGGTCCGGGTTCGAATCCCGGCGAGACATGGATGTTGTGTTTGTCTTTCGGCCCTGGCTCTCTTCCTTCCCTGGAGTCAGTGGCCCTTAATAAGGGACGGGCGACTGCTTATAGCCCATTTAGTTGATCACGGATATGGTTACACCTCGATCCAAAAAAAAAAAAAAAGATGTCATCTTAATGATTCAAAACGCTGGTACAATTATAGCAAAATAAAACTAGTATAAAAATGGAAATATTTCACCAGATATCAATATAGTTAAATAAAATAAACTTGAGTATGGACTGTTACAAACTTCACAAATCGCTCAATTCAATACTGACATTTGTGTGCGACGGTGCTGCTTGCGTGCATCACGTACAACAGCGCCAAAATGGCGGTTTCCCGCCCCTTTTCTTCAATCGATTTGCTACACAGTGTCCTCTTTCCTGTAACTATCTCCTCTTCCCCTAATTTAAAAATAATTGCAGCTGTTTTCTGTCTCTGCCATCTATCGGCACTTCAGGAGTCCAAGCAACATGTTTCTCCTCCCGTGAATCAAAGGCAGGTGTTACTGTCGACGTGCTGCCGTACATCTGCGTGATTATTTTACGGGCCGACATCTAAAGTGCATGTTCCTTTTGATTACAGAAAAACTTCAGTCCGTATGTGACTGGCGTGCAAGATTAAGGGAAATTTAGAAACGTGCTCACAGGCCGGGTGAAATTAACGCAGGGGCCGGTTGTGACACGCGGACCATACGCTGCACATGCCCAGACTAATGGTTTTGTAGCATGTACGTGGAGTGAAAAAATATTTTTTTTACTTAGAAAATCCAACTGAATTGTCACAGAATGCAATGGACAGATCAATGCCTTTTTTTAAACGTAATGCGAAGGTTCCTACTAGATAAGGCCTGCTGCTCATGATTTTTTCAGTTACGCGTGTATTGATTTAAAAAGCAAGAACAATACAGTAGTTATTTTAGGTGTTTACTACTGCCACTTTCACACATATAACATAAGAACTTTTTAAAATCGGGAACTACCACGAAAGGTCTGTTGTGCTTAACCTTAGACTTGATGTATTTATCACATTCTGTAAGTCGAACTCCTACCTCAGAAAAAGTAAATCAACTTGTTTATCTTGTTGTGACCGCCCATGTAAGTCGTAATTTAATTTTACATTATACTTGTTTCCCATATTACAAAATGCGGATCTACCCATTTCCAAGTCGCTTCTTTTAAAACACTATATCACAAGTTCTCATTAAATTCTTTTATTATGTATTTATTTAAAAGGGAAATAAAACACTGAAGGGAAATAAAACATTTTAAAGAAAAGAGATCCAAAGAAAGCTTCCGACAGAAACGGTAAAAATTATATTCGTCCAATATTTTTTATTTACCTGATATTATCTAGTGTATACGTGTTGGAAGTAGATTATTACTCAGACACTGTTTAAAATTTTCTTCATGTGGATTTATAGTACAATGTAATTAACCTGCATATTTGTTATGATTGTTTTAATGCTGTATTTAAACATCTCTTTCATGCAACATTTTATTAAGTCAATGATATTCTTATAGTTTTACATACATACTCACATTAATTGACGCCTTAGAAAATAATGTCCTTATTATAGATTCCTTTATTATATATGGACTTTGTAAGTCTAAAAAAGGAGGAATCACAAATACACAAAATATTCAGTTCTCACAATAAATTTGAATTTCTGTCTTGCTGAAACATAATCTGTTCTGACAGTTGTTATGATGAATAAATCTTTAGAGAAGACCTCTCATTAGGTAAAATGCGGTGTATCCTAAGCTATACCCAATAGTTTTGCTTTATAATATGTGCTACTTTCAAAACAACTGAGCAAACAACATTTTATTTTGCAGATATTGAAGTGTAGATGTGGTTTCTCGGATATATTTGTGTTAATATGCCACACATGTTAGTTTCTTTTTTTCCAAAACTGATGCACACAAAACTCTCTCCAACTACAATGTATATTTAATATTATGCCTCACAGTATATTTAATATTATGTCTCATCCACTTTGTAAGCAGAACTTGTGATAACTGTTATTTGCTGGTTATTCTTCATTAGTTTGGAACGAACTAATACTGTAGTATCTTTGCCGCCGAGGTTAAAACTTTAGTAATGTTTTCAAAGAAATTAGCTATATTGTTGCCGAGTTATTCCATCCAGTAGCATTGATTGTTAATAATAAAGGAGATAAATACTTCCAGCAAGACAATGCCCTAATTCATAATGCTCATATGGATTTCCAATGATTTGAGTAACATCATGGAAAACGTTTCCCGCTACAATGTCATCCTAAATCACCAGATAGCAAACAAATAAAGGCATGGTGTAAAGTCAAAAGGGACATTTGACAGCTGGATCAACTACCATCAAATATCTAAGAGCTGTAAGTTGAAATGCATCACATATGAGCTAATGTACCCAAAGTCAATAGCATACGTTTTCTAGAACCCATATCATGGAGAATTTAAGCACTATTAAGTGCAAAACATAGTATAAAGAGGTGGTCGTAACAGTTTTGCGACTCAGTATATAAATAACATACACTGCTGGCCACCCAAAATGCAACGCCAAGAAGGACACGAGATAGCAAAGCCAGATTTACAGGACACATAACAACAGATACAAAGATGAAACGATTGAGCTTACAGGCATATGCAACTTGCGGAAAACGCAGACATCAGTAGTTCGTGTGGCTCCCATGGCTGGCAATAACGGCCTTTACACGCCGCGGCATCGAACGAAAGAAGCTTTGGATGTGGGCTCGGAGTATGTCGGTCCAGGCTGCTTCCACACATTGCCACAGTTCATCAGGCGTAGCCACGGGTGATGCTTGCTGTGCCACTCGGTTGCCGATCAGCAACCAGACGTATTTGATGGGCGACATATCGGCAGAACAGGCGGGCAACGGCAGCAGTGACACATAGTGGGTCATGAAGAATTGTTGCACGATGCGTGCCACTGCAGGCATGCATTGTCCTGGTGAAACCTGGCCGCTGGCAGGTCCTGCAGGTAAGGGAGGACTACAGGCTCCAAAAGGTCGGAGATGTAACGGTGGCTGTTAAGTGTACCGGCGATGCGTACCAGAGGTGTGCGGGTGTCATATATAGTTGCGCCCCAAACCATAACGCCAGGCGACGGACCGGTATGGCGAACAATAATGCAGACTGCATACAGTCTCTCGCCGTAGTGCCACCACATGCGGGTACGACCATCGTGGTGTTGCAGACAGAAGCGCGATTTGTCAGAACAGGCAACGTCGTGCCATTCCCTTGTCCAGGTGCTGCGTTCAACGGCAAATTGACGCCACACACGCCGGTGGTGTAACGTCAATGGTCATCGGAGCAATCAGCGCCGTGCGACAAGTTCCCGCTCCTGCAGACGACGTCGAACGGTACGTGCTGACACAGGTTGTTGCGCAACACACTGTAATTCCTGCGCTAACGCTCGTGATGTGGCGGTGCGAGCCGTCCATGCCCGCCGCACAATATGCCGGTCCTCTCGTTCGGTGGTGTGTCTCGGCTGCAGCAATCACTCACATCGGTCCGTCCGTCCCTCCTGTACCCACCGAACCCATACTCGCCTCACTGTGGCTGGATGTCGTCGCCCACGGGCGCCGTTGTCTCGTTACGATAAACCGCTGTCGCGATAAGCCACTATTCGTCTTCTGTCGAACTCTGAAACGTGCTGGAATGACTGCCGTATTCTGCGACGAGGCATCAGGAATCTTCCCACGTACAAGTCCGGCAGCACAACACAGGTCCACTACTTACACCCCACTTTCTGTGCACTCTTCTTATAGTGCTTCTCGGTGGCGTGCTGGACGCAAATGATTTTCATATGCCCTGCAGTGCTACTCGTTTGCATGTCGTCTCGCGGGCAACCCATGCGACGAATTTAAGGCCAATCGGATGCTTCCTTCTTGGTGTTGCATTTTGGGTGGCCAGAAGTGTAGCTACAAACAGTCATTTAAGATCACACTTCAGTTTTTTCTTGTTTTTCTGGAACGGGGGATAATTATCTACTGAAAAGATACATTTCTTCTTCCACTCACGCATGCATGTCAAAGCGAGATCACAAAGCCGCACTTGGATAATAGTTTCAAAGAATGGTAAAAATCTTATGTCATGTTACATCAGGGCTCCTAATGATTATAAAGGAATGGTTTCATTACTCGGGCAACTTTCCTAAATTAGTACGCATATATGTGAAAAATTCAGACCTGAGGTCCTGCCTAGCAAATTACTTATATTTGTGCACCCATATTTTTCTTGTTCAGTACCGGACAAATCTGGACATAATTTAACATGATTGGGAAAAACGTCCTGACAGATTTTCAAAGTGTTATAATCAAATTATAATGACACTATTATAAATTATCGAATCATTCATAGAAGTAAATCGTATCGTCACCATAACCCATACATTTATGCAGCTAATAATGATTACTGTTAATTAGCTTTATTAGTTTACATTGCTGATGTTAGGCACGAGAAAAACGAACGTCGAGAAGTCAAAAGCGTAAATATCGTAGTCAGTAATGGGTTACTGAAACGTTTTTCTGGCGACATCTAGTACCACAGAAAGCTACCAATATATTTTTACTACTAATGCCAATAGCCATGAAATCATCCTAAATCCTAGAAGAAACTCAACGAAATATTTAGCATTATTTTTTCCTGTTTAATAGTGTAGTCTACAGCAGCAGCAGATATATTAAAATCACAGAAATATTTGAGCTACATCTTTGAATATTTATTCACGATCTTTACCAAATATTGTATTCCATTTAGCGCTTTCAACCGGTATTTTATGCAAATATTAACTTTTAGATATCAATTTAGTCAATACTTTTCACACTCTATTGAAGATGATACTATTCTCATTTAGTCGAGTACGACGTTTTATATCCTTTAGTTTGTGACCCTCAATGTCTCCCAATCTCAATCAGCCCATGTCCAGCCCAGCGTTCATTTCGCTTGTGTCCTGACAACATGTTCTTTTTCGTCCTCGTCTTTTCGTTCACTCTGCCTTTCCAAGAATATCTTTCTTTAATGAGTCCTATCACATCACATGACAAACGTAAATGAGCTGTAGTCTGATAATGTTTCCCTGAAGTGAGATTTCAGGTTTGATATGATCTAGATCTTTGTCGGTAATCCCTGGTATCCATGGTATTCTTAACAATCTTCTCCAGCACCAAAGCTCAAATGCATCAATCCTACTTTGGTCAGTTTTTTATTACATTGATAATGATGTCGTTCTAAAACTGGGTGTGAAATCCGGACGTCGTGAAAAGTCCAGGTTTCACAGCCATATGATGCTATGGGAAACACAATACAATGAGTCAGTCTGAATCTGGTGGTGACTCTGATTTCCCTAATCTTCCGTAGTTGATGTAAGTTAAGTATCGTGCAACAGTCTAATAGAATTCGCCGCGTGATATCACGGCCACACTGTCCTGTCATATTAGGATCAGTCATTCAATGTAATCTGGCGATTTTTGGTAATAGTTGTAGTGGGCTGGCAGTTAAATCAGATTTACCTTACGTGCTCTTACCATGTAGCTGCGTATGGCTTAGTGGTTAGCGAGTCAGACTGTCAATAGAGGGTCGTCAGCTCCAATCCTGGGCCCTCAGGTTCAATCCTGGGTTGATCTTCCAGAAATGGTGCGATTTGTTAACAGTTGCTGAATATCCGCAGTGCATCGGACGAGTATGTTAAATGACGGCCCCCAGGTTGGATCTCCCAGTTACGTTGGGTATCCATTCCTACTCCCCATGACTTTCTCTTACCCCTCTATGAGCAACATCGCACTTGTACTGTGGCGCCATCTACTGTCCTTTCTCTCACTTACAAACTGTTCTGTCAAAGTCGATAGACTTGCCCTCACTCCTTCCGTTTCTGTTCCCTGCCAGAAAAGCAGACCCGCAGTAGGTGGGTTGGGCCTAAATCTTATCTGTGGACGGAAATCCTACACCAACATGCCTGGCTGTCTCTCACAGGATGTCTCTGTCTGTGTTCTTACTACGTCATTTCTAAAATAAATTTTTCTGTTCCGCTGGGACCGTACTTCCGTGCGAAGCCAGAAATATTTTCAATCGTTGTCGTACTACGTTGCAAAAATTTGTGTAGACCGTTCTGCAACCCCCAGGATCGAAAAATATTTACATAGCAATCAAAGTGATTCTGCCCCCCCCCCCCCCCGAATATTTTTCTTTTTTATGTTTTTGGTTAAAATGTCACTTACATTAAACAAAAATGCTTTAATTTAATAATAATTCATCAACTTACGTTAAAGAAGCAATACTTTAATATTTATTTTATTTTGCATTCACTTCTATTTTCTTACGATGGATTTCAAAACTTCCATTTTCGTCGAATTAGTCCTCGAAATAAATTCTGTATACACCCTGCTCACAAACGTAAAGAACAATAACTGCTGTATTCCATACCTGAATGGAGTTTAATACAGAAAATAATGATTTTGTTAAAATGATGTAAATCTGGTTCGTGATATGCTGCGATTAAAATTTTTAAGCGAAGTGCATTTCACAAAATCCCGACTTTCCCATTTTGTGTAAATGGGATCCGTTTGCAGACCGCGAAAAACAGCGTGAGAGAAAATGTAAAATGGAAATGAGCCTGAAGTACAAAAGAAAAGGTAACAAAACCCCAACGACCTTTCGCAGAGAGATTCAACTCCCTTAAATATAAAATATACACAAACCAAATGCCAATAAACCGAAAGAACTCGAACGAAAAAAATATACCATAAAAATTCCAGCACTTTTTAAGAAACCGGTTTCTTGAATTTGTTAAGAGAAATGTCTTTTGATTACGAGAGCTCATAATTTCAGTGGGAGAAAATAATATAATACCAGGTAGTCAATAATGACGTGGGACTATAAAATATGTAGAATTATTTTTAGTTATTTATGTATTGAATATTTTTTCGATCACAACAGTTTTTTTTAATGTTAGTTCATCACCGCTGACCTTACTTTGATATGGAATGTCACAAACATAAACGAAATAATGTTTCGTCAAAGTGAAACACATGTGTTCTAAAGAAAAGGTACAAGGTGTGATCAAAAATAAGGTGTATGTTTTTACCAAAGATAGCAATTTAATAGTAGATTTACACAAATTAATCTTATTCAAAATAATTCCCCTCAGCACCCACACTTATTCCAGCGGATCTACCAATGTTGGAAACACCAATAAAAGTCCTGTTTCAGAATGGCGTTAATATCATCGTTACATTACGTGTGATTGTCGTCCACACACTCAAAAGGTTTACCTTTCACAACTGTCTTAAGTTTCGGAAATAAATTATCTCGGTGCTAAGTACTAGGAATAAGGCAGAAGCGTGAGGGAGCCTCGGAGTGGAATTACAGCAAAGAATTGGATCGTCAGAACAGTGTGACTTCAGAAGACCAGGAATGAACTTGGCACTGGCGTCATGTTCAACGTTTCGGTGAATATCGCTTGCACAGCACTAAATGACAAAACAGTCTCAGCTGAATTTTCTCTGCTGGTGAGGCCTCGATTTCTCTGATCACAGCTCGAATTTGCATGGCGTTGCCATTGGTTAGCGTCGTTGATGGGTTTCTAAGGCCAGATTTATTTTCGATGTAAGAAGCGCCATCTTTAAATCAGGAAAACCTCTTAAACACTGTCTTTTAGGTAGCAATACTTCCACCACAAAGAGTTGTCAGTTTTTCGTGCGTTGTTCTCACCTAATATCCAAGGTGGAAATACAATTTCATGTTTGCGCATTGCTCAAACTTCGACATCCCGATAGCGTTGAACAAACGAGAAGAACGCGCATACACCCTTTGCTTTCTGGAGGACGTTGGCATTTGCTGCAAAACCGGTTTCTGGCCAGGCTACACGTCTAAGGATTGAGGGGTTATTGACGGCTTACGTCAGACACTTCTCCTTTACTTCCTCAGCAACGGCAGCCCCATTCACCTTACTTCTTTTATAACCCCTCGTACGTTTCGTGAAATGTACTGCAATACAAGTATATTGGTTGAAGCAGGGATTTGGCAGTTAAAACAGTCGAGCCCTCTTTTCGAAGAGCCGCCGAAGTGAGTCGTGGGACAAGTGGGTTCAGACAAAGGAAATTATATTGTTTCAGATTTCATGGATATATTTCTTCTTTTTTCCTGAGATTAATTTCAAAGTACCACTGGTGTCCAACTGCGGTATACTCCGACGTGACACGTTTGTTCACATTTGTGATCGTGGCTTTGCTGGAGCCACTACGCGATATAGAATATTTTGCTCACTGAGGAAGTGTATATAACGTTCTATTGACGAAATCTCAGCAATTCCCTCGCGGTACGTGCCGGACGGGCTAATTTACGATTTGCAGCACGGGTTGTTAATTTTTAGGAGAGTTATTTTCTCAGTTGCGTTCTCCACTCTTCCTCTGCCGCAAGGGGAGACTCAGGTGATGATATAACAAGAACACGCCGGTCTAAAACGTAGGTGAAAAACATATATAAAAAAGTAAAGAAATATATTTCAATTCAAGATAAGTCAAAATAAAACGACGTAAGCATTACACATATCTGAAATCGCAACTATCTTATCATTTTTTTTCAGTTCAGTTTACATATATCAATTCACTAAACTACGTAATAAAGACCATTTAAACCATCAAAGAATGTAATTCACTTTATGAAAGCGTGACGTCCATGTCTCCTAAAAGAAGCAAGTTTGGCAACTTCAACTGCATATTAAAAACCATCCAGGCAAATGAAAGCTATGTGCCTTGTTCGCCTCGCGTTGTATTATGGCATGGATGTTCGGTGATTGCGCACACGCAATAAATTGTTTATATTCATTTTTATATTGCTTAACAAGAAATCAGGCTGCAAGGGCTCAGGAAAATCACGAACGTTCCTATTATTAATGACATGCCTTACATAGTACATTTAGTCTAAAACAGTGGTTCTCGAACTTATTACCCTGTGGAACCCTTTTTCCTACAATGTCTAGCTATGGAACCCTCTATAAAGACTATTTTAAAATTAATATACCTATATGCCTATTATTTCTCTCTGATTTGAAATAAAAATAAAATGAAAAAAATAAGCAATCAATAAAAAGGTTATACATACAAAAAGGTAATGTAGAGCCAAGGAAATTTATTATGCCAATGACGCAAGAATTCAATAATGAAAAATAGTAATGTGACAAAGGGCTTAGCTTTTTATTGCCACATAATTCTTTAAAATTCGGTTCTATCGAAGAAAAATGTAATCTTGTATGGGGCTCTGTATTCAGCTTATTCCGGTGTTTAGTATGTGTTGAGGCATACATAGAAAAGCATGTTTCCCACAGATAGGTTGTCGCAAATGGTAACAGTACTGACACACCTTTTTGCGATAATAATGGATATTTTCCTTTCAAACTGCACCAAAATTCTGTCATTGGCCCTGTTTTACAAAGGGATGTCACTGAAGAATCTGACGACAGTTCAATACATTTTTCATATTCATCAGATGAAAAGTAGGGAGGTTTCTCATTTACAACAAATGAATTTTTAATCCATAATTCACTTTTTATTTTTTCGTGCTGCTCAATAGGAAAATAGTGACTCATTGAATCGAGGAGATTTTCTAGATGTTGGGTGATTTCATCATATTGTTTGTTTTCCATTTCTGAGTCCAACTCTGACAGAAAGTTTCTCACGGTTGAAAAGCAGTCAAGTTCGTGGCTGCAGACACAACTGGTCCAAAATTGTACATTTTTTTTAAATGCCACAATTTTGTCTTGGTAGTGAATACATCAATTTGCTTTCCTTGAAGTGCAAGATTCAGTTCATTCAGTTTTGAAAAAATATCAGATGGATAAGTCACTCGAAATAACCACTCTCTATCATTTAATCGATCTTCTAAATAAAAGTGGTTATCTATGAAGAAAGCATGCACTTCAGCTGGAAGTTCAAAAACCCGTTCCAATATTTTACTTTGAGATAACCACCTCACTTCCACGTGTAAAAGCAATGACGTATGCACACTTCCGATATAATCGCACAAGATTTTAAACAATCTACTATTTAGAGGACAAGCTCTTATGAAATTTATCATTTTACCTACTTCATATAGGGGGCTTTTTAGATGGAGAGGCAAATTTTTCGCAGCAAGAGCTTGCCTTAGAAGCATACAGTGACTACTGGTACAGTGATTTGCAATCATTTTGATGCGTGCGACAATACCAGATGATTTTCCCACCATAGCTTTGGCACCATCTGTACAAATATGAACGCAATTTTCCCAAGGAATTTCATTTCCTTCAAAAAAGGACTTTAAAATATTGAAGATCTATGCTGCAGTTGCACGCGCTGTTAGCGGCTTGCATAAAAAAAATCTTCTGTTAGAGATGCTTCATGGTCCCTATAACATACTAACATTTCATCTAAATTGAAAATTTTTACGTAAGTTGTGACGCATAATGTGATGGAAGTGATTCCGCTCCTATGTCCTGACATTTGACACCCATTTAGCTAATTTTCAATAGGGTTTGTCCCCAGGTGGTCCCCTACTACATACTAGAATTTAATCGAAATCGAACCTTTTTTACGTTAGTTATGACGCATATGAGCAGTGGAATGGATCCCGCACCTATGTCCTGACTTTTGACCTCATTTCGTTCACTTTCAATAGGGTTCCTTCCCAGTGTTCTCCTACCACATACTAAAATTTCATCGAAATCGAACGATTTTTACGCAAGTTATCGTGCGGACGAACATATGCACACAACGCCTGACGTAATGAGGCAGATCAGAATCGCGACCATCTGCTCGCAAGCGTGTGACGTCATAAAACTTTAATAGGATCCACATACAACGCGTGACGTAATGAAACAGATGCCGTGACTGCGCGCCAACATCTAAAACGCGAGATTGTGAATCATCAATTTTGAAGCGAAAACAATAGAAAGTTTTTTCCGAACTTGTACAGAAGAACAGTTGCATGCATGAAGGACACATTTCTCTAGAAACTGACCATATTTAGTTTCTTACATTCAGGCCATGCTGGCCAGAATTACGGGATTGTCAAAAAGCATTACTGCATAAGTTTCTATACATAATACACAGTACAAGATTTATTTTACATACATTGACTAGTTAGGTCTACATATAATAAGTTTTTTTTTCTTATTTTTTACCCTCTTTCTTTGCTTTGAATATTTTTCATATATCCTTTACATCCATTTTGGTTGCTTTTAATCGTTTCATTCTTTTTTACGGTTTCCAACCGTAGGATGAAGAAGAGTATATGCTCCAGTTTTGTCCGTCCGTCCGTCGGCACGATAACTCGCGTTTCCATTGGAAGTATAGGAAGCAAAATTACTTCACGTCCACCTTAAAGGAGCAATTCTTGCATGTATGTAAATTTTATTTTGAAAACGGCTACAAGGATTTTGATGAAAGTCGTTAACCTACCGTTTTCTGGTACTAGAAATCGATTTAGCTTGATTTCACTTTAGGAAAGTTCGTTTAATGCGTTAAATAACCACCCCGAATTAACACGTTTTTAGAGTCATGACGTCGTACCATTGATGTCATCCACGCTTAGATATCTTATGACGTCACAATCTCGCGATTGATATGTTGGCGCGCGGTAACGCCATCTGTCTCATTACGTCACGCGTCGTGTGTGTATCCTACTAAAGTTTAATGACGTCACACTCTTGCGAGCAGATGGTCGCGATTTCCATCTCTCTCATTACGTCACGTGTTTTGTCCGTATGTCCGTCCGCACGATAACTCGCGTAAAAATCCTTCGATTTCGATGAACTTTTAGTATGAGGAAGGGGAACACTTGGGAAGGAAACCTGTTGAAAGTGAACGAAATGTGATCAAAGTTCAGGACATAGGAGCGGGATCCATTCAACTGCTATTATGCGCCATAACTAGCTTAAAAAAATTTCGATTTCGAATAAATTTTAGTATCTAGTAGGGGACCACCTGGAGACAAGTCCTGTTAAAAATGGGCGAAATGGGGTCAAAGGTTAGGAAACAGGAGCGTGATGTATTCCGTAGCCCTTATGCATCATAACTTACGTAAAAATGCTTCGATTGCGAAAAAACATTATCATGTTATTTCGGAGGTATACAGAACCGGTTCTGTTGAATATCATTGAAAAGGGATCAGAGGTCAGGGCACAGGACCGAGATTTATTCCACAGCGATTATCCTCATAACTTGAGTAATTATTTCTGGTATGTTGGAAAGCGTCTTATAATCAATGCATTGCATGATTTTACTAACTTGTTAATTTTAAGATGACGTCATCCCTGCATTCCACATAATATATGAGGAAGGACGGAGTTTGTGCTTACATGTCCATCTGCGAGAACTAATACCAATCTAACTTGTCGTATAATAGTGTCGGGTGCCGTATAGTATTATACCTTCTCTACCATAATTGGCAATCCCATGAATTACCTACGTAGATATTCGTGAGAGTCAACAAGATTCCGTTATACCTATTCTTTGGGGGAAGGGGTTATTATTACAAATGAAATAAGCAAGAGAAATTTATGATTTACCAAAAACAGTCCATCTCATCACAGAAATGAAGAAGCACATTATTTCATTTTACAACAGTTCAAACGTTTAAAGTATATTTGACAAAAACTTCTATAAATTTTAGTTATGCACAAATGACATCACCAAACGGTATTTTCATGTTATTGTACGCAAAAGATTTTTGCCGTTTTTTACCGGGATAGTGTTGTTGTTTCCTTCATAGTAGAAACAATTACACTTTCATGTGCAGCAATCACTGCTATGAAATCTACCTAAAGCAGCTAAAACTTTCAGAGAAAAATTCACTCGCCTACGAATTTCGCCATCTAACTTGTTCTGTCAGTCAAACAGACTTTTTAAATATACAAATTCATTCAGCTGATCAATCTCTGTGTACTGGGCAAATGCGTTATTTACGGCGGAAGGGAGAGGGTTTGTGGTAAGACACGTTCTGATCATGTGAGTAATAAAGATGTTTTGTAGATGTGTAATGTGAGGCAAAATATTGATACAAAAGTAGAGATACATAGTTTTAGGTGGTTTGGCCAAATTAACAGAATGAGTGATCAGGTGCTAGCTAAAAGTATTTTTTCAGCCCAAGTGGCAGGAAAACATGCTAGAGGAAGGCCAAGAAAACAACGGGAGGAAGAGATTCAGGAATATAGGCTTCAGAAAAAGATTATGACTATGAAATTCAAATGTTCTTTTGTGCTACGTGTGATGAATATCGATGAACCTCGAGCTGTGTGCCAAGATTGTTGTAAATGGAGAAATTGATCAATTTCTCCATTTACAACAATCTTGTTATATAAACTCTAGTTCCATCAGTTAAACGTGTACAAACTCTAGTTCCATGATATAAACTCTAGTTCCATCAGTTAAACGTGTACTTAGCATGACCTTTCTTTGTCGAGATAAATTCTGAATCTCAGAGAACAGCTTACTGGTATGTACGTAAAATTAGTTTTCGTGATCTCTCCTTTATTTAAAAGTAACCACTAGGAAAGGGTTTCCTTCGGCCTTTACTCATTGTGGGCAAAGTGCGATCATCGATGACAGATAAGTTCACCATAGGGTAAACTCCCAAATCAGTTTCCCTCTCAGATGTAAACCCCACAACACATCATCGTCGTTGTATTTTCTGCAAAGTTGGGTGAGTGAATTGGCAAATCATACTTTAGAAATGATCCTATAAAGTATGACCTTAAAAAACAGACCTTTAAAAAAATACAAATTTTAGAAATGAAAATCCGTTTTTGGTGTAAACATAAAATGAATGGTAAGTCATATACTACCCGAAAACTTGAAATTTACTTTCAAATTAACTGGAAACTTTCGACTTGGTCGTTCTACTAGGTGTAGTGGTTAGCATACTCGGACGCAGTCTGGAAGACGCGGGTTCGATTTAAACTCCAAGACGTAAAATTTTCAAGTTTTCGGATATTATCTGACATACCACCCATGCCATATTTACACCAAAAAACGGACTCACATCTTTAAAATTTGCATTGTAGGGCATACCCCCGTATTGTATTCAAGATTTATCTGCTCCTGAGGGCAATCACGGGATATAATTCTTAAACTCCTGATTAGCTAAAGATAAATTCCGGTAGCTTCGACTAGCGAAACCTGTGATGGTTATATTCAAATTACACTGCTAGCCACCAAAAATGCGACACCAACAAGGAAGCATCCGATTGGACTGAAATTCGCAGCATGCGTCGCCCGCAAGATTACATGCAAACGATCAGCATTGCAGGACATATGAAAATCATTTGCGCCCGGCACGCCACCGAGAAGCACTATAAGAAGGGTGTACAGATGGCGGGGTGTAAGTAGTGGAAAAGTGTTGCACTGCCGGACCTGAGAGTGGGAAGCTTCCTGATGTCGCGTCGCAGAATACGGCAGGCATTCCAGCACGTTTCAGAGTTCGACAGAGGACGAATAGTGGCTTATCGCAAGAGCGGATTATCGTACCGAGACATCGGAGCCCGCGTGGGACGTCATCCAGCCACAGTGAGGTGAGTATGGATTCGGTGGGTGCAGGAGGGACGGACGGATCGACGTGAGCAAATTCCGCAGCTGCGGCACACCACCGAACGAGATGACCGGCATGTTGTGAAGCGGGCATTGATGGCTCGCACCGCCACATCAGGAACGTTAGCGCAGGAATAAGGGTGTGTTGCGCAAAAACCTGTGTCAGCATGCACCGTTCGACGTCGCCTGCAGGAGCGGGGACTTGTCGCACGGCGTCCATTGCCCGGGTTACCAATGACGTTACACCACCAGTGATTACAGCGGCAGTGGGACGTTGAAGACCGCACCTGAACTATGGAATGGCACTACATTTTCTTCTCCGACGACCTCCGCTTCTGCCTGCAACACCACGATGGTCGGATTCGCGTGTGGCGGCACCTCAGCGAGAGACTGTATGACGCCTGCATTATGCACCGCCATACCGGTCCGTCACCTGGCTCTATGGTTTGGGGTGCAATTGGATATGACACCCGCATCCCTTTGTTACGCATCGCCGGTACACTCAACAGCCACCGCTACATCTCAAACGTTTTGGAGCCTGTAGTCCTTCCTTACCTGCAGAACCTGCCAGCCGCCATGTTTCAACAGGACAATGCGCGCCCGCACGTGGCACGCATTGTGCAATAATTTTTCACGGCCCACCAGGTGTCACTGCTGCCGTGGCCCGCCTGTTCTCCCGATATGTCACCCATCAAACACGTCTGGTCGCTGATCGGCAACGGAGTGGCCCGGCAAGCAACACTCGCGACTATGCCTGATGAACTGTGGCAGCGTGTGAAAGCAGCCTGGACCGACATACCCCAAGCCCAAATCCAAACCTCTTTCGTTCGATGCCGCGGCGTGTAGTGGCCGTTATTGCAAGCCATGGGGGCCACACGAACTATTGATGTCTGCGTGTTCCGCAAGTAGCACGGGCCTGTAAGTTCAATCATATCATCTTTTTTCTGTGGTTATGTGTCAAGTAAATCTGGCTTTGCTATATCGTGTCCTTCTTGGTGTTCCGTTTTGGGTGGCCAGCAGTGTAATTGGAAACTTGAGACTTGGCCTTTTGGGATGGTTCAGTGGTTATCATATTCGGGTACAATCTGTGAGACGGGGGTACGATTCTCGCTCTTGGACGACGAAAGTTTCAAATTTTCGGATAATATTAGACTTACCATCCATGTTATATTTGCCTCAATAAACAGATTCTCATCCTCAAAATTTGTATTGCATGGTGTAATCCCGTAAAGCATTCTCGCTTGAAATTAATACTTATAATTTAATTTTTGTGGATATTATTAAATATCACGTGGTACGAGCTCATAATTGCATTGTCTGTGAGTCATTAATGCCTTTAACTATAATGTCTGTTAAAATTAGATATAACATTAGCTTGCAAAACCTCAAAAAAAAAATAAAGCTCAACAGTGTTACATTGCCACCCCGGTGGCGCTGGGGTCTAATCGATGACCTCTGATCATTCGTCCGAAAGGGATCCGTGTCCGAATCGCGGTGAGATATGGATGTTGTATTTGTCTTACGGCACTGGCTCTCTCCTGTACCTGGAATCAGTTACCCTAAATTAGGGACGGTTGACTGCTTTTAGCCCATTGAGTTGCTCATAGTGGTCGGTAAACCTCCAATCAAAAATCAAAACAAAACGGTGTTGCATTTTGTAAGCTGACTTTTACTTTAATCTGTGATTAATTACAATATTCGTAAACCAACGAATATTCAGTGAGACGAAATACTTGTCTAGATGATGCAAAATGCCTTAACATTCAAATAACTGTGCTGAATATTTTCTAACCATTATTTTCGATGAATACAAGATAATTGGGTCAAAGTCTTCGAAAACAATTTCTTTGTTGTGCTTCAAAGGTTTTTCCAATTTAAAATTTTAGGAATTATTTCTGGAATGTTAGGTGTTTCTTCTGCAGCTGTTAGCATCTTGTCTTCCACTGTGCCTCTACGAGATATAAATAGTTCCATAATGAAATTCAAAACAGTGTTTTTCTTCCTTTTTTTTTTTTTTTTTTTTTTTTTTTGAATGCGCACATGTATTTCATTTGAACAAGTGAAATATGTAGAACGAAATGAAAAAATATCTCGAATCACAGTTTTTTTCTTACAAATTCGGTGTGAAATCAGCGTGACGTTCTGTGATGCAGGCATTGTGTTGACAGTTGGAAGGAATGGCCTTTCGCAATAATGTGTTGAGAGCAGAACAAACATTTCCACCGGTCATTAATAATTATCCACAGAGGTATTTAACTATGTACGGCGTAGCATCCAAAGTTTTGGGGACATGGCGTACAGTTCCTTAACTTAAATACTTTAAAACACCGATGCACAACCATCTTTAAAATAATATCCCTCGGCGACGATGCAATTTTGCCAGCGCTCGTAAAACTTCTGGAAGCATGGTATTAAAATTCATGGCTTGCAACCCCAAGTAATGCCCCCTGCGTTGCTCTTTTACCTCATTTCTTGACACAAAAAAGACTTACCTGCAGATTTTGTTTTATCGGTGGAAGGAGGTAAAAATCACAGTGGCCTAAATCGGGCGAAATGGGGGGGATGTGGAAGTTCATTAGTGCGATTTCTAGCGAGAAACACCGTGGCCATTAGGGATCTATACGCAGGCGCGTTGTCATGGAAAAGGTACCATTGTCCACTTCGCCATATGTCCGGCCGTTTACTACGAATTGACTCACATATGCTGCGATTATAATATCCAGATAACGATCATTGTTTTTTGTTGTGCACTCAGGAATACATATAGAATGGATAATGCCGTGAGAATAAAAAAATACTTCCCGTATGACTTTCCTTTTGCTGCGATCCTGACTGCATGTCTTTGACTGGGCCGAGACGAAGATTTCCATGTTGAAAAAGCACGCTTTAGTTAAATCTCACATAAATAGCACCACGTTTCAACACCTGCGATGATGTTATCCAAAAAAGGTAGGATCGCTATCGGCATTGTCGATTAATTCGCCCGATATCCGCATCCGTTCATTCTTTTGTTCGGCGGTCAAAAGGCGAGGGACAATATGCTGGCACACGCGGTGCATATTAAGAGTCTCTGTCAAAATGCACTAGCATGTGGTCTCCGATAAGTTATTTGCATTAACGATACGGCGATGATCCTGGCGAACACACTGCGCTACCATCGTAATGTTTAAATCCCTCCGTGCAGTTACGGGTCGACCACAGCGCATATCATCTGCGACGGCTTCTCGGCCATCTTTGATACGCCGATACCCTCCTACACTTTCGATCTCGCCATCGTAGACAACGTGTTCACAAGCCGATGTGAGGTGCTCGATACGATGTCGTTGTGTTTACAAAGGTACTCTGGTGGAGCCTCTGCTGCCATATCCCATGGACGCTACATTACGCTGCACTGACCTCACGGATATGTGTCTGGCACTTCCAACATTGAATGTGGATGTTATCTGAGCCAGTGTCACTTGTCTGTTAGCATGGACAATCCTGGTCAGACGCCGCTGATCACAGTACTTCATCACCAGTGGTCGGCCAGTGGATTGTCCACTGTAGGTTTTAATGCATTCTAAGAGGTATTCTCGGTACACACGTGACACAGTAGATCGAGGAATATTGAACGTTCGCGCAACTTCAGAATTTCAATATTCCATCCATCTGGCCTTCACTACCATTCCTCGTTCAAGATCTGATATTTCACGGCGGCCTGCTATCCTCCTACTATCGGTTGTCCAACCTGACTCACGAGTTTACATATCGTAACCGATAAAAATCTTGGCATGTGTTGATGCATTTGTACGACGGCAGCGCCAGTTAAAATTTGCATACTGCTATTCCGTGACTTTTGGCACTTCAGTGTATATTAACACATTTTACAATTATGGAACAAAACATACTTTGGAGAAGTGACTACCTGGTATTTTAATATTTGTTTAGAGACTAAGGCATCCAAAGACCTCATTCTCTCCGTTTAATTTACCTCAAACATACGTTTCTAATGTACTAACAGTTCTGAGCCTAAAAAAGGGCGATTTTGTGATTCCTTTCAGATGACCATTTGAGATTCAAATCGTGTAAAATGTTTCATATAATTTTTTTGTGAATATCAAACTGAAAACTTATTAATGCAGATCTGAATGAACAATTCACAAATTATCTAACAGCGTATTGCTACAGCTTCTATTTGAAATATATGCATATTATAAAATTAATTTTTGTAATGCCCTGCTAAATGCCTTTTTGAATGGTTTTCAACATATACTTTAATTCCAATGTTTTTTTTTAATGAATTTCGAAGCTATATAATAATTCATATCTGTTTTTCAGGTCGACATCAACCTACATATCTTCTTTTAAAATCACCTAAATTAATTTTAACCATATCGCCTTGGTTTGCAATGTCCTTATTTTGAAATAAAATTTGATATGGAACCTAAAACAGTCATCTTCTTAAATGTGGAAAACCATTGTCTGCACTTCAGCATATAAGAATTTCAAATCAATGTAATTTTATGAACACTAAATACAAAGAAATTTGAAGATCCAGGAGTGTGCTACCCTAAAAAAATTTGAACTAATGTGGAAAATGAAAGCAATGCGAAATGTTACTAAGTTTGTTTACAGGTATGTCAATTTTCGCATTCTATGCGATGAACTAAGTTATATTTTATAATTTTGCAGTTATTTATCATTTACGTTATACTTCGTTTCTAAACTTCCGCTTTCTTGTTATTCCTGATGTAAATAATACTTTGTACTGAACACGGTTCTTGTGTTTTTGGAATCACACAGCTAAAAGAAATACAAGCTATTACGGGAGCCAAATATAAAAACATAGTTTTCAATAAAATATGTCAAAAGATAATTTAAATTATTCAAATCATGCAATAAATTTTAAAATGTCTTAAAGTACCCAATACATTTGTACATCCCCTTTCAGTGGGTTTATGCAACTTCAAATATATTTAAGCATTTTACGTCACTGACCTAATATTATGTTTGAAGCCAAATTCGTTATCAAAGAAGAATGAAAAGTTTCCTAAACGCAAACATAAATCATTTTTTTTCACTTATACTGAGAGATATGATCGTAACAATCAAAAGTTCCACCCACGGAAATTTTGCATTCCATAAACCAATCGTTTCGTAACATTGACGGCTGATCAGCTGGATCCCTTTTTTCGTATACGTACTTTCTTTTGCGCAGACCTACACTTCGTACTTCATATATCATTATATATCATGAAGTTCTGAAGTGTTGGCCAGAAAGTAAATTACAAAATTAAATCATGGATTATAGAAAGAAAACGTTCTGCTCATTGCAAACTTTTGAAGATTTATCGATTGATGGAGAAAAGCTGGAGATAACAGACACGTACGTTTATCTTGGACAGCAGATATCAAGTGAGGGTCACATTGATGAAGAAATTAATCGGCGTACAAAACTTGCCTGGAGAGCTTTTGGAAGAAACAGCATAATTTTCAAGAGCAATATGCCATTATGTCTTAAAAGAAAAGTGTTTGATCAATGCATCCTTCCAGTGCTTACGTATGGTGCAGAGACGTGGACCTTAACTAAAAGAGACATACAAAGGCTGCAGACAACTCAAAGCAGCATGGAGAAGTGCATACTTGGTGTAACCAGGAGAGATAAGAAGAGGAACTCGTGGATACGAAAAATGACAAGAGTGGAAGACATCATGATCAGAGTTAAATCCCTGAAATGGCAATGGGCTGGGCATACAGCCAGAAGGACAGATCATCGATGGACAGTCGAAATTTTAGATTGGATTCCAAGGGACAGGAAAAGACCCAGAAGAAGACCACATGGGAGATGGGTGGATGAAATTCGAAAGTTATTCTCTGACATTTCTTTGGCAAGATGTTTACAGAAAATAGAGTAGACACTATTTTAAATCTTATATACGTTTATTCTCTGACATTTCATTGGCAAGACATTTACAGAAAATAGAGTAGACACTATTTCAAATCTTTAAAGAAATAGCGCTTTTTTACATTTCGTTCTTTAGGTGCTGATCTGTTTAGATTTTAAATTTCAACCTTCATATTCCGTACTTCTGAACATTATATAAAACCTCATAAAACGCACTTAACGATTAATTCTCAACCTATTTACATGCCACCTAGGCAGCGGGCCTTTTTAAAAGACATTAAGTTTCATCCTAGATATTCCGTATTTCTAAACAATTTATAAACTTAATAAAATGTACTCAACGAATTATTTCTCACCTTTTCACAAGGCACCAAGCCCTATTAGCTTTTTTAACATAATTACAAAGACGGAATACATAGGTTGTAATTTAAAATCTATTAAAAAGATCCGCGGCCTAGATGGCTTGTAAATACGTGAGAAATGATCCTTTAAGTACGTTTTATTAAGTTCTATGAAATGTTTAGAAATAGGGAATATCAAGGTAGTAATTTAAAATCTGAAAAGATCAACACTTGAAGATCGATTCGTTGAGCCCCTGCTGATTAGTCTTTATTGCATGTTCTCACATAGGAAATATTAAAATCATTACTCAAGGATTAGGGAGTCAGAAAGGTTCTACATACACCTTTTGTCATTTTAATCTTACAGATCCCTAGGAAAACTGGTACATTTTGTTTTGTGCAGTTTATTTTGTCCTAAGTCCTAGTAATTAATATTTTATGTCTAAGTAAGAGAGCAATATTAATAACTTAACATGTTATGTAAAAGCTCTGAATATTTAGTGTAATCGATTAAAACCTGTTAGGAAGACCTAGGATCTATTAAATAACGGTTGGTGCCAAAGTACATGCGCAACATTAATACCCTGGCTTTATATGTAAGCGTTATTAATATACAATCAGCGGAATAAGAACTGTGAAAAAGGCCTAGGTCAAGGGCCTATAAATAAATATTTGGAGACTAAGTAACAGCGCGGCATTATTAAAAAAAGTCCATCTTATCTTCCTTTTTCGAACATAGCATAAGCCATGCTGCAACTCTGCTGTTTCGTATAATACCGTAGTTTTAAAAAATGTACTAAGTCAGGGCAATTTATTTCCCCGGCTAAAAGTGGAATCATTACTTGACTGACATAGAACGTTTTCTCAAAATTAACTTGGAGTTCCGAATTCACTTCTCTTATGGGTACAAGAAATTGCAATTTTTATGCAGCCCCTTAAACCTTTATGGCCATATGCGCGAACTCAGATCTGACCAGCTTTGTAGTCTGCTTAGTTGAAATTAAGGCCTTTCTTAGTGAAATACTTGGAGTTCCGAATTCACTTCTCTTATGGGTACAAGAAATTGCAATTTTTATACAGCCCCTTAAACCTTTATGGCCATATGCGCGAACTCAGATCTGACCAGCTTTGTAGTCTGCTTAGTTGAAATTAAGGCCTTTCTTAGTGAAATACTTGGAGTTCCGAATTCACTTCTCTTATGGGTACAAGAAATTGCAATTTTTATACAGCCCCTTAAACCTTTATGGCCATATGCGCGAACTCAGATCTGACCAGCTTTGTAGTCTGCTTAGTTGAAATTAAGGCCTTTCTTAGTGAAATAAAAAAAGAAAAATTTTTTAACAGACGTAAGAGCATATCAGTCGACAGTTGCCGTATTTTCAAAAATTGGCCGTTTTTTTCCTATTTTCGGGAAGTGGACATTTTTCCGTAGACATTATTTCACACATTTCGTAGTTTGCTCACAAAATTGTGGGAACGTTTCATTGTCCGAATGAATACGTGCTCCTAACTTGCAGAAACATGGGTTCTTTTTTTAATTTCATGGAAAAATACCGAAATTTTAACTAAACAATGGACAAAACTAATCAGAACCCTGAGTGAGCTGAACCTTATAAAATGATCGGGTGTAGAACTGGCCACCCGGAGAACTTGGCCACAAACATTTTGAGGAACCGTATAAAACTTGCGTTTTAAACAGCTTCTTGGCCATGTCCCCATAGGTTGGTTAGGAGTCACAAAATTTCCGTAATTTCGTATTTTCTTAATCGCGATATTTAATGTAATTCGTTATAAAAAATGCTTATGATCTACATCTCGACAAAAGAATTTCATGGCGTAAAAACTATAGCTAAGCATATTCTCTGTGGACATGTGAAAACTCAGAAAGCCTATCGGGCTTAATACTAAAAATAATAAACACAAAGACTTTCTGCTGCGGTACTGCGGTTTTAAGCGTTTGAAAGCTACAACCCTACAAATTATCTGAGGGCACGTGCCAATACAGAAAACCTGGGGAGGGAGGGGTTAAGACCGTAATTTTTTTTTGATTGAAGTTTTAACGACCACCGTGAGCAACTCAATGGGCTATAAGCAGTCGCCTGTCCCTAATTTAGGGTCAATGGTTCCAGGGAAGGGAGAGAGCCAGTGCCGTAAGACAGATACAAAATCCATGCCTCACCGGGATTCGAACCCGGACCCCGTTCGGACGAATGATCAGAGGCCATCGCTTAGACCGCTGCGCCACCGGGGCGGCTAAGACCCTAATTACAAAACATGAAGAATATGTATCCCAAACGGGAGTTTTCAGCGTCTACAACTCAACAAATGCTCTGCGGGCAAGTGTAAACCCATGAAAGCAGGGGGGTTAATGTTGAAAATATGAAATATAAGGAACTTCTGGTCAGTTTAGGAGATTTTCAGCGTTCACAAATAAAAACATAACAAAGTATCTGAGTGTGCCTGCAAACGAAAAAAAAACCTGTCGAGTGGAGTGGGGCGCTTAATACCGAAAAAAGTAAAATGTAAAGAGTTTGTAACACAATCGGAAGACATTCAGCGTTCACAATTTACAACCCGAGAAATAATCTGACGGAGCGTGCAAACGCAGAAAACCCGTCTCAGGGGGATGGGGGCTTAATACCGAATCAATAAAACATAAAATATTTTATGTTTTATTTAGGGGCTTTTCGGCCTGTACAGATTTCAGCTGAACAAATTATCTGATACGGCATGTGTAAACGCAGAAAACCTGTCGGGTATCAACCCCCCCTCCCACCTGTTTCTCTGCGTCAGCACATACCCGCAGAGGATTTGTTGAGCTGTAGTTTAATTTATATACCATGAACCTCTTTCGTTGAGTTGTTGATTATAAACATTTTTTTATAAACAATTGAATAAAATAGCGCAATTAAGAAAATGCAAAATTATTGAAACTTTATGTGCCTCAAATATTCAACATCTGGAAACGTGGCCACGAAACGGACGAAAACGCAATTTTTGCACGACTCTTTAAAATTTTTGAGGCCACTTCTCCGCTTTGTCTTTGGACAGAAAATCATGGAAATGTCTAAATTTCTTATTCAAAACGAAATACTGAAAGAAAGATGTTTTGTGAACAATATTTGCTCAAGAAGTGGGAAATATGGCCACGCGATATTTGTTTATTCAAAACAATTTTATGGCACTGAAATTGCAATGTGACCAGTTCTCCCTACCGGAAAGTTATTTAGCATTATAAGGCTATCACAGTGTGTTTCCAAAATGGCAGAAGATGTCCATTGTTCGAATGAACATGTGCTTTTTACGTGCAAAAACATGAGTTATTTCTCAATTTAATGGAAAAATATCTTAATTTCAACTAAGCAATGGACAAAACTAATCAAAACACTTCTTCCGTTCAACCATATGGAGTTATCTAGCATTAAAACACCATCACCGTTTGTTTCCAAAATGGCAGAAGAGGTTCATTGCTCGAATGGACACTTGTTTTTTGTGTGCAGAAACATGGGGTCTTTTTTAATTTCATGAAAATATATCTAAATTTCAACCAAACATTTTGCCGACAAACTTTGGTGTCTTTGTAATGATTGATAACAATATATGGTTTAGAAGAGGAAAAGTTTCGGACTAGTTTTGTCGACTTATTAATTGAAATTAGGATATTTTTTCATGACTGTGTTGAACGACGTTATGTTTTAAACAAAACATTATAGTTAACAGTAGGCATAATTTTCCTATATTTGAGTAGTGGGAATATCCTCTCACATACCAAAGAGTACATTGTAGTGCATTATTCCTAACTTCTCTAGACCGCCAAAATATTTCAAAAGTTGTAAGAATTCGCTTTTTAAAATAACGACCAGAAAATGAAATATTTTTCCTCTTTAGAAGAAATGTAGCTTCGGACATAGGAAAAAAATGATATAGTGGTAAATATGTAACAGAATGTGACATGTACGGATAAATATATTAATGAAACAATCGCCTTTCAGGACCACAAGGACAGCACAGAACTTTGGATAGTGCCTTTAAGTTGGTACTCTTCTTGAAAATGAGTGAAGTTCTCCTACGCTAAAAAGCAACAACAATCATTACGCTGAAAATATAAATGAATGAATTATATGAAACTGACATTTATGTAAAATACCTCGCAATATTGTTAAATTAAAAAGAGAACCCTTAGTTTCACATCGCGCAGGAGAGAAATTCAGTTTCAAGAAAAGTCGCGTACGTGCTAAACCAGTGTTGTGGTCAGTGCAGTCGCTTTCCAAGCAGACTGTCGTTGCTTCGAAGCCATCCAGATCCAAAAGCACGTTTTCCGGGACTTGTTGAGAAAATTTCCCCAGCGGCGTGACGTCATGCAAACGTTTCGTAGTCGGGAAAGGAAGTGTACTGTCAGACTGTCCTTGATTTGATGCCAGCCAGATCCAAAAGCACGTTTTTTTGGACTTGTTGAGAAAATTTCCCCAGTGGCGTGACCTCATTCAGAAGTTTCGTAGTAGAGAAAGGAAATGTAGTTGTGCCTTCGGGAAACTGCGGTTTACTTTTTCTTTTTCTTATGGCTACTGCTGGAAAATTGGTGGACAAGATGCGGCAATGATTGTCACTGCCGGGAAACTAGCGGACCACATTAGGCTAGCCATCATTTATGTCACGTGCTTGCAGCGCCGCTTGTGGCCGCCGGGACATTTTATTGACCGTTAGGCAGCGGTAACATAGTGCTGGGCCATTGCTGGCTGCTAGTGCTGGCTTGAGCGATGGCCCAGCAACACTATTTTGGCTGGATAGTCAATGGATACCGTCATAAAAAAAATCAACCGGATTTCTACAATTCATAAAACATCCACAAACAGAAACAGCTGCTTACGCACACTAACTTTTATAAAACATGTTACGAAAATTAACAAATATGCACAAAAATTGGAAGTAAGATATTTGAAACAAAGGGACTTTCATATAAGCAGTGATGTATTCAGGCATTGTAACATATACTCTAGATTCACTTTCCTTTTGATTTTTACTATCTCTGGGTATTTTATTTTTTTATGTAAATTATCTTCTTACTGAACGAGATGTTATTTCACCCGCTGAATGAGGTCTGGCAATGAGTGTAAGTCATGACGTGGTGGTAGCCTGTATAAATAGGCGCGTTCAACGATACCAGAGAGAGCGTTTTGTTGATGTGCGTACCGAGAGCTTTGTTTCATGTGTAAAGAGATCTTCGTTATATGCGTAAGGAGAGCTTCGTTTATGTGAGTAGAGCTTCGTTCATGTGCAAGGAGCTACGTTTTATTGAGTAGCTGTGTGTCCGGTGAAGTGTATGTTGGATCATATCAAGAGTTTATCTAATAAAAAGTGGTTCTAGTAAGTACATTTTTCTCAGTTCATAGTTTTGTCAGATCTCTGTCTGGCTGTTAGGTTTATTTCATTAGTTGTTATTATTAACAACCAGCATTAAGACTTTATTCATCTTAATTACTACTACAACATTACTAGCAGTTAAAAAGCTTGTTCATTATTATTACTACACTACTAGCAGGAAAGTTTATTCATGTTATAATTAACAAAACAACAACCATTAGAAGAAGCATTAGAAAAAGCATTAGAAGAAGCTTAGAAAAAGCATATTCATTATAATTGGCGCCCGAACTTTTCCTGAACACGAGGTCTTGACAATTATTACCGATGTCTTCCTTACCTGAGACAACTTCAATTTTTCACCCTAAATCAAATTTCGATGGTGATGGTGTTTTTTTTTTTTTTTGACAATCTGCAAGAAGCCTGTGGGGCTCACTTTACTGATAATGATTTCCAAGTGCCCAGGCATTCTTCACAATTTCGTAATTCACCAGCTTCCTATTACTCTGAGTCGCGGGTCGTACCTGATGGAGTTCAATCCTCTCAGCGAAGCAGAGTGCTTGCCCATTTCGTGCCGCATGCAGGAACAATCAATTTCAATGGTGTGGAGGGATCCTTGAAATTTCTCGAAGATTTGGAAGATCATTTTGATCTCTACAATATTCCTCAAGACTGCAAAGTACAAATAGCAGGCACTTGCTTGAAGCATACCGCTAAGACCTGGTATCGGCAGTGGAGAGTGTCGAACCCGGATTCTCATTATGAGAATTTCCGTGCGGAATTTTTGTAAGTCTTTCCTTTCGGCCTCAGTCGAGCTAGCCTTGCACAACAACTTTTTCTCGTCAGCAAGGACCCAACGATAGCCCTGTTGCATTTGCTTTGGAAACAACACGCTTGTATAACTTATGGGATCCACATGCCAGTCATGTCGACATGTTGGACACCCTATTGCAGCAGCTCGATCCATTTCTACAGGATTTTCTTGAGGTTCGACACCCTGCTACAATTCATGAATGCCTTCGCCTCATACGAACGTATGAAGAGCGACACGGCAAACATGGTCCAACTCACCATGCTCGGGCACCCCGCGAGGCTTATTACGAATATCCTCAGCGGCATAATAGGCATAATGACTTTCAACGCGAGCGTATACAAGTGCACGCCCAAGCTTCATACGTCCCACCACATAGAAGAGTGGTACACCAACCGCTTGTTTCTGAACAATCTTCTGGATACCGTACAAATGCACAGTATGCTCGACCCCGTTCCAATCCGCAGCATTCGGAACGTTTTTATGCTCAGGGCAATGATGATTTTTCTGCCCGTGCTG
The DNA here is from genome assembly GCA_039090855.1 of Macrothele yani. NCBI lineage: Eukaryota > Metazoa > Arthropoda > Arachnida > Araneae > Macrothelidae > Macrothele > Macrothele yani. Next base: position 55,639,876 of record CM077034.1, on the reverse strand, counting down.
AGGGAAGAAGTAATAGAAATGAAAAGGTCAACAGACATCCGGAGTTCCCGCAGCAGTTTTCACGCAGTTTTCCTCATCGTGAAAATTTTCCTGATACCCGGCAGGGCCGAGGTTTCAGACCGCATGATAATCCAACCAGAAATCCTTTAAACTTCCATAGGAAGTAGACCAAGGGTCGGTCCTGCTTCCTGATACCAAGCATTCTGACCCTAAAACAGTATTAGTGACTGTTCAAACTCCTCAGTTGCCTGATGTGTTCTTGACAATTGAAGATATTATTGTCGAGACAAAGTTCGACACTGGTTCTGAAATATCAGCCCTAAATACGAAGTTTTGCACTGAAAATTTTCCTGCAATACTCGTTCAGCCTGCGAAGCAGTATTTGCGAGGTGCAAATAACGAAATCTTCAGTATCACAGGAACTGTCACATTATCTCTAGGGCTGGGAAAGGCTCGTTTTACGCATTATTTCCTGTTTATAGACGAACTACCTGTTAAATGTCTAATGGGAATGGACTTTATCAATACTTTTCAAGTTACTCTGAATTTTGAACAACATGTTATTTCATTTCCGGAACCTGTCGAAGTGATTCCTACGGATCCTATAGATATAACGAGTTTGTTATTGAGTAACCAATTGAATGAGAGGCAACGAAACCAGCTTTCTCTAATTTTGCAGGAAAGCCCTGGTTTATTTTCTGATCAACCTGGTTTCACACAGATGGTTTATCATGTCATTGACACTGATGGTTAGAAACCGATAGCGACGAAACCGATAGCGACGAAACCTTACCCTTGTTCTCCCCATAAAAAACAGGAAATGCAACGTCAAATTTCTGAGATGATGAAACAGGACATAATAAGGGAATCAACAAGCGCCTGGGCTGCTCCTGCCTTTTTGGTTCCAAAGAAACAACCCAATGAATTTCGTTTCGTGACAGATTTCCGCAAGCTCAACGAAGTCACGAAAACGATCAATTATCCACTACCTGTCATGTCTCATATTTTGCATGACCTGTCATCAACTAAATGGATGTCAACTTTGAATTTGGCGAGTTTATATTGGCACGTGGCGGTACATCCGGATTCTGTCGATAAAACAGGCTTTGTGACTCCTTTTGGGGCTTATGAATACCTGCGTATGTCCTTTGGATTAGCTTCTGCACCTGCTACTTTCCAAAAGCTTATGGATACGGTTCTCAGGCCTGTTCTGGGTCCCCATGTGCATGTATATTTAGATGACATTATTATTACATCCGAGACTTTTTACGAGCACCTTTCTCTGCTCAAATAGGTGTTCCAACTCATATACAATGCTGGCTTGACGTTAAAACCTAGTAAATGCCAGATAGAGAGGGACGAGATTGCATATCTGGGGTTGAAATTCACTCACCACGGCTTATTTACGGATAATGAAAAAATTAGGCCTATTGTTGACTTTCCTCGGCCTAAAACAGCAAAAGAACTATTACGCTTTCTGTGAGCCCTTGTATGCTTTGAAACGTAAATACAAGAAGTTTGTTTGGACACCTGAGGCTACCGCTGCATTTGAAGCACTGAAGTCAGCGTTGACTCATCCTCCTGTGTTGGCCTTCCCGGATCATACTGAGGAATTTGATATTTATACTGAAGCATCCGGAGTTAGTCTTGGTTGCGTTTTGTCACAAGCTGGGCATCCAATAGCTTTTGCGTCAAGTACTTTAGCCAAAGCTGAACGCAATTATTCAGCTACGGAACGTGAATGTCTTGCTGTATTGTATGCTCTTGACAAATTTCAATGTTATCTTAACGAATTGACAGTTAACATAATTACGGATCATTCTGCCCTTCAGTATTTGAATTCTGCTAAGCACCTATCTCAAAGACATATGAAGTGGGCTCTGAAGTTACAAGAGAGCAATATCAAAATTTCGTATCAGCCAGGTCATAAGAATCAATTACCGGGCGCATTGTCTCGCGTTCCGATTAGTGGGGTCCCCACAGAAACTACTCCTGGATGTCCGCCTTTACTTCTAATAGCTGATATAACATCCAGAGAGCAGATAATGGCAGAATTAATAAATGATCAAGATTTTGGAGATATCTATAATTTTTTTGCTTGCGGGTTCGCCCCTACAAAGTGATCCTTCTCTGGCTGGGAGGTCACAGAATTTTGAAGTCATAGAGGGTCTTCTTTACTATACGAAATCTAGGACTACTAGGGCAGAGTTTCGCCCATGTATTCCGCGAACCCTTGGAATGGCCCTTTTAAACGAATTTCATGACAAACCTCTTGCAGGCCATTTAGGTATTCGCAAGACCCGTTGTAAATTGCGGGATGTTGCCTATTGGCCTGGCATGCACCAAAGTGTGCTCGCATACGTTCAATCATGTCACTTGTGTCAGATTAATAATTAAAGTAATGTAAGACCGGCCGGTCACTTGAAATCTAGTTCAAGTTCTCATGTTTTTTATATTATTTCAATAGATTTATTGGGACCTTATCCTTTATGTGTTAAAAACAAAGCTCGTTACGTTCTAGTCTTAACTGATAATTTTTCTAAATGGGTTGAAATTTTTCCCATTAAAGCCGCTACGGCAGAAGTTATTTGTAATGTATTAATTAATGAAGTATTCTCTAGATATGGTGCACCTAATAAAGTAGTTTCGGATAATGGTCCCCAATTTATTTCTGACATTTTTTGAAAGAATGTGTGCGAGACTACACATTAAGCATAAATTCATTTCCCCATATCATCTCCAGAGTAATCCTGCGGAACGAGTAAACCGCACGCTAGTTAAAATGATTGCTACATCTGTCATGGATCATCACGAGCGATGGGATGAACATCTTGAGCTTTTTTCGTTCGCCCTCCGCTCGTCTGTTCACGAATCTACTAAAATTACTCCTGCAGAACTTTTTCTGAGTCGCAAAATTAAGACCCCTTTTGAAAATTTAACGGGGATTATCGACGAACTAAATCAGCGACCAACTCCGCAATCAGTACGAATCATGGCAGAAAAAGCTCGTGTTGCAATGCTAGGAGCACAAGCGGCTCAAGCAAGATATTATAATACTAGGCGTAGGGAACCAGATCTTGTCGTTGGAGATCTCACTCTCGTGGAAACGCACTTCCAGTCTTCTGTTTCTCATACTTTAGTGTAGAAATTTGCACCCAGCTACGAAGGTCCATATCGGGTGGCAAATGTGTTTGAAAATAACATTGTTCTTGAAAAACCTGACAATCAATTTCAATACGTACACGTTGCTCAGTGTCGCAAGTATCATGAACGAAATATCGATTTTATAATCAACCCTACTCAACATTCTGTTCCACAGACTCAAGAGTCTATATCTCACGATCAACCTGCAGAAATTTTGGACGAACCGACAAACATTTTTGAAGAATCTCCAGTGATTTTTTCTTCACCCTCCCCTCCTCACGACGGGCTTCCAAACACGCAACCTAATTCTCCCATGAGACGAAGGCTCGAATCAAGTTCTTCAAATACTAGTATCGTTCCTTTCCTCCAACCATTGCCAAGACTATTGCTGCACCGTTTCCTGATAACTCTGCACTAACACAAGCTTCTACTTCCTTGAATACCTCGTCAGAGAGTATTCCTATAGGCAGAAATAAACATCGCCCTGCACGACCACTAACTTACAGCAGCGACTCAGAGTCATCAGATATTTCTGATTTATCAGTTATGGACAATAGTTTGACGATTCCTAAACGTCAGACACAAATTACAAACCGTCCAGCAACACCAAAAGCTGGTCGGAAACGCAACTTGTCTCCCCAATTGGCTTCGCCGCAACAGCGACGAAGGCAGAGATCCTTTCACCCGCCCGGGTTTTGCCCCTGGAGCCTACGCTCAGGGCAAACAGCGCCGATGCCTGTTTCTACTCTCATGCACAGAGGGAGAAAGCGAAAACAAACGATGTGGCCGGAACCAAGTCCATCCAAAAGAATGCTGGAAGGACAACACGGGCCCCAGCACAAAGGGACTACATATCAAAAGCCTGGGGGAGCCCGTTTCTGTCAGCCGCAGGGATTTCCGTACCGACAGACTTCGGCCGTTCCTGACTGTTCCTGTCAGCCGCAGGGATTTCCAGACCGACAGACTTCTGCCGTTCCTGACCGTTCCTGTCAACCGCAGGGATTTCCTGACCGACAGACTTCAGCCGTTCCTGACCGTTCCGGTCAGCCGCCGGGATTTCTTGACCGACAGACTACAGATGGTCCACATCCAGTCACGTCCTTGAAGAGAGCTACGCCACCTGAATTTACCAATCCGATTAGGCCTGGAAAACGTTATCGTACTAGATTCTTTTATGCGTCCTCGAGATAAGTAAGTTCTCGTGGACAGGTTCTTTTCTCCGTTTGTTGTTTTTCCTGCACGACCAGTTGGCGTGTCAGAATTTCTTTTTTTCGTGTGGGCCTATGCATTCTTTTTGTGTATATATGTGTTTTTTTTATATTTCTTCTATGTCTTTCTACTAATCCAATTTTTTTTATATATATATATGTGCTTAGGGGTATAATAGTAAAAATTGTTACTGTTAGGCAGCTACAGGCAATCTTCGCTGCTGATACAGTTGGTTTGTATTCAACGATACTATGTGGACGTAATTTGAAATCTATATATATGTGCGTAGGGATAAAATAGTAAAAATTGTTACTGTTAGGCAGCTACAGGCAATCTTCGCTGCTGATACAGTTGGTTTGCATTCAACGATAATATGAGGACGTAATTTGAAATTAAAAAAGTGATTCCTGCTAGGCAGAATAAAAAGGAAGGTATGCCGATGCAGGTTAGTTTTGTTCAAGTATACAAAGTGTTTCACAGACGAATACAAATTTCTTGATTTTGTCATGCCAAGTTTGATATTGTACATACTGCTGCCACCAAAACAACAACAAAAAAGAGGTCGATAAACGTCAGTCAACGAAGTGTAAGACTTACACTCCAAAATTGATAGGATTTTCGAAAAAAAAATTAAGAAGGAGATGATGTAACGTATACTCTAGATTCACATTCCTTTTGATTTTTACTATCTCTGGTTATTTTATTTTTCTATGTAAATTATGTTCTTACTGAACGAGATGTTATTTCACCCGCTGAATGAGATCTGGCAATGAGTGTAAGTCATGACGTGGTGGTAGCCAGTATAAATAGGCGCGTTCAACGATACCAGAGAGCTTTTTGTTGATGTGCGTAGGGAGAGCTTTGTTTCATGCGTAAAGAGATCTTCGTTATATGCGTAAGGAGAGCTTCGTTCATGTGCAAGGAGCTATGTTTTATTGAGTAGCTGTGTGTCCGGTGAAGTGTATGTTGGATCATATCAAGAGTTTATCTAATAAAAAGTGGTTCTAGTAAGTACATTTTTCTCAGTTCATAGTTTTGTCAGATCTCTGTCTGGCTGTTAGGTTTATTTCATTAGTTGTTATTATTAACAACCAGCAATAAGACTTTATTCATCTTAATTACTACTACAACATTACTAGCAGTTAAAAGCTTGTTTATTATTATTACTACACTATTAGCAGGAAAGTTTATTCATGTTATAATTAACAAAACAACAACCATTAGAAGAAGCTTAGAAAAAGCAATATTCATTATAGCATCTTTTCGAGGTTGCTTAGACTACCCGAAAGTGCATGAACGCCCTTCCCCCCGTAGGTTTTTGGACGATCTTCCATTGCATGTAGTCTAATTGTTTTCGTTTATAGCTGTATATTTGGAGAAATTAATTAAAAAGAAAAACCAAATGAAATGAGGGAAAATATTATAATAATAAAGAAACAACATCCACATAGACTTCAGTCTGAAATTTCTATCATCCTTTAATAAAACCTTAAACAGTCCTCGCTGAAGGGGCAATTTTTTAAGCACTGACAACTCAGACTACTTCCGCAATAAAAACCCAATGCCACAGAGTAGAGATGTTTGCACTGCAACACATCATCATATTTTGGAAGCTGGCATTCAGTTTTATTTCAGTCTTCTGGATGCCGACTTTCCATGTATGCGGTTAAGCCTTAGTGTAGCTAACGTGATGCTACTGCTCCTAATACAACAAAATATTTGCTAACTACTTTTTAGCAATAGAAAATTACGAATAATTGTTCCCATAAAAAGGTAGGTTTTTTTCTGAGGCGATTGGTGATTTACGCTCTGTGAAAGAAAGAAAGAAAGAAAATCAAGGCACCTTAAACTGTCATTCACGCACACAAACGGTTAGTTAGTTTTTTTTTTGTTTTTTTTTTTTTACTGTGTGCTAATCTAAATAATCAAAAGGTGCTGAACCCAAATGGCAGTGGAATGGTTTGCTCCACACGTTTTCATGGTGTCTTCCCAATGGCGGACGTCTCAGTTACGGACAGAGGGAAAAACAGTGATAACAACTGGGAAAAGGGGAAAGGAGTTAGTGAGGGATTAAGAAAATTCCTAATCCCTCTCCAGAATTTTATTTGAAGTCATTCAAATATTGGAAAAGTGTTATGCAGATAAATGGGCGATTTATTTCGTTCTATTTGAAAATCTTTTTCATCAGCCTATTTAAAAAAGTATGTTTGTTTTTTTGTTTTTGTTTTTTTGTACGCTACTGTGGGTCGTAACAGAAAACCATAGAGTATATAAATATAAGTTTATACAATACACAGCCGGGGCTAGTCCACCTATGAGAATGAGCTTCCAGTGCAGCTATAACTTTTTCAACCCCAATTTCTGGAAAAGTTAATATTTTTTTTATTAATCTGTTTTATTTTATTTCACTTTCTTTTAATCAAAACAAAAAGTAAAAAAAAATATACAAATATTCTCATAAAAACATACTGTATATCAGTTTCAAAATAAAATTACAAAACTGAAGGTAGCTGTTGATTTCTTCTTCATTATTCCAACTTCTGAATAAACGATAGATTCTTCAAACAACGTAGGGTATTCGCAGTTGTGTAAAACTCTGCCGTAGTTTTGCTGATCCGCTCATACAATTTGGTTGTTGTTGTTTGTGTTTGTTCTTGTCCTCGATATTTAGTCACTCTCTGTCGTACAGGAAGTCGGTGTTCCTCGCTTTATCTTTCAAGCACGTTATGAACTTCGCGACTTTAGGATGAGGATTTTTGATGGCTGCATTTAACCGATGCTTCTAGCCTTCGACGACATTATTTGTCGTTTGTTGTTGCAATTCCATATTTCTACAGTTGTTACCGGAATTTCCAGCCAATTAGGAAATAATCATAAAATTTCTGAAGGTTTTCATTAATGGGACTGGATTCTTGAATGCATATCAACCATCGTCTTTATTTTTCACAGAAAGATAGGCCAATGAAGCACACATTCGGAGGTGTTGCCTTATCTCCTGGTTATTGTTATATTCATTCACTAATCCCAGTTCTTGGATTTTTCGCCAAAGGGAGTGTTTACCTAATCTCTCACTAAAATTCTTCCACTTTTTTCCATTGCGGACATAACCGGATGTGTCCACAATTGACACTGTTTTTCCCTCTGTCCGCAATTGGGATCAACCAGTTTTCAGGTAACGCTGTAAAGATTCCTCAGGTAATTAGAAACACGCTTGTAGTACGGCGAGAACTTTTTTACCACTCCTAATATTGGGAGTGGGAGATTTTCTCCAGCACAGTATTATCTTACTAGCATCCTCAATATTTTACACTACCCCAGGGTGAAATCCGTGGTGCCTTACTCAATTAAAGCCAAGGTATAAAATTTTTACATTTTATGTATGTTTTTTGTATGTGTAGACTTCTTGGAATTTGCAATATACGTGTAGATTTCTTGGAATTCGCATTTGCGTTAAACGTGCAGATTTCTTGGAACTCGTATTTGCGATATAGTCATATCTGAAAGAAAATTTTTTTAAATTTTTTCAGTTGATTGTTTGGTCTTCCAGATATTGCTGCAAAACGGATACGCAAGCGTACGCCCTCTAATGGTATGCCCGTGCGTTAGTTTTCTTCTCAAACGATATGCAAAACATTTTGCACCAGAAAGGACCTCAGATGAAGAAACAGTTTTTCAAATCGGAATATTTGAAGCAGAGATATCGACAAAAATAAGTTACTGATGTATGCCCTCCGGCGAAAAGATTGTGCACTATTTTAAGCAGAAGGTATTCTCAAAAACTTTCCTTGGTATACGATATCGGTCTGCGCAAGAACTTTTTTAATCGAGTTTCGAGAAGCGCACATTTTTCTGCAAAAAATACCAGAAAAAGAAATGAAAATTTACGCCATCCTTGGTGGATGAACAGTCTTTCCCAAAAATTAAAATTTTTCTGAGGACGTTTCACACCAGGAGCTCTCTCCGTTACAGAAAGAATCTTTCAAATAGGACTTTTAGAAGCAGCTATATTGAGGAAGACGCAGTTTCACTTTACGCCATCTATCGCAAAATTACTGAAACACAAATTGTACGCAAAACAGTCTTTGTTTTAAATGATATATAAAGGGAGAAAAAAGATTTCCAATCAGATATTTAGAAGGAATACCATCAGCAGTTACAATGGCTCTGAAATTCTGTGGTATTGAAGATGCTTACATTAATATTATTAATAACATCTATGAAAATGCAAGTGCAAAGATTCGGCTGTTTGAAAATACAACAGACATAAAAATTAGAAAGGGAGTGAGACAAGGTGACACCATATCTCCGAAACTCTTTAATCCCACATTGGAAAATGTCTTTCAATCACTGAACGAGGAAAACAAAGGGATAAAGATTAATGGAGATTATCTAACCCACCTTCGTTTTGCTGATGACGTAGTCATTTTTGCAACTACCTCATCAGAGCTGCAGAGTATGATCCAGGAACTTGCTGACAAGAGTAAAGAAGTGGGATTAAAAACGAACTTTCAGAAGACAAAAGTTATGTTCAATGCTTTTACAAAGAAGGAAGATTTATCGATTGATGAAGAAAAGCTAGAGATAACAGACACGTACGTTTATCTTGGACAGCAGATATCAAGTGAGGGTCACATTGATGAAGAAATTAATCGGCGTACAAAACTTGCCTGGAGAGCTTTTGGAAGAAACAGCATAATTTTCAAGAGCAAAATGCTATTATGTCTTAAAAGAAAAGTGTTTGATCAATGCATCCTTCCAGTGCTTACGTATGTTGCAGAGAGGTGGACCTTAACTAAAAGAGACATACAAAGGCTGCAGACAACTCAAAGCAGCATGGAGAGGTGCATGCTTGGTGTAACCAGGACAGATAAGAAGCGGAACTCGTGGATCCGAAAAATGACAAGAGTGGAAGACATCATGATCAGAGTTAAATTCCTGAAATGGCAATGGGCTGGACATACTGCCAGAAAGACAGACCATTGATGGACAGCCGAAATTTTAGATTGGATTCCAAGGGACGGGAAAAGACCAAGAAGAAGACCACATGAGAGATGTGTGGATGAAATTCGAAAGTATGCGGGAGTAACATGGAGGAGACTGGCACAAGACAGACCGTTGTGGAGGAAACTTGGGGAGACCTTCGTCCAGCAGTGGATTGATAATAGTTGACAATGATGATGATGATATGGAATAATATATATTTTGAATACGAAGTTATCTCTAGTTACCCCCTTTAGCGGTGTTTCGTAAAAAAACCGGGCAGCAAGGGTCCAAGTTCTCACAATTCAACCTTTAAAATGTAGGGAGCATTTTTTAAAATCGAACTAATAGTTTCAGAGATGTGGTGCCCACAGGCGACCAAATGATGATATAAGCACGCACTGTTTTCAACAACAGACATCCTATCAGAAAGGCACAATTATTAAAAATTAAGTGTATAGATTGATAGATTTATCTCACCCTTGTTTTGCTGATGACGTAATCACTTTCGCAACTGCCCCTCCAGAGCTATAGAGTATGAGCCAGGAACTTGCTCACAAAAATGAAGAATTGGGATTTTTCTTGTTTTTTTTATTGGAGGTTTAACGACCACCGTGAGCAACTCAATTGGCTATAAGCAGTCGCCCGTCCCTAATTGAGAGCCACTGACTACAGGGAAGCGAGAGAGCCAGCGCCGTAAGACAAACACAGCATCCATGCATCACTGGATTCGAACCCGGACCCATCTCGGACGAATGGTCAGAAGCCATCGATTAGACCACTGCGCCACCGCGGCGGTAGAATTGGGATTAAAAAGGAACTTTCGAAAAAAAACTGATGCACAATGCTTTTTCAACAAATGCAGTTATGGATCGATGGGGAACAGCTAGAGATAACCGATACCTACATTTACCTTTGACAGCCGATATAATGCGAAGGTCGCATTGATGAAGAAATTAGTCGACGTATAAAACTTGGTTGAAGAGCTGTTGGAAGAAACATATGAATTTTCAAGAGCATTATGCCATTATATCTTAAAAGAAAAGTGTTTAATAAATCATGTTTCCAGTGCTTACGTACGGAGCAGAGACGTGGACCTAAAAAAGACATATACAAAGACTGCAAACAACTGAAAGAAGCGTGGAGATACATGTTATATGTAAGCAAAAGAGATAAGAAGAGAAACTCGTAACAAAATGACAAGAGTGGAAGACATTATGTCAGAGTAAAATCCCTGAAATGGCAATGGGCTACGCATATTGCCAGAAGAACGGACCATCAATAAACAACCGAACTTTTAGACTGGATTCCAAGGGACAGCAATAGGTCCAGAAGAAGAAAACCACATGTAAGATATATGTATGGAATTCGAAAGCATACGGGGCTGGCATGGAGAAAACTGGCACAAGGCAGACCATTGTGGAAAAAACTTAGGAAGACCTTCATCAAGCAGTGGATTGATAATATCTAACAATGGTGATGATGATGATAAATATACAGCAATGAGCCATTACTTTAAGACCACACCTAGCCTAGAGAAATGAGCGCGCCTGGAGACCAAACAGTGGCGCTGGTGAAGTTCACAGAGCGGTATATACAAAACCCAAGGATCGGCTTTCGGTTAGTAGAGTGTTCGGAGTCAGAATAGGAAACGCTGCCGATTTATCGGAGTTTGATAAATGACAAATTGTGATGGCACATCTGAACTACGATCTCGGAAACGGCGGAGCTTGTGGGTTGTTCAGGTGGCGCTGTTGTGAGTACGTATCAAAAGTGGGGTAAAAATGGCCAAACTACGGACCGTCGCCCTGTCGTGTGTCTTCCGCAGCTCAGTGGTGCTAGAGGGGAGCAGAGACTGTCGCTCATAGTTCACATTGGCAGCAGGGACACAGAGCGGCAAATTACCTACAGCGACAAATATGGTAATCAGGGCATAGCGTCACAACACGCAGTTCATCGCAGCCTTCTCTGCATGGGCGTGATTAGCTAAAGACCCATCCGGGTCCGCATGCTCACTGCACGTCATCGCCAACATTGCATCAAAAGGGCCCAAGATCATCGAGATTGGAACGTGGAATAATTGGAAGAAAGTGGCCTAGTCTGACGAATCAAGATTCCTGGTGCATCGCGTAGACAGCCGAGCGTAGATACTCCGATAACCAACGGAGGATATGACACTTGGATGCACTGCTGACCGCAAACAGGCCAGCGGCGTAGGTGTTATGCTGTGGGCGATGATTTCTTGGGATATTGTAGGCCCCAATATCATAATAGCACAATCCCTGACAGCTGTGAAGTGTCTGAACATCGTTGCGGACCAAGGTCACCCATGCATGGCAATTTTGTTCCCAGCTGGTGATAGCCATTACCACAGGATAATGCGCAATGCCACACTGTCAGAATCGTGAAGGAGTAGTTCGAGGAACTTACTGGTGACTTTCTGTCAATCTCTAAATTCACCTGACTTGAACCCAATCGAACATTTGTGGTTCGACTTTTAAAATCGAGTTCGCCCTAAATCACCACACCCCGAAGTGTACGGTAACTGGAGGTCCTGCTGTTGACATTATGGTACCAGATACCCCAGGATACCTATCGCCACTTCATCGAATCGTTGCCTTGCCGAGTGGTCGTTGTTTTGCGAGCTAAATGTGGTCCTATAGCTTATTAGGTAGGTGGTCATAATGTAAAGACTCATCGGTGTATAAGATCCTAAACAATGCGACCAGCGGGTTTTTATGGAAATCAAAGCAACACCAGGAAAATGACGACGCATGCGTAGATCATGAAACGGTATAAATAACACGTGATACTGAGCGCTCTTAATTACTGTTATTCTTGTTCTTCAGATGGGAAAGGCAACGCAAAGTGAGTTTGGTAAAGGCCAAATTGTAATGTCCAGGCGTCTAGGTCAGAGAAGTTCAGAGACAGCAAGACTTGTAAACTACTAATGGTCAGGCATACAGGCATAGTTAGTACCTTTAAAAGTGCTGGGAGGGAGGGGGGCTACGAATCGACGGCAGGATGTGGGCTGACCAGTGCTAATTTGTACTATAGATGAGCGGAGACTATCCCGTATGGTACGAGACAGCAGAAGAGACCCTGTGGTGCAACCTGTTGGGATTTGAATGCTCCCCAGCAAAACCACAAGTGTTGGGAAACCGTTGGCCACCACCTGGAAGTGATGGTTCACTGATGGCTGAAGTATGCCACTCACATTTCGTTAGCGGTCATTTTGTGGCAGCGCCATCAGTTGGCTGCCATTGATGGCCCGGCAGCATCGCAGTGTATTATGGGTCTTCAGCAAGCGTTACTCGTGACCTGTTCCTGGCAACCGAAGAAACTCCAACACGAGGTGAAAGCACGGGAGAGCGCAGAAGCAGAAGCAACACGTGCTGTTTTTCTCGTCAGTTGAAGATGAGCCATTGCCGTCGTGTTATTTTAGTGGATGGTAAAAAAAAAAAAAGAAGTCATATATACAGAGACGAATTAATTTCCTAATGAAATGCTGCGTCGTGAAGATTACAGTCGGATTAAAATTATATAAATAATAATTAATGAACTGCAAGAAATAGTCAATTACTCTTATGTATTTATCGAGAATATAAACAGCCATGAAAAACGAATTCATTATATCCGACTAATATATCGTCATGGCCTTCTAACCCCACCTCTGATATGATAGATTACTTTATTAAAAACAAACCAAAAAATAAAGGAGAAATAAAACAATCTGAAAAAACGTATTTGCAAAGCATTTCCTGATTCTGGGAAACCTATAGATGACGGACAAATGGAACAAAATAAAAAAGAAACTGGTTAATTTTTTCTGAAACTCCTTAGTCTGTTCCCGACCATAAACATCTCTGTGGGTAAATTTTTCCCGACCATAAAAATCACATACGGTTCTTATTGTTGGATTTTCTGATTAATCCCGTATATAAAAAGTTTTAAAAATCGTGAAATCTCGAAGTCTGACTTGACAACCATGGTCAAAATGCTTAGAAGGAGTAAATTATCCTGGAGAGTTGATTCTCAACTGGTGACTCAGATTGAAAAAGAGAAGGGCTATTGGAGGCAAGTACTATATCTGTAGTGGCCACTATGAAACTATACTTGCAGGACTCGGACATCCACTCAGAGGTCACAAAGAAACTGAATGCTCTGAAAATGCAAATAAGGTAATTTTTTTAACTTGTATTAAGTATTTTGCAGAGTTTGATGACTTTCTGAAAGATTATTTTGAAAAGTATGAGATTGTGGTTCAGAAAGAAATAACTATTTGTCTCATCAAACGTATGATGAGATATTAACTGTAATGGAGGAGAAACTTAAGAAGGTGTTTTGTGAGGAGGTTAAAAATCCACAGTACTTTTTAATTATCGCCGATTCTACTCCTGGAGTAAGTCATGTGGACCAACTAACGTTTGTTTTGAGGTATGTATAACCTGATGGATAATCTGTTGAGCGATTCTTTGGTTTCTTGCCCATAAAATCTCACAAATCGGAGCATTTGAAACATACTGTCTTGAAAAAGATTTCATATCTAGCGCTAGATATAAAACATTGTAGAGATCAATGCTATGACAATGCTTTGAACATGTCCGGTGTATATGCCGGTCTTCAAGCAAAAATAACTGAAAGAAGTCCCACAGCATCTTATGTGCCGTGCGCAAGCCATTCTTTGAATTTAGTAGGCAATAATGCTGCTGAATGCTGCAGGTATGCTGAAGCTTACTTTGATTTTATTCAAAATGTCTATGAATTTTTTTCGGCCTCCACTGATCGTTGAGAAATACTTAAATCCCACCTTCAACCACATCAACACATTCTGAAGCACCTGAGTGATACTCGATGGTCAACAAGAGCTGATGCTGAATGAGCCTTACCAGGAGCTTATTGTGAGATTAGAAAAGCATTAATTAAACTTTCTGAGTGTGAAACTGAAAAGACTTTAGGCAAAACAGAGGCAAAATCATTGGCAAAAGTGTTTGACAAATATGAAACTGCCTTAATGACTTTCTTGTGGGACCGACTGTTGCAACGAATCGACAAAATCAGGAAATAATGCAAAAAGGAGATGGAAACATAAAGATGCCAGTAGATCTATTTCACTCTCTGAAACTCCTTGATGACGTATGTAACGGCTATTCTGGCATTGTCACGGAAGCATCTACTTTCCGGAGCAATGCCAGAAACTCTCATTACTGTCTGGTTGATCTATATCTGTGGAGCAACCAAGCTTTGATGATAGTTACAAATGTAGAATAAAAAGAAAGAGCTTTGCTGATGAAAGCTCAAACAATGAAGTTAATCTGGAGGGAAAAGAAAAGATTCGAGTGGACATACTGAATGCTATCTGTGACAACCTGGTAGTTGAGCTGGAGCAAAGTTTGGTTATATACACAGCCCAGCCACATTATTGTGACCACCTCCTACTTTTGACGTCACCAGCGGATAGCCAATGACAGAAGGCACGTGTCGTGAGCAGACTTAAAGGGTATATAAGGTATGCAATAGGCATTCTGGAAACATATTAGGCCGCACGTGGCCTAGTGGGCAACGTTCGTGACTGCGACGGGAAAGGCCTCAGGTTCGATCCCAGGCAGGTACGAACGCTCGATCCACTAAATATCCACCGTGCGTCAGATGGGAACGTTAAGCCGTCGGACCCCGGGTACTGTCCCCCGGTAATAAATAAGGGCGTCTTCCTCCCCCTTTCTACCTCGCTTCCGTGTCACTTTCCCATCGGGCACTCTAGCCTAAATCTTCTAGCTTCCTATTTCTAAGGGTTGTTTAAGACCTGGGGTCAGACACTCCCTTCCTAAAATCCTCTACATATGATCATTTATGATCTAAAAACATATCACTCGTTGCTGTCATGGATAAGAGGAACGATTTATCGGATTTGCAAAAAGCGGTGACTATCGGTTTTCGGGCCAAGGTTGGCAGTATTTCTGGAACAGTGCAGTTTGTGAACTGTCCTCGTGCTGCAGTGGTTAAAGTGTATCGTGATTGGAAAAATGGCACCATTGCGAGTAAGCGACGTTGAAACTACGGAACACCGTGTGCCATTAATCTGAAATGTAAATGTCAGCTTCGAAGGTGCGTCAGCGTCGATCGACACCCTACAGTGGAGCAACTCACTGGCCGAATGAAGCAAGGGGCTACCGGAAGTGTGTCTGAAACGATAATTCAGCGTACGGGGCTCCGATGCAGACTGATGATCACTGCACCTATTCTAACGAATATGAATTGGCAGAAAATACTTTGGCACAGCTGTATCGTAATCGGACCTCCACTGATTGTTAAAGCCTCTCCTTTGAGTCACGTTTTTTATGCTTCATCGAAAGCATGGACGTTGGCGTATAAGGCAAGAAACAACGGAGAACAAATATGTTTCAACCATTGCTGGAAGAATACAATTTGGGGGAAGGGGGGGGGGCAGCGTTACGGTCTAGGGAATGTTTTCGTTGCATTCCCTGGGTCCACTCATACCTGTGAAAGGCACTATGGACCGAATTCGTTATGAATCCTTCCTTGCAGACCACGTACACCCATACATTCTGATTGTCTTCCCTTTTGCGGACAGGATATTCCAGCATGACACTGCGACGTGTCACACAGCTAGAAATGTTCGAGAGTAGTTGAAAGAGCACGATGAAGATTTCAAAGTACTTCCCTGGTTCCCTAATTCCCCAGATTTAAACTCAGTTGAGCATCTGTTTGACCAACTCGATCGTGTTGTTCGCTCTGTGGATCCTCCACCACGCACCCTCCAGCAGCTGCCAGATGCACTGCAGTCAGCATGGCTCTGCATACTTGTGAACACCTTCCAGCACCTTATTGTCGCTGCCCACGGTGGTTATTCTGGATATTAGCTGGTGGTCACAATAATGTGACTCGACTGTTTATGTTCGACCTACTCAAAGGAGTGTTTGCTGGTGAAAATGACCATTCTACAAAATATGACCACAGTAATATTTCCGAGGAATATTCAAATGACATAGATGGAAAACTGTTTTGTGATGAACTGCACCACTTCCGCCGCTTTGTAAATCTCAGGGAACAAGATCAATCCTCAGTCCGGCCAGAAGATTGCTACAAACTGCTTGTGAACAGTGCGATTTCAAAGAAATATTTCCAAATGTGGAAACCATTCTTAAAATGTTCTTTACTTTACCAATATCTAACGCAAGTGGTGAAAGATCCTTCAGTGTTCTTAAAAGAGTTAAAAACTATTTATAATACGATCAACACTTTCTCAAGAACATTTTAATAGTTCTTCAATATTGTACATAGAGTGTAATGCGCTGAATCGTGTCAGTTATGCTGAAGTCACAGATATTTTTGCTGTAATTAGAGCCAGGAGGAATTTCTTATCAACATGATGCTGTGTTTGTAAGTAAATGAAATAATGTTTCTCTTTGTTGCAATATAAGATAATAAGAGAATTATTTGATGATGATGAAATTGATTATAGTCGATTTAAAAATTGTTCTAAATATACACGGAACCCGAATGTGTGTCTCAAAGCGAGGGACCTCCAAAAGGTTCAGTGAGACGGGCCCCGTACAGCATAAATCCTCCCTGATCACTGCAGAACATTATTGTGCTGAATTACACCAGATACACCGGAAACTGGTGCAGAAACAACCAGCTTTGGTAAACAGACATTGTGTTCTTCTGCTCCAGGAAAACTCTCGTCCTCATGTCGCCCAACGAACGATGCTGACACCAAGTGCCGTGGGCTAAGAAGTACTGTCTCATTCTGTCTATTTTCCTGGATATGTCTCCGACAGGCCATCATCTGTTTCGTCGTCTGGATCATTTTCTGTCCGGGAAACTGTTCACGACGGACAACGAGGTTCAACGTGCAGTTAATGACTTATTTGGGTCCCAGCCAGAGTTGGAAACGGGTCAAACATTTCGGACTCGGACAAGACCCGACGCAATCAGGACCTGTAACTGACCCGGACAAATTGGCTTTGAACTATAAATTCGAAACTCAATTTATATATATATATGTACATATAAACGTAACATATGTAAACATCCCAATAACTTCAATGACTTTAACTAAAAGTCATTGAAGTTAAAGAGACATACTAAGAGACATACAAAGACTACAGACAGCTCAAAGAAGCATGGAGAGGTGCATGCTTGGTGTAACCAGGAGAGATAAGAAGAGGAACTCGTGGATCAGAAAAATGACAAGAGTGGAAGACATCATGATCAGAGTAAAATCCCTGAAATGGCAATGGGCTGGACATGTTGCCAGAAGGACAGACCATCGATGGACAGCCGGGATTTTAGACTGGATTCCAAGGAACAGGAAAAGGCCCAGAAGAAGACCACATGTGAGATGGGTGGACGAAATTCGAAAGTATGCGGAAGTAACATGGAGGAGACTGGCATTTTCAATAATAAAATTTGGTTACTTGCTAAACTTTAGTGCCATCTTTACTGCTACTATTTTGCGTAATCCAGAAGTAATGGCTTACTATGACCGTTCAGTATGTTACAAATGATAATCATTATTTGCGATTACACAAATGCATTTTTTAAATGTGTTTAGATGGTTCACTTTTTTCCCGCTGTGATGGAGGTGCGCATACTTTCATATGGCACGTTAGTTTTTTGGTTCCATAATCTTTTATTACACCGTCGACATCTTTATTTCTAATTATATTTTTTCCAGATTTTGAACAACAAACAAGACCAAACAACACAAAATTATTCACCGGTTCCTTAATGAGGGGAAACAATATCCAGCATTCACTCTTCCTCTTGTGGTTTTCAACAAGCACGTATTTCTTGACCTCAACTTCCTTAATATTGAATCCATCCATGTTAACAAATAAGGAGTTAATTTCGACGTCATGTCAAGGAAACGTGATGTTAGAACATCAATCGAAAACCTCTGAATGGTCAATGTAAAAGATGCGATGTGAAAAATAACTCTTAGTCATACAGTGAACTTCGCACGGAGAGAGTAAATCAGCTGAGAAACAGGGGAATGGCGTTTGCCTGTACCTTGCCCTGGACAGTTTAACTCTAAAAGAACGCAAAGCAAGGATCTTTTTACGATGTGGAGTCCGTGTGTTGTCTGACCTCGGCCGGAGGAAGTCTGCGTTCCTTTAAGTAGGACACACAATATTTTTGCATGGCAAATCATTATTCACTGCGTGGGCACCAGTATCGACTACAGAATTCCACAACGCGCATTTTTCTTTGGAATATATTTTTCTCCTTTCAAAAATAAAACGGGAATGAAACGGGATCAAAATCGTGTCAGGAATACCTTGACCCGACCCGTTGACCCGTGACCCGTTGCCATCTCTTTTCTCAGCCACAAGACTTTTGCCGTTCCGGGATCATGTCCTTGCCGGACAGATGGTAACTATGTGTCGATACCGAGGGGGAGTATTTTGTCTAGGTAAGTTGTCCTACTTTTCCGTTCTCCCCATCCACGTGTGCTGGTCCTTTGCCGGACATTTCATTCTCACCTACCCAATAAATTGTAAATAAAATATTAATTCAATGTGCTTGAAAAATACGACTCCGGGTAAAGATGAATCGAGGAACCACGTGTGAAATTCACACCAGTAATGTGTAAGAGCCAAATGTGTTTTCGGAGTTTCACATAGAGATGAAATGTGCCGAAACCATATTGGACAGTTAATTTAAAATTGGCATATGGTGCGTGAAATCAATATACGCATTGCTATAAATGTTATAGAAGCATATACCGGATTTGTAAGTTTTTATAATCAGTTATAGAAATAAATTTCAAACATAGACCTTCATTCTCTGGCATTTTATTGGCAAGGAAGTTACAGAAAGCAGATATTATTTAAACACTTTAATGAAACAGTTTTTATTTTTTTACATTCAATTGTTTGTGACATCGTTATTAATCCACAGATAACTCGTGGTTCTTTGACTGTTGCTGCTGTTGGTGTACGTTACCATATTCAAAAAAAGGAAACCTATTTTTGACAGAAAATCAGAAGCAACTTCTTTAGCTACAGGGGTCGTCAATCTCAATTTTCTTATCCATCTAGCTTCACAAACAATCTTGAAGACTTCTTCCACGACCATTGAAGGCGGCTCACCTTCCATTTCTATGGACAGCTTTTGCAAATTCCTCAGACACGGAAGATACCTGAAAGGCTTGTTGTCCAATATGGGGCAATTCAAATAAATAGACTCCAGTGACAATTTTTCTAAATGTGGGCACATGCTCAGAATACACTTGAGATCTTTTGTGTCGAATAACATCTTTTCTCCTATTTCTCCTTGAAGAGTTAAGGACCTTATTTGACTACCTTTACTGGTCCAGAACATCATCATGCTTTCTCTGAGACGATTACTGCTTGCGCAATAAAACGAAATGTTTCTTAGATGAGTTAGTTTGCACATGGCCTCTATCTGGTCAGCCCATCTGGAATTATCATTACTAATGAGTACCTCTAATTCCTCTAATTCTGGGCAACAGCCGAGCACAGTTTTCCAGTTTCCATCGAATACCCAACAACAAAGAGATGTTATCTTCACATTTAATCGGGGCATTCCGCATTTCTTTCGCTGTATGCAAATTTCGGACAAAGCGTCAGGTAAATCTTCATAGGAAGGAGACTTTAGACATCGAAGTGTTGGCATATGTGTTACAACACAAGCTACTCCAGCCTTGCTGGCTTCGGTACAAAGTATGTCGAGTTCCAAGAGCTGCAATGGACTGCTCATTCCACACTCATTTGTATAGCAGCAACTTCGAATCTTTTTGCAGTCAACTCTTTTATGACCAGAAAGTATGAACAACGCATCGTCCTTAATATGCGAAGCAAACAGACTCAAATATTTTAGTTGAGTGAGGGAGGTGACAATAACTTCCATGGTACCCACATCGAGAAACCTGAATGTATGGAAACTCAGATCCGTCAAGTTCTTCATGTTTCTGAGGAAAGGATTGTACACAACCGGATCCAGGTTCCGTCCCGAACTATGAAATGACTGTAAGTCCTGAAACAACAAACAGAAAATTCTGATCACGGAAAAAGTGAACCAAATATATGCACAATTTTTTATATTTCTGCATAAAACGAAAAATAAAGTAAAGATGCATTATGAGTCATTGTTTTGTCATCCCTCATCTCCAAGAGCTGACGCCTATAACATCACTTACCTGTGACAGCAAAGACCAACGCCGAACACACACACACACACACACACACACACACACACACACGTCGAGTCACATTATTGTGACCAGCAGCTAATATCCAGAGTAACAGCCGTATGCAGCGGGGACAGCAGCTAGACTAGCTGGGAGGGACTCAATAAGGTACTGCAAGGTGTTCACAGGTATGTGGAGCCATGTTGACTGGAGCGCATTTCACAGCTGCTAGAGGGTGTGTGGCGGAGGATGCGTAGAGCGAGCAACAAGATCGAAGTGGTCCCACAGATGCTCAGTTGAGTTTATGTCAGGGGAATTAAGGAGCCAGGGAAGTACTTTGAAGTCTTCATCGTGCACTTCCAACCACTCTCAAACATTTCTAGATGTGTGTGTGTGTGTGACACGTCGCATTGTCGTGCTGGAAGATCCCATCCGCCCCAGGGAAGACAATCAGCATGTATAAGAGTACGCGGTCTGCAAGAATGGGTTCATAACGAATTCGGTCCAAGGTGCCTTCCACAGGTATTAGTGGACCCAGGGAATTCCACGATAATGTTCCCCAGACCATAATGCTCCCGCAACCAGCTTGTGTTCTGCCAGCAATGGCTGAAGAATGTTTGTTCTCCAATGTTTCTCGCCTTATACGCTAACATATAAGGCGAGAAACCTAACATCCATCCGTTAGATGAAGCACAAAACGTGACTCATCGGAGAAGGCAATCCTATGCAAATTAGCACAGGTCCAATTCCGATAATGCCGTGCAAATGTCAGCCTTTTCTGCCGATGCACCTACGTCAGCATAGGTGCAGTGACCATCCCTCTGCATCGGAGCCCCATAAGCAGCAGGGTTGGCTGAGCTGTCGTTTTAAACACACTTCCGGTAGCCCCCTGGTTCATTCGGCCAATGAGTTGCTCCACAATAGCATGTCAATCGGCCCTCACGCACCTTCGAAGCCAACGTTCACGTCTCACATCAATAGCACGTGGTGCCCCGCAGTTTCCACATCGCTTATTTACAACGATGCCATTTCTCCAATCACGATACTCTTTAACCACAGCAGCACTGTTTCAGAAATACTACCAATCTTGGGCCGAAAGCAGAAAATCATTCGTTTTTGCAAATCTGCTCCTTTATCCATGACAACAACGAGTGACTTCTTTTGAGAATGCCTACAACACACCTTATAAACCCTCCAAGCCAGTTTACGACACGTATCTTTTCACTGTTGACGTTAAAGGTAGGAAGTTGTCACAATAGTGACCGCGCTGTTCTTCTCTTTGTCGCGATGCTTGCCACGTCATCTGTGGTACTGACGGTTCGTTCGAATTTCGCTATCAATTTCGTCAGGTGCGTGTTATGGCGATTCTCAAACGCTGTACCCTACCTTCGTAACACTTGGATGAGGGGGGGGTCGCCCTCCGCATACCAATTTTTCACCAAGAAAACTCTTTCTTGTGTGGCATATCGCTTCATGTCCGAAATAGCCGCCCCGGTGGCGCAGTGGTCTAAGCGATGGCCTCTGATCATTCGTTCGAACGGGGTCCGGGTTCGAATCCCGCTGAGGCATGGATGTTGTGTTTGTCTTACGGCACTGGCTCTCTCCCTTCCCTGGAACCAGTGACCCTAAATTAGGGATGGGCGACTGCTTATAGCCCATTGAGTTGCTCACGGTGGTCGTCAAACCTACAATCTAAAAAAAAATGTCCGAAATAGTGTGTCCACCGTCTCACTACTTCCTTACCAATGCCTGTCGCCTGCTGATCGACATCTCGGACTTACAGATTCATATCATTATTCTTTAACGATTTATTCTACAGGAAAGCTATCACTACCCAGTGAAACGCCCGGTATACACGTGCAATTTTGCACAAGTCAATTTTTTCCAATTTTCCACTTTGAGTGGAAGAACTGTACATAGCTTTTAATGCAGTCACATGGTGGAGAGTTTCGCAGATCACAGTCCAAATAATTCCGCTCTCTAAAAGTCTCCGGAGCCGCCTTCCACTCCAGGTACCCTTTCACAGATCGAAAATGTTTGGGACATGATGGGACGCAATCTACGTCAGTCCCGAAATGCCGGCGAACTGGACCGCAATTCGGATACCATCTGGCATGCTATGTCGCAGGACAGTTTCTGTGAACTGCATGCGTCTATGGTTGCGATGGGTAACCGTTTGTATCCGAGACAGAGGTGACTCTATAACGTACTCACTTGTTCCACTGGTCTAGATGTTTCGTCCGAATATATTGCCTAACAGCTCTGAAAATGAACTAATGTCCTTTCCTATACATCTGCACGGAAGAGCAATAGAATTGGAGATATATGTCTAGTAACGTGTAGCACCACCTTTCGTCCTGATGACGGCGGCGATTTGTCTCGGCATGGACTCGACAAGACACCGGAAGCGTTGGGAAGACAAACGGATCCACGGCTCCTGAACAAGCTGCCACAGTTCACTAAGATTTGATGGAGGGGGATCAGAGCCTCGAACAACCCGCTCGATGGCATCCCAGATGTGCTCGATGGGATTGAGGTCAGGTGACCTAGCTGGTCAAGGAAGCGAGGTCATGTCGGTGCAGTGTTCATCCAACCATTCGGATGCAATTCGGGAGCGATGGCATGGTGCATTGTCTTGTTGCAGGATGAGGTCCCCAGTGGGATATTGAAGACGCACAAACGGGAGCAAATGGTCGTCCAGGATATCCCTGTACCGTTGATCTGTGAGGGACGATATCACACGTACCAGGGGTCCAATTTCGGTCCACGTAAACAGTACCCAGACGAGAATGCCACCCCCACCAGCTTGAAGAGTACCATGCTGGCAAGAAGGATCCATAGCTTCACGTGTTTTGCGCCGTACTCGTATCCTGCTATCCGCGTGTACCAACGTGAATCTCGACTCATCAGTCCAGGCATCATTTTTCCACATATCTAGGGTCCAGTGGCGATATTTCTGCTCCCATGCTAATCTTTTCACCCTGTGGTGTGCTGTTAGCAGCGGTACCTCGTGGGACGATGGCTTCTGTGCCCCATAGCGAGGAGATGGTTCTGGATGGTGTGGCTGCTTACACGTTTTTGAACACAAGCGTTAAATTTCCGAGTGATTTCCTGCACTGTGGCCCGTCTGTCCGCTGTTACAATGCAAGCTAGCCGACGACGACCTCGCTCATCCACACGCTGTGGTCCACGGCAGGTGGCCATTGCAGGAATGGTTTAACCGTAATCGATGTACTCACGGTGCATCCGTGACACAGTGGCTCGTGAAACACCCACTGCCTGCACTGTTAAAAATTTCACAGTTAGATTACGGGCAATGGCCGGCAACTGGGGGCCCGGCCGTTGCCCATAAAACTACGGCTTGGCCCATTTTTGTGAAAGCCCATGAAATTACGGTCTGAACCCTAAATACTAAGCCCATAATCTGAAGAGCAATGCCCATAAAAAAACAAGTTTGACCGTATTGAGCTACGCCATAATTTGAAGGGCATTGCCCATAAAAAAATAAGTTTGACCGTATTGAGCTACGCCATAATTCGAAGGGCATTGCCCATAAAAAAATAAGTTTGACCGTATTGAGCTACGCCATAATTTGAAGGGCTATACCCGAAAAAATAAGTTTGACCGTATTAACTTAAGCTGTAATTTGAAAGGCAATCCCTGTAAATATGAAGTTTGGTCATATTCGGTTAAGCCTCACGGCAAGTAGTCACCGACTTTTACATAAATGCATTTTTTGTGGAACAGTGTGCAAGTAAATGCATGTTTTTGTGGAAGAGTGTGTGAGTGTGAAATTGTTGGATACTTACATTATAACTGAATCAATTCAGTTCTAAATGTGAGTAATGATATTTTCATATCTTAAAATCAGGTTTATTACAATATGATAAATAATGACATCAGTTACACACAGATTTGTTTAACATTAGGCTTTACGAACTCTGTACACACAGTTGGTTGAACAATACTTACGTTTCTTTTAGACATGTTTTAATTGGAGAATTATTTCTAAAGCACAGTTGGTTGAACAATACTTAGTTTCTTTTAGACATTTTAATTTGCACATACGTACTTATGTAGTATTTGCATGAATGAATACAAAGGGCAGTTATGTAGTAAAGATATGTACAGGCATATTCTTGTATTTATATGTTATATCAATGACAAACAGAACTACGAACTGGCATCCGAGTACATTGCGTCTATAAGGGTATTCAATCCACAATGGTGTCAAAGTTGGTTTTTCATGTAGGTTTTGGCTAGTATTACATTTGACATAGGGTTGAATCATGCTTCTTTTCGTTTTCACATTCACTGTCTTGTGTGCTGGTTCATTTTACATTCTACTGAGCACTGTGTTGTCAGTGTTCCCAGAACTTTTACTGTCTTGTTTCCTATCTCTAATTTTTGGATATTTACCTACTTTTCACATGTTTAGTAAAATTATGTCAAAAACTGGAAGTACTGCTTTTGAAAGATCACATTGCTTCCCCATAATTAAGGTATCAGAAAAAAAGAAAAAAAATACTTGAATGGAAATGAGAGCTTTTGAACTTGATAGGGCATAATTTCAAATCTCAGACCCCCACCCAAAGTAGAAAAACTTGCTTAGACCCTGATTCTAACTGAGTCATTGTAGAACATTAATGCATATCAATATTTCTAAAATATTAAATTTTCCTGTTTGGAATGTTTTAGAAATGACTTCAGTGATTAAACCTGTTCTTTCATTGTTGTGTTGCCACAAGGAAACCATTTTGGAGCACAAAAATTTTTTTTGGAAAGCTATTAAATAGTTGTATTTATAATATCTTGGCAATACCTGAAGATACTGAAACAATTTTTATTGATGTACAAATCAGGTGTTTAGTGACAAAGGAAAAGAACACGGCAGAATCTTTAAATTTCTCAAAAAACAATTTCATCGCATCATTTTGTACCAATTTCAGCACTATCATCTTAAAACATGAAATACATGCTTTGCATATTGAACATTTTGAATAGACCTTTAAAATAGGAATTACAAAACGTGTAAAAAAAATTTCATATTTTTTAACTTAAAAAAAAAGTGGCTTCTGATTTATCTTAAAATATAAATTTTCCTGGGCATCCAGGTTTTACTACCTGGGTAGGTAAATAATTTATGTATATACCCAGCTGCGCATGTAACATTTCAGATATTTTCCAAGCCCTGCTTAAAGTGACACAGGTGAAAGATTTCACTCGCAGAAATTTAGAATGAAATCAATTCTTTTTTACATTTAACTTTAATTACTACATTTGCAAAGCAAAGAAACTGTTCATGATATATTTTCACTGTCATTTTCTTGGCCAGCATTTACCAGATTCAGTAAAAAAAGAATAACAGTCGAAACTCGTTATAATGAAATTCAAGGGGGACAAAAAAAATTTGTAGCAACGTATTGTTCTTAAAACATAACAAATTTTTCATTAAAAAGTTAGTATGTACTACAGAAATTTTCATTACGCATAAGATTGCAATGCTGTAAAAGTGAAATAGTGCCCACAGAGACAAGCAAAGGTAATTTTTTTGTAATGGGAAGTTTTTGCTAAAGTAGTAATAATGAAATATATAAGCTTTAATTAATATGTATGTATGAAATTATGTACTGTATATATTTTTACTTATACATATCAGGGTTTGAAAAATACCATGCCTGAGTCGTGTGAGTCATTGACCTGGGCAGGTAAATAAATAATCTAGTTGCCCTAGGTGCCAGACTGGGCAATTAAATCTAAAAATGAAGTTCAGAATATAATTTTCTACTACAAGAAAAAAAGACAGTCATCGCATGTCATGTTGCTTTTCACTGCTAATCACTGGAACTTGTATTATTGTTACGCAGTGCCAAGGACAGAAGAATATCACTTCTTTAATTATATTATGCTTTAGGTCCATAAATTGGAAGCAATTTATGGACCTAAAGCATAAATTGGAAGCATGTAATTTTGCTCCAAATGTTTCAAGTCAGCGACTGAATGCATGCCTCTGATGGAACTAGCCTCCTGTGTTTATTGACAAAGGGTTAAAACTTCATATTTTTCATATTTTAATGTATTTCATATTTTTTCAGATATTTCATATTTTAAACGTGTTTTAAAGATTTTTATTGTAATATGGACCTGTGAGTCTGACACTGTGAAGAGAAGCTGCGATAGGAATAATGCATCGCTCCAGTGAAGATGTGAAGCTTTGGTCCGTTAAAAGGAAGGTTTGTTGCTGTGTGGAAATGACGGGTACAAGAGAAAGAGGACTTACGTTATTGGCAGAAGAGCAATAAATGTTGTAGTGATACGCTACAGAAAATAGGTCCACAGCAGCCACCCTTTCTTTTGTTGTATCCTGTACGTTGTTGGCAGGAAAAACCGGATAAAACCTCTTCGATTTGCAAAAGATACATATGAGTAAGATAGAAACTCGCGTGCGAACAAGCTATTAACAGAAGAACCAAAAGTGCAGAGACACAGCAAATCTGTTCAAACCAAAACCGAAATTTATAGTTCCCCAATTTTCTGTACAACATAGAAAAGCATATTAGTACTTTCGGTAAATGTGTACTTCAGCGTCCTAAACTATTTCGTTGGAAAAATTTAACTGTGGGTGAAAAGTTCGATGCACACATTTTTTTAAGCATGCAAAATAATAGGGAAAGGTGAAAAATTATATTTTTAGATAAAAAGGAAATAATTTTTCCGAAGTATTAACCTGCGAGTACGATGGTTTGTAGCAGGTGGTGCGGGAGGCTGAAGCGATGCTAACGGCCACCACGTGAAGGTGCTGTGCGACGGAGCGAAGTACGAGTTGGTAGCAAATGCGTGGAAGAATACGACAGCAGTAGGGTATATTTTTCGGAAGAGTGTCGTGTAATCGTGCGCAGAAGTAGTTCAAACTTGTTTTATTCATTTTTGAGAAAGATATGTGCAGAATGTCGTTATTAGTGGTTTCACAGTGTCTCCGAATGGAAAGAAATTAAGGAATGTAAAATAATTTATGTACGACAGAAGTTTTGAGGAAGACGTTTTGGTTCCGGTTGAACCCAAAGTTTTAGTTTTGGTTTGGAAGATGTGCACAGGTAGGTGATTTCTTCAAGCACTTCATTTGCAGTTCTGCTGTTATTCAGTACATCGTAGCTCACATTTTTTTCCTCGTGACATGGATATTTTTCAAAATAAGCAATTTTCTTCAATTCATATATCGCACTATGGCAGGGAGACAGCTTCTTGTATTGTGGCGGATAATGAAATTTTAAGCCCTGACGAAATCGGAAATGACTGACGATTTTGTACTTCCGCTTTCTCAAAATTACCCTTCAAAAAAACAAAAACTTACAATGCTGCACAAATTCAACCTCTTTCTTTCTGCGTATGCCTACAAGACTTTTCGATGACTACGTACTGCTAAACCGCTTCCTTCTTAATTCTTCCGCCCGTTACTTGCCCTTCTCAACGAAGCTTCCATTCACCGGACTCCACCTTGATGCCGTTGCCGCTCTCTCGTCCTATGCCTATACCGCACGTACTCTTCCAAACCATCGCACTCTCAGGTAAATACTTCGGAAAACTTATTTCCTTTTATCTAAAAATACTATATTTTTGCACCTTTTCCCATTATTTTGCATGCTTAAAATATTGTATGTCACACTTTTCCCACACAGTTACATTTTTCCGACGAAATAATTTAGACGCTAAAGTACACATTTACCAAACTTTCTATTTCGGATCAGGGAATCATATGCGAAAGAATGAAAAATTTCACGTCTGCTTTAAAAACAATTACAAAACATGAACAAACTATATTGTGTAGCATATGAGTATAAAATGGTTCGCTCTCCTGGCAAGAAGGTACTTGCTTGGACTTGTAGTCATCCGCACGTGAATTGCACGACGAAGCGAATCTTCCTTTCAACAAAGCAAATCTTCACATCGTTGCCGTAGTGATGTGTTAGGCCTACCACAGCGTCGCACTCACAAGTCAATATTACAAGTTTCCGACAAAATAATTTAGGACGCTATTCTACACATTTACCAAATAATCTGCCAATGATGAAGATTGGAGTGCCATTTCAGGTGGATTCAGTAGTTTTAAAGAGTTTGTAGAAATCAATGAAAATGCATTATTGGGGAATTGAGGGATATTCAAGAAATAGCCAATGAAATTCAGGATGATGATGAAGAGGCATAACGAAGAATTAACAAAAGATCCCCAGACTGTCACGAAAGCAGTGTAGGAGCTTTGGAAACACTGTCACTACATACAACTCACCGATACATCTAATTGCCACACATTCCTGTTTAAACAAACTTGAAAAAGCTGTTTTCAATGAGAGGCAACAGCAGAAACAGTCTTCAATTTTACATAACTTTAAAAAGCCATAAATATAAACAAGGTATGTAATTAAAATTTTGAGATCAAGTAATTTACATTTTTGAGTAATCTAAGCTTTTAAGTGTTAAATTTAACTAAGTAAATTCAATCATTGATATTTTTCTTATTTTGCATGTTATTCTCATGTTAATTACATTTTAAACTTAATTTTGGCTGGAATTACACT
Organism: Macrothele yani; assembly: GCA_039090855.1. NCBI lineage: Eukaryota > Metazoa > Arthropoda > Arachnida > Araneae > Macrothelidae > Macrothele > Macrothele yani. Next base: position 55,610,791 of record CM077034.1, on the reverse strand, counting down.
AACTTTTACTTATGCTGCGCTCTTATTTATGCGTGCTATGGTTTGCGCTGACATATATGTGAAATATTACTGTATACATGTGATAATGAGGTGATTATAGATATAATTAAAAAATATATATTTTTTGGCTCTTCTGGTTTCCAATTAAATTTATGTAATTTATGTGTTGAGTGGTAAAAAGCTGTTTTCAATGAGAGGCATATGGGGTTTGTATATATGCAGATTTCCATTGTTTGCTTCTTCCTGCTGAAAACTAAGCTAGGGGTGCCTATGAGTTAACTGAATATACCATAGTCACAAAATGATTGATAATTATATACTAAGGAATGTGAGTGAAATGGTATTCCTAAAAGCAATCAAAACCATGTAGCAGTCAGGGAGAATCACAAATGTGTTTCCTGAACGAAAATGTGACATTTCATCACATGAAACTTTTTTTCCACCTCTAAATTGAGGCCATTGGTTCTAGGGAAGGAGAAAGCCAAAGCTGTTATGTTATGTAAAAAACAGGTTTCTTTTTTAAAGGTTTTAACGGCTAATGTGAGGAACTAAATGGGATATAAGCAGTCCCCGTCCCTAATTTAAGAGTCACTGGTTCCAGGGAAGAGAGAACGCCAGTGCTGTAAGACAAACACGACATCCATGCCATACCGGGATTCAAACCCGGACCCACTTGGACAAACAATCATAAGATGGTGCTTAGACCACTGCACCACCAGGGTGGCAAAACTAATGCCTCATATGGGATTCAAACCATATGTTAAATTGTGACTGCTAGCCAAAAACCTTGATGTACAACCAACTCTGATACCAGAACGGCTTGAACATCCTCTAGACCAATAGTTCTCAAAGTGGGTTTCACTAAAATAATAGGGGGGGGGGGCATATGCGGATTTGTTAGCAACCATACCGAATCACATAGTGAACCAATTTTCAAAACAAAATTAATCTGAATTTATGGCTAGTGCTGGTAGGATGTGTAGTGAAGTTTAGCATATTTAGCTGAAATTTCTGAAAAATGAACTAGTGGAACTTCTCATTACAGGGTGAAAACAATCTGTTCAATGTTGAAAAAACAAAACACAAGCAATGACCAAAAAACTTTATGAGAAAACCAAATTACAGGGAACAGCTCTGACCAATTTTCATAACTGAATTCATTATCATCAGAAAATGAGCAAACAATTGGAAACTTGATGTTAAACAGCTAATAATCGTCCATTCTCTGCACTCTCCAAACATTTACAAGGCAGTATTTCCCATTCCCACTGAATGAACTAGTTACTCATTCACATACAATGCAGAAATGTGTAATCTTCTATTGCCAAATAAAAAACTTATGAGACATCTTTTAACTCTGGTTGGTTTGAAAAGCATTTGTTTTTTGAAATCACCGACTAGTTTTTTTTTTTTTTTTTTTTTTTTTTTTTTTTTTATTGGAGGTTTAACGACCACCGTGAGCAACTCAATGGGTTATAAGCAGTCGCCCGTCCCTAATTTAGGGTCACTGGTTCCAGGGAAGGGAGAGAGCCAGTGCCGTAAGACAAACACAACATCCATGCCGGACCGGGATTCGAACCCGGACCCCTTACGAACGAATGATCAGAGGCCAGCGCCTTAGACCACTGCGCCACCGGGGCGGCGACTAGTTTTTGGATTCCAATGGAAAAAGAATTTCCAACATTGTCGAGCACTGCCTTAAGTATTTGTTGCCTTTTACAACTACATATTTATGTGAAACTAGTGTTTTATCCTTAACCACCATAAAAACTAAATATTGAAATAAGCTGGATGTTGAAGATAACTTGTTTGTACATAAGCAAGAAAACTCAAAATATTGATGAACTTTGCAAGAGTAAATGAGCTCATACATCTTATTGATACTAAACAAATGACTTGACCAGTTTTATTTGAATTTTTTTTTAGCCATTTGTGCAATTTCTGAGACATCAGTGTATGTAATTTTAGCAAATATACATGTGTATTTGTATTTTTTATATATTTTATACCCACATAAACACACTGGAATAAACTTTTCATTAAAGAATATGCCTGTACATATCTGTACTCCATAGCTAATCTTTTGTATTCATTGGTGCAAATATAATACTTCACAAGTTCTTAAGTACATGAGCAAATGAAAAGGAGTCTTAAAAAAAACAAAGTATTGTTCAGCCAGTTTGTGCTTTAGAAATAATTCTGTTTAAATTCATGAGTTGAACACTATGCCGTAAAAAAAAAGCACAAAACGATAAGACAATATTTATGCGTGTTATATTGCAAAATGGAATTCATTTCAGACTACAAACATACGAAAAGAATGCTTCCCTACGTAATTCCCAAATCAGCATGTACAGATCGAATTTATTCGACATCCTAGTCAACGCTAGGTATATACCTGGCGATAAAGACTTGCACAGAAAGTAAAGCACTGTTTCATATTGATAGTAAAACATATATGGATGTGAGAGTTATGCCCCTACCCCAGTCAAATGAAATCTTAGCTACTACATAGATTTTCCTGTGTGACAATGCTTCAGCCACCCTCGTTTGGTGGTGAAACTTTTAAAATTATATATATATATGTACACAGTTCGTGAGCTTAATATCAAACAAAAATGTGTGTAATTGATTTCGTTACTTTTACATATCATAATAAACTTAATTTTAAAAAGTGTCTACTCACACGTTTTCTTTCTTTAACATGCTGGTGTCTACCACATGTTCGTGACTTCGTGTTCGTGTCGTCAGTTAGGGTTAGGGATGGGCGATATTTATCAATATCTCGAAATATCGATATTTTTGTCCGATATTTCGATATATAGTATTGATATCCAAGTTACGATATATCAGAAAATCACTATATCGGTGCGATATTCAATATATCAGCCTATGGCTGATGTGATTTAACTTGTTTAATGAAATCTGTGTTCTTTCCTCTGGCATGTCACGAAAATTATGTTGCTTGAGGACTATCAAACTGCGATCTCATTATCGAGATTCACATGATATTATGTCACCTTCCGATTTCTAGAACTTTACAAGGAAAAATATCTGCTGTGTTGAAAACCTCGATGGTTGAAAATTTTAACTATTAGTTGACAGTAGGCACCCAGAAAACAAATTTAACGAACGGTTGATAGCAGATTGTTCTTTTGCCTATGAGTATTATGTTTGAAGTAAACTGGCACTTTGACCAAAATTAAATACATACCAATGACACACAATTTGAAGTTAAGCATTTTTTTTTTTCGTTAGTGATAAAGTATGTAGATCTTAACAGCTGGGTAAGGAAATGCAAAACAGCTTTTCGAGAGTTTTCTTGATGACTTACAAGTTATGTAGTATAAAGTTTGTTGTAATTCAGGCTATGTATATATCAGACGTAATTTTTTTTATCATCCTTTGATAATTATCTTGTAAATACATAGTGAAACTTCCTGAAGTAATTATATAATCTGGTAAAAATATGAGCATAACAACTTTCGTCTTGATCTGCTGATTTTTCCACACTTACAGCATGTTATTTCCTCTGATTGTCCATTCGTTTTTTTGTTATCTAGGAGAGACAGGCTTTCATACATTAATTAGTAAATATATACTTGATGAATTTGGATTATGATATTTTTTTATGTTTTTCATACATTAATTAGTATGGCTTTCATTAATTAATTAGTAAATATATATACTTGATTAATTTGGATTACGATATTTTTTATGTTTTTATTTTTATAATCATATTTTAATGGAGGACTAATAATCATTAGCATTTTTTTAAAATATCTTTCTGGAAAAATAATTGCTTTCTATGAAAAGGCCATCACAAATTATTCGTACTCTAATTACTGTTTTTAACAAAAATGTCACTTGTAAACATATTATAAGCACTTTAATTTTTTTGCTTATGCCATGGGAACTATTTTTGCTTACACCATAGAAGTAATTATATCTGTATACTCCATTAACATTGTGTTCTGTCTTAAACGATAAAAAAAAATAGCAAACATTGTTCACACCTTCTGAAAAATATAAATGTATACAAAATGCTCTAAAAATTACAATAACAAAGTTTTTTTAAAGATTTTTTTCCATAACACTTCCTTGCAAGCTGATATAATGTTGTTAACTTTGACATTTGCATCCCAATAAAAATAGTTATTCTTTCTATAATTCAGTTATTCCCATGTTAATTGATGGTTAAGATTCCAGTCTGCTGGGATTAATAAGTACTTTTGTTTTTTTGTCATTTATGCCATACTGAAGCTTCAACTTACCTTTTCTCGAAATGTTGGAAATACATATTTCTCATAATCTCACATTGATGAAAAACTCATGAAAACATTCCTTTGCAACTGGGATTTTTGGAAACTTCTTGGCAGAAACCATACCCCTGCTAGTCGAGCAATGCCCACACATGAAACAACAAAATCACCTTTTGGGTTTTGGAAAGTATATTCAGCATTTCTGCAGATTACAAGCTCACTTCTGTTGCATGATTTTTTTATTTATTTTTGCATCAAAACTTTCTGCTATATATTTTTTTATTTTAGGATCTGAAAAACAATATTTTATGTGTTTTTCATATCACTAAAAATACAGCTTGAGAGCTGCAATCTTGCATAAAGATAGTTTTAAGCTATAAAATGTAATAATAAAGGACAAATAAAATTGCTCCCTTTTAGTAGGAGAAAGCAGCTCTTGAAAAAAAAATTCAGCTGATGTTTCTAAGAAATTATCTGAGAAAACTGGTAGGATATTTATTCCCCACATTCACTGCCAAGCTTGTGTATTATAATTAGTTATTACTTATTACCAAAACAATTTTTTAAGGTAAAGAATATTTTTATGTCTTAAGAGACACATATGGTTGAGTCGTCATTAGACTATGTAAATGCTATCTGTGGAGAGTAGTTACTCAATTATGTTTGCTCATGCTGATGAAACAATCCTGTTGGCAGAGAGCAAAAGTGAGTTGCAGCGTATGTTGTCCCACATGTATGAAGTTTGTATGAATTTCAAACTTAGTATATGAAAGGAAAAACCCAAAGTTATGTTTTTGACAGATGAATTGTTAGTATTAAATCAAACAGATCAGTCTAAATGGCAAAGAGATTGACCAGGTAAATCAATTTACATATTTAGGAAGCATGTTTGACAGAGAAAACAAATTAGGTGGTGAAATTAGTAGGCTAGTAAATTCATCTTTGAAAGTCACAGCTGCTTCAGGAGGATTTTGAATAAATGATGAATGATAGGTTCTCAAAAAAGTCCCTAATAGTTGTGTGTGAAAAAGTACAGTAATTGTTCCTACTCTGATGTGCAGCAGTGAAGGTGGAGTACTGCAGATGAAGAGTGATTTGTGAGCTGTAGAGATGTGTTACTTATGGGGGTGGGGGCAAAATATGTTTTGATCATGTGAGGAATGAAGATGTTTTGTAGATGAGTAGTGTGAAGCAAAATATTGTTTGTAAGGTGGGGACAAATATTCTTGGGTGGTTTGGAGAATGAGTGGTGAGATGATTACTAGGAGAATTTATTCTGCACAAGTGACAGGAAGAAAATGTAGAAGATCAAGGGAGGACCAGATTCAGGAATTCCTGCATGAGAAAAAGAGAATAAATGTGAAGTACAAATGGTCTTGTGTGTGATGGATGTCAGTGAAGCTCAAGTTGTGAGCTGAGATCACTGTAAATGCAGATGTTTGATACATCAAGAGTAAATAAAATGTATTTCCATCAGTTTTGAACTTTAATCCAGCAGATAAGCTCTCATCAAGAAACTAACCTATGATCTTAGAGAACAGCTTAGTGATATATATGCATGTAAAGAGAAAATCCCTCATCTACAGCAAGTTGAATATAACTAGGTGAGAAATCAGTACTTATTTTTGTGTTGTTTTGGTGTTAATAAGTGAAACATTAAATGCTATATCCCATTTGAGTTCAAAACTGTAAATTTTTTTTAAATCTGCTGACTTCCTTAATTTTAAGGATAGACTCCACCAATGAGCATTTAAAATGTAAAAAAAAAAAATGATATGATATCGAAGATAGCTCCTCAGGTGTTTTAGGCTTGATAAAGAATACTTCAGATATTTATTGTGTACAAGTTTTTAATGGAGATGAGAAATCCAAAGAAATGGACTGAGAACTGGAAAAAAATGCTTGAAGTGAAGTGGTGTGTGTGTGTGTGTGTTGATCTCCATGAGCATCTAAAGTTGTTCCCGAATGTGTAGAAGCTTGATTCACCATAAGCAGACACATGTCCCTAATTTAGGGCGAGTGGTTCCAGGAAAGACAAGACAGGAACAACTTCTTTATGTATTTTACCACTTGGTAGGCACATTTTCCATGATTATTTAGATACTGAATAGTTTCCATGACATTTAATTAACATTTCATGACTGAATAGATTTTATTCATGACATTTAATAAATAGATTTCTTGACTGAATAGATTTCATGACATTTAATTGCTAAAACCTGGAAAGAGCGACATCTTTGTTTATTCACTGACGCCACATATTTGGAGGATTTTCACATTTAATGAACAGTGCTTCTTATTTTGAAAATTTGACTGTTTTCTAGCAGTTTCTGAGGAAGAAGTAATCTTTTTGTATGAGAATTTTCCTGATATTGATGCTGAATCAGTTGTAGCAGGTATAAAATCACATACAATTTTTGCAAACTTGATCAAATGTAAAACCGATGGGCGCAATGCAAGGTATTCATATAATCTGAGCATTGTTTCAGCTAATATATTAATATAGTCTTTAATGGTAGTCTAAGAACTCCCTTCCTACAGCTAGTGTCAAACATTTGGCACAATGTATTGCCTTTTAATCAAACCAAAAACCCATATTTATGAGTACAAATGCAATTTTTCCATTGCACATTTATTAGATTTTAGCAGGAAAAGAATTTTGAAAAAAGTAACCTTGTATAATTTAAAGAAACACTAGAGAAATCAAATGAGGAAGAGCACTGCACATTAAAACTTTTCTGGGCAACAGAATTTTGTTAATGCCATTCCGTTTAAGAATAACAGTTTTCACAAAAAAAAAAAAATATGTTCACAGTTTTTATCAAAAGAGAAATAGACACAATGACAAAATGGATAACACTGGGCAAATTAGGCCGAAACCTGTTAACAAGGTTTGTTGTATTTTCAGTTTTGTTTTTTTTTTTTTTGTTATTTTTTTACAAAAAAAAAATTATATATGTATCTACAGTGTATATGCACACTAACTTTGAAATAATATATTTTCATGTATGTGTGCAAACTACTTCAAAATTACATTAAAAAGCTCTAGCCATTTACCTCTCAACAATATTATGACTTTGCAGAACATTCTGCATTAGAAATTGCAATAATATGCTCTGATTACGGGCTAAGGGGGTAATGTTTCAGACAGAAGTAACCCAGTGATTTTGTTTTAGGCATTTTACTCTGCTTTTGTACTTAAATAAACATTTCGAATAATGGAAAAACCTTAATATGTGTAGAATAATCAAATCAATGAGACTTATTTACCCAATTGCCTGTGGTTTTCTGGTCTTCTATGTAGCAAAATATTTCTGCCACAAATTCCATTTCAAGTGTGTTTTTATTCATATATATTCTTTAAAAAGATGTTGAGTGTGCTTAACAGGAAAGTTGACATCTAATTTGTTTACTTTCAAATGATAACCAAAACCTTCAAATATCGTTGGTGACAGTTGATACTATCCACAGCCACAGCCCCCCCCCCATTAGTGGAAGGGAGTGCAGATGTTATATAAACACAAAAGTGCACAACACTTTTATGATTGCTTTTTTGACTAATTTTGTCTCGCTGTATCAACAATCTTGCATAGGTAGCAATGTTAAGTACAGAGAATCATGATAACATGTTTTGTTAAAAAAAACAGTTTCCGCATTTATGTTCTGTAAATTTATGTGACAACTTCCTGCTGTTTTGGCCACTTTCATCCAATCTGTGCTCTGCCCCTTCATTAAGAAATACAAGGGGCATATATAGATTTTTTCTGAGGGCGTGCCAATGAAATGAAAAAAATTAAATCCACCAGGACAAAATAAAAGAATGAGAATAGAAAAAAATAAAAAAATTTGTAACGTAAATTAATGAATTTTTTTCATTAAATTAAGCATTTTTGTTTCCAATGTAAGGCACATTTTAACAATAAATAAAACACATTTAAACACTTTCGGGGGGGGGGGGGGGGGGAGTGGGCATAAATATATCCCACCTTACATTACATAAATGTATAAAATATATAATATAAATACGCCCTTACATTACCTTGGCTACGATGTAAACAACCCTGATGTTGGCTTTCCAGCTCAGCATACAAGATATATTTTTAGCGAATTTTTATGAATTATAAAAACGTAAAATGTTAATTCCGCTGTCGAAAATATTTATTTACGTAACAAAACAACGTAAAAGGGCAAAATAAAAGCACTAACCCATGGCGTCGGTCTTGTAAAAAAACGTTAAATATCAATTCCGCTATCGGAAATAATTATTTACACAACAAAACGACTGAAATGGCAAAATAAACGCACTACGTTTATTTCCAAGTACAGCGACCGTCTTGTAAAAGGTACGAAGTTAGTAATATACAGTACTTTTCTGAGATATCACTATTTTAATGGTATTAACAAAACTTGATTGCAGCTATATTTTCAAGCTGCAGGATAATTTAGTACTGGCTGAGATTTGTGCGAACAAGCCAACAGCCAATTAGTCCCAAGTTCCCAATAGCCAATACTTAGCACAACATTGGATCGGATTCAGTGATAACCCAGATGCAGTATGCAGTGAATAAACCGAAATATCAGTCTTATTGAGATCAGAAGTATTGAAAAATATCGAAAAATCAATCTGATATATTGATCTTTAAATACAGATATTTTCGATTCAATATATCGGTCTCAGAAATATTAAAAGATATCGTACTTTTGAAAATATCGCCCATCCCTTCGTCTTGGTAAAAAAACGAGCAATCCCCGTAAAATCACGTGACGACTCGCTGACCAATAGCAGAAAGCGACGCATGCCGCATTCCTTTTCTGTCATTATCGTTCATTGGCTAACCCGTGTCTCTTAGCAACGCCCGTAAAATTACGGTTAGGAACAGTTGTCCTACATATCCATGCCCGTTAAAATACGGGCATCGCTTTGAAACTGCAGAAACGAGCCTTGATCGTAAAAATACACGGGCAACAAGACTTTTTTTACGGGAATTTTTAACAGTGTGCACGACTTCCGAGATGGAGTGACATATTCGTCGGACCCCGACAATTTGCCCACTATCAAATGCGTTTAGATCCTTCGTCTTACTCATACTGCGTCCGACTCTTACTGATTCCCGTCGCATCACTCCTTATATTGTCGGATCGCTGCATACGTCATGTCGTTTCCGTTTAGAGGGCCGCCTACATCGCCACATTTGCATAACGCCAGCTGTCTCTAATTCAATTGCTCTTCAGTGTGCATTGCTCATTCTCTGTCCACACTGTGTCCCCTGTAGTTCGAACTAGGACAGACCCATTCATCCAATCGCGCATCGGATAAACTAGTTTGTCCTAAAGTCCGGTCTAGCAAGTAACATATACATTCTACGTCAAAAAAATAGTTGCACCCAGAACGACGTGTCGGATTGCAATGCTATTCGGAAGGAGAGCAAAGGTTACCAGGAGCAATAAGTGATTAAACATTGAGACTGATATGGGCAATATTTATACACATGGTCTAAGGCGTTGGCCTCTGATCATTCGTCCGTAAGGGGTCCGGGTTCGAATCCCGGTGAGGCATGGATGTTGTGTTTGTCTTACGGCACTGGCTCTCTCCCTTCCCTGGAACCAGTGACCCTAAATTAGGGACGGGCGACTGCTTATAGCCCATTGAGTTGCTCACGGTGGTCGTTAAACCTCCAATCAAAATCAATATCTGGGGTATATCAGTATGGCGTCGGTCCGCCATATATTTGCTCACACAGCATACAACACGTCTCGGCATGGAGTTGTACAGGTTCCTAATGGTTGGTTGCGATAAGTCATCAAATATTGAATCTTCTCGGCAGTTCCTGCTGATTGTTAGGTAAGGGTGGAGTGTGAATAACCCGTCAAATAGCATCCCACACATTTTGAATCGATGATAGGTCTGGCGATGCGGCTGGCCATGGCAGATGTCAATGCCTTGAGGGCAAGTTCTCGGGACGGGAGCAGTAAGAGAAAGAGCGTTATGCTGTTGGAAATTCGCACTGGAGTGAACGTTCAGAAAACGTAGGGTCACTGGTTGCAGGACCTCATTAACGCAACGATGGGCTGACCAAGTGCTTGTAACGAGCACCAAAGGTGATCTGGCATCGTAGGCAATTGCACCCCACACCCTGACACCAGGGCTTCTGGACGTGTGACGCTTGACAACAAATCGTTCATCTTGGCGCTGACTACGGTGCTACCACACACGGATTCGGTTGCCGTCTCCTCCAAGACAAAGCGAGACTCGTCACTGTAGATCACCCGCTACCTTTCTGAGTTGTTCCATGTCAGTCTGACACGACATCACTGTAGTCTTTGGCGACGATTGAATGGTGTCATGCAGTCGTCGTAATGATCTGCGTGTGTGTAATCCCACGTTGTTCAATCGTCTGCCAATGGTATATGGCACTAATAGGACGATGCTTGAAGGGCACCACTGTTCGCTGAATATCTGCAGTCGTGGCTGTTGTTTCACTCCGCGCATGTCCGACAACCCGTCTGTCCTTTCTCTCTGTGGTTCGTCTAGGTCTCCCACAGGCTTCCTGTCCCTGCCGCATGCTTTGTTCTATCCACTGCAGAAAACAGCGAGCTAAGGTGATATCAGCACGACGGCGTACGGCGCGCAATGCGGTGATAAGGCCATCCCGCTTTCCGGAGCCTTACGATGCGCCCCTCAGGAACTGCTCGAATTGGTTCACAATTTTTCTCCGAGGCATACTTTACTTGCAAAGGATGCAACCTACACAACATCACGAGTCAGAATGGCAAGCGTGCGCCATGGGACGACTTTATATGGCCGGACTGGCACAGCGTTACAACCCCTTCTTGCTTACGCCACGTGCACTGCCAAGCGAGATACTTGAATCATTTGCATATCTCACGACGTCAAACCTACCCATAAAGTTTCATTCCTGTCGGCTGCTTCCTTCTGGGTGCACCTTTTTATTTGGCAGTGAGTGCATATAGATACAATAAATATTTCTTCAAACTGCATAAATCTCTGTAAATTCGCATATTTATAACAGAAAGCTTTTAAAAAGCTTTATGGTATAAATATGCACTGTTTTAATTCTAGAAAATAAAAGAATTTAGAAAACAACAGGACACATTCCATCAGCCGTCAGAGCGGTGACGTCATCCATGTCATGTAACCTCTATAAAACTCCACTGCACTGTGATGAGAAAATGAGAGTGAAAACGGCAAATAACATCTCAGTATTATTATGGAAATAGTTTCGACTACGAAGATTCCCCTGAAATGGTCTCCGGGAAGCCCAGGTGTTCGCGGATCACACTTTGCTTACTGAAGTATTCTACGTATTACGAGTATGCAAAAGTTTAAGGAGAAAGTAGACAGGAACAATCAGGAAACCAGTACGCATTTATGCAACGAAATATTAGCCGTTAGCATCAATGACGTTTTGCCATTCTTCAGGGAACAAATGAATGACCCTCTGATAGAAGAACTCGTGTTTTAAGCTGAAGAACGCAGTGACTAAATTTTCCACATCTGGAGCTGTGGTAAACCGCAGTTGGGGTAGGGCATGTTCCATAGAGCGAAACAGATGAAAGTCTGAGGGTGCAATATGCGGGGAGTAAACCGGGTGCGCTAAAACCTCCCAGTGTACCTGTTCAAAGATTGATTTCTTGGTGGCATCGACATGTGTTCTGGCATTATTGTGTAACAAGATGACTGGGAGGCATCCTTTACCTATCCATGGGTGTTTTTGCACAATTGTGGCGTTCAGTTTCATCAACTGGTCGCTATATCGTTGTGCAGTGCTTGTTTCGACCGGTTTCAACAATTCGAAACACAGCACTCCACACACACAACACCACTTTTTTCCCGTGGGTATCCTGTTTTGTAGTGGATGTTCATGGCTGGTCTGGGTCGACCAGGGATCGCTTGCGTTCGGGGTTGTCACAATAGATCCATTTTTCATCCCGGGTGGCAACCTTCTTCAAGAAATTCTTTCCATGAAACCTCTTCAGCAAAGATATGCATATTACCAATCGTTGACCAATATCACGCTACTCTAAAGTATGCGGAACCTACTTACCAATCTTCTGGATCTTCCTCAAGGCCTGTAAACGCCGTACCACTGTCGATTGAGCAACTTTCAAACGTTTTGCCAGTTGCGTGGTCGATTGTGTGGCATCCTCTTGCAACAGCGATTCCAGCTCCTCTGCTGTGACTTCCTGCGATCTACCTGCACGTGGCTTGTCTTCCAAGCTTAGATCACCTTTCCTAAACCTGGCAAACCATTCTAAAAAAGTCCGTTCACACAGAACTGTTTCGCCATACGTCTGACATATTGAACCGTATGCCTCACTCGCACTTTTCCCTAAATTAAACATGAATAACAAACAGTGCCACAAATGAACTTTATCGACCGCCATGCTTGGCTTCATGTACGAACTGACAGCATGGGGCGCCGGCGAGTTAGACCCTTACAGAGCCAGCTAGCAGGGCGGCGGAAACTTTTGCATACTCCTAATAAATGAAGAACTCTACATTTATTCTGAAGTATACTGTACGCATTTAAAATAGAGATGACTACAGTACAGAACAACATACTAAATGAGATGATTTAAAATCGAATACGTACCTTGCAGTTGCGACTAATAGTTGCAATGATTTCAGGACTGTATCTTTGCCGGCGACGCTCCTCTATTCTCTTAACAAATGGGTTGAATACGAAGTCTGGGAACTGCTGCAGTAATTTCATATAATCCTCAGGAGACCCTCCATCTATTTCGAACTTCATTTTTTCTTTAAATATTTCAAGACATTTATGGGAAAATATGGACTCTGTGGAAAAAGAGAAAATAATTTTTAGTTATGCTGGATGAGCTGAATTACGTTCTGGAACAATAAATTGATGCAAATACACTAACGGAAAAAAAATCCCGACACCAAGAAGGGGATGTGTAACGACAGTTGGTAGGCGGTGAGAATACATCTGTAAGATGACGTCTATGCAAATTTCGCGCTCGGCGCATACGTGTAGCACTAGTAGCGCCCCTCGGAACATGCAAAGCAGGTTTGCTGTAAATACGCGCTGTAACGTTCGTGAGCGTTAGTTATCGTTGAAATTCGACGTAGTGTGTTGATGTTAGTCAAGAATGCCTTTAAGAAGACGAAGAAGGCATTATCAACATCTCACGGAGTTTGAACGAGGTCGTGTAATAGGGCTACGAGAAGGTGGATTTTCTTTCCGCAATATTGCAGAACGAATTGGCAGGACTGTAGCCACTGTGCATGATTGTTGGCAGCGGTGGTCAAGGGAAGGTACTGCCTCAAGAAGACCGGGTTTCGGCCTGCCACGTGGCACTACTGAGTAGGAAGGCGGCCGCAAACGGCGTATGGCCGTGACGCATCGTACCGCGTCTGCGGTAGCAATTCAAGCTGCAGTTCCCACCACAGTGACACAACGAACTGTTACAAATCGGTTACTTGAAGGACAGCTCCGAGCCAGATGCCCTGTGGCGTGCATTCCACTTACTCCAAACCACTGCCGTTTGTGACGTCAGTTGTGTCAAGCTAAAGCTCATTGGAGGACATAGTGGAGATCTGTTGTGTTTTCTGATGAAAGCCGGTTCTGCCTGTGTGCCAGTGTTGGCCATGTATTGGTGAGAAGGAGGGCAGGTGAGCGCTTGCAACCAACCTGTCAACGGCCGAGACACACTTGACCTACACCTGGAGTTATGGTCTGGGCAGCAATTTCCTATGAAAGCAGGAGCACTCCGGTGGTTTTCCCACGAACCCTGACGGCACAGTTGTAAGTCGATCAGGTGATTCAACCTGTTGTGCTGACATTCATGAACAGCATTCCAGGGGGGGGGTTCCAACAGGATAACGCACGCCCGCATACTACTGTTGTAATCCAACATACTTTACAGAGTGTCGACATGTTGCCGTGGCCTGCTAGATCACCAGATCTTTCACCAATCGAGCACGTATAGGACATCATTGGACGACAACTCCAGCGTCACCCGCAACCAGCATTAACCGTCTCTGTAGTGACCGACCAAGTGAAACAGGCATGGAACTCCATCCCACAAACTGACATCCAGCACCTGTACGACACAATGCATGAACGTTTGCGTGCTTGCATTCAACATTCTGGCGGTTACACCGGTTATTAATGTACCAGCATTTCACATTTAAAATGGCTCTTCTCGCGCTTACATTAAACTGTGATTTGAAACATTAATCGATTAAATATGTTACCTATACAAATGTATTGCCGCCATTTCATTCCTCTACAACTATTTTGTCGTGGTGTTGGGATTTTTTTCTCCGTCAGTGCATATATGCACACTAGTTAAGTACCCGTTCTTAGAACGTAGTGATATTAAAATACATTTGACATACAGATGATATACAGGCTGATTCATAACTCATGGGACAAACTTTAAGGGGTGGCAAAGCATACTGCAACAAACATTTTTGTATAGGAATGTGTGGGCGCAAGTGACGCGTTGAGGCACAAACACAAGAAATAGACATGAAATGAAACATAAATTGTGTACTTACAGCATCGTTGACAAGTGCTTCTTTACAGCAATGTTTACAATAATTGCTCAAAATGCGTCCAACCTCTAACCCACACGCTACAGGTCCACATGCGTACCAAGAACGATTCTCTGTGCATGTGTGGGTGGGTATTGTGTACGACTTCCTGATTGGCGCATATCTACAACTAACGCGACTCGATGTCAGATGTTATCGTATTTTTCTGGAAGAGGTTTTACCAGAATTGCTTCAAAATGTACCACTGGCCGTCCGACAAGGTTTCAGCATGATGGGGCGCTAGCCCATTTCAGCATTAATGTGCGCAAATAACTGGATGCCATTTTTGGGGCGCGATGGATTGGCCGTGGTGGACCAGTCCGTTGGCCACCCTGAGCGGCCAATTTATCGAGCCTCTATTACTTTTAATGGGGACATCTGAAGGCCCTCGTTTACGAGACTCCAGTTTACTCTGCTGAGGACCTCGTCCCTCAAATATGGGTTGGCATCTTTGAAACTGTAAGCCAATCACTCCGTGGACGCGGCTACGCACGAATTACTGTTGGTAGACGCAATTTTGAATAATTATTGTAAACATTGCTGTAAAGAAGCACTTGTCAACGATGCTGTAAGTAAACAATTTAGGTTTCCTTTCATGTCTATTTCTTGTCTTTGTGCCTCAACGCGTCACTTGCGCCCATACATTCCTATACAAAAAATGTTTGTTGCAGTGTTCTCTGCCACCCCTTAAAGTTTGTCCCACGAGTTCTAAAACGCCCTGTATATGATATACATTTGAAATGGCCATACACTGCATATTTTTTTGCTCTTTTGGGAAACACATGTCTGCCTGACTTAATCTGCCAGACGACACATAAGCAATTTCGTTCATAACTGTAAATTTAAAACTTCAAGCCTACACGAAGCAAATCAAAATACGTCGTTACCAATCACTTTCATTGTTAAAATATTAATAGAATAATAACAGAAAATAGAACAAAATACGTTGTTGCTTTCAACATAAATGTAAAAAGAACCTTGCTTATAAACAATTTCGTTCGAAACTGTACATTTAAAACCTAGCAAAACAGATGTTCTTTTTTTTTGGGGGGGGGGAGGAGCGCGAGCAAAATTGTGTTGCCACCGCTGATATCTCAAGGGTGAATTTTTTTTTCCAATTTCGATTACTATGAAAATCTCCCCTCATATTTATATTTATTACAGTCACCTTACTACTTATATAACGTCATCGTTGCTTCAGTGAAAACGAATGTTGGTAATTTGATTTTGACTATAAATGTTTAAATGCAAAGCTTATTATGATATAGCGCTCTTTACTTGATTTTTAAGGGTTTTTTGTTAATTAAATTCAGAACAAATAAATTTAGAACAAAATATATGTGAAGCAGGTCAAATCAAGTCATTCAAAACTTTAGTTGCTGGACAACAATGCCTCGATCATTGCCAAACGTCCTAGTTGTTATCAAAGCTGGGTTATTTAAAAAACCCATTTCGACTCACTTAGAGTCTTGATAGAAAAAACATGCTTTGTTAGTTTGCCTCTATGTCGTAAAAGGAACATTCCTGCAAAATATGAAAGATCTAATACAAATTTTGAAGACGACACTCCGTTTTTTGGTGTAGATGTGACAAGCATGGTAAGTCAGATGGTTTCCGAAAACTTTAAAAGCTCATCGTCCTGGAGAGGTACTCGAACCCGCGTCTCCTAGATAGCGCCCGGGTATGCTAACCACTACACCACCCAGAAGGACCAAGTCACAAGTTTCCAATTAATTTCAATATAACAATCACATGATGGTTATATTGAAAGTTCTAAGTTAAGTAGTTTCTGAGATTCGGTGATGAGTCAATGAGGGCTTTCAATTTTATATGTACAGATAAAGTCAGATAAAAAAAAATATGATCTACTCAACAGCGGCAATTTTTTTGCACTCTGTATCCCCTAAAAATAGCAACATAGAACAAGTGCATGTATGTATGATCGGGGCAGTGACCAGGCCCCGATCATGACAATCTTGGGCCCAGGGCAAAAAGAATTGGGTCCCAATCCCAGATATTTCACGAGGAGTGGGAAGCAAAACAATATTACACATTAATATTTGTTTTGAATATATAGAATAACTGCACAAACATGTTGCATGCGGCTTTACTATACTATATGTAAATACCCTGCAATACATTAAAATGATGGATTTTTGTATGCATGTGCAACATGGTATCAAGACAGGTAGATAACGAAAATAATTCTGTGCACAACTGTCAAAATGGCTGTTAAGGTTCTGAGAATATAAAAGAAAACAACTATGAAATGTGTGTGGGTTTAAAACTGTGACCTATGAAAGTACTTTGGATTTTTTAAAATAAAAAAGTATATATAAATTTTCTTTTAGATTTAGTTGAGTTTATAAATAGCTTTCAAATATTTTACTTCATTAAGGTTCTTAACGCAGAAATAAAAATTATTAACAACCTGGCTGAAATTCACCTGGTCAAGGGTGTTTGAAATGCATATTAAAGTGGTTCAGGTTAGTTTACCTAGCTATTTCTAAAAATAAGCAGTACCCATAACAGTTCGATCTATTTTTTTCCTAGGAGAATTCAAAATGAAATTAGTAAATTTCTCAAAATATGATTTCATACCAAACCTTGGATTTCACGTAATATAAATTAAAAAAACAAATTGGCAAAATGTAAACACTAGGGATATGTATAACACTTTATTATGAAAAAAACGTATATATACACTAAAGTGCCAAAAAAACTGGTGCAGACGAGCTTATGCAAAATACATAGCAACGTCACCTATGCGCGTACTCGATTGCGTCCGCCAGTGCGTATATAAAGCGATAGACATCTTTGCCAGCTGTCAGAGCTGTTTTCGGCGTGAGAATGATAAGTAATACCGATTTGAGCAACCTTCAACGGGGTGTCGTAGTTGGCGCTCGTGAGATTAGCCATAGTATTTCGGAGGTAAAAACGAAGTTCGGACTTTCAAGGACGACCATATCAAGGAGGTACCGTGACTACAAGGATTCCGACAAAACCTCCAACCTAAGACACCAGTGTGGCTATAAAAAGACAATGGGAGAATGTGATTATCGTCGGCTGTTAAGAATCGTTTCACGCGATAGGCGTGCAACACTCTTGAAGTCAGATATCATCGAAATTCAATGCTGGAGCCTCAACAAGCATCAGCGTCCGGACTGTGCAACATTCCGTATAAGATATGGGCTTTGGGAGCCGACGCCCAACTCGAGTCCCCTTGATGGGTGCACGAATCTGAGCTATGCGACTCACTTGGACACGGCAACACCTCCACTGGACACTTGATGACTGGAAACAACTAGCCTGGTCTGACGAGTCGTATTTCTAACTGTATCGGGCAGGTGAATGGATTCGTATGCGCCGCAAACGCCATGAGATCATGGATCCCACCTGTCAACAGGGAACTGTACCGTCTGGTGGGGAGCCCGTAACAGTATGGGGTATGTTTAGCTGAATTCACTGGGACCCCTGGTACGTCTACATACGTCTGTGGCCGGGCAACGTCATGGGTGCATCTTTTCTGACGAGGTACACGTGTTCATGCCTGATGGTTGGGCCTGTTCCAACAGGACAATGCACCTCCACACAGTGTCGGGACGCCACATATGGTTAGAAGAGCATTCATCTTAGTTTGGGGTGCTGCCATTCCCACCCAATTCGCCAGATCTGAACATGATAGAACACTTTTGGGATACCATGAAACGCGCTATCGAACACAGGAATCCGAGACCTCGGAATACACCCAAATTGTGGAACGCTCTGCAGAAAGTATGGTGCGCATTGCCTACAGCATATTTCCAGAAGCTAGTGGAGTCCATGCCCCGTCGTATTTCTGCAGTCCTGCGCTCACGCGGGGGACCTGCCAAGTATTAGACGGGTGTACCAATTTTTCTGGCACTTCAGTGTATATGCATGAATTGAGAAGTATATAAAAAATAAATTAAATGATAATCCGCGGTTTGCAGTTAACACAGTAACAAAGATGAAAATAACCAGAATTATTGTGTTGCCATTTGAAAAAATCAAATAAAACTTGCCAAAATTGGTGAATGTATTGCATATATTGTGGGGATTCTATATTGCAATTAATAGAAGAGAGAATTTCATGGCTTTCTAAGAAGTTTAATTCTTTTCGATTAGAAAATGGTGGAAATCTTAAATGGATGATTTGTTTCCGCGTTGGAGTGGCAATAGGATGGTTTTTCAAATAGCATGTTAATGATGACTGTGGTGGTGTTCCGTTGGTATTAATTGTTTGCTTAACTGCCTTCCGACGTTCGAAGGTACGTTTAGAGATGGGCCGGGAAGTGCTGCCAATGTAGCATGTGTGTGACACAAGAATAGAAAATTGTGGGGTCCTGAAATTTGTAGGCCCTGGGCAAGTGCCCCGTCTGCCCTGCCGATAATCGGGCCATGGCAGAGACATATGTGTCTATGTCTATGTTTAAACTACCGCATAGCCCGTCCTAGGACGGTTGTTTTTAAACTTTAAACACATACTATTATACAATCGTGGCCAAAGGTAAAGCAACAGTAGACCGAAAGTCAATTTTTGATGTTTGAAGTCAATTTTTGAAGTGTAATGTTAGAGTCAAGAAGACATGTTATATCACATTTTAACATCAAACAGAGGTCATCGCTCTTTCCGCGTTTATAAGTGAGTCACGGAAAAATTCTCATTGGCCGCCACCGGGAGTCGAATAAAGGGTCTTCCAGTACAATGTATAAGTTGACTTCAAATATCAAAAATGTGTAATGAGTTAACGTCAAAATGTCTGTATTAATTATTCATTCGCCTTCTAATTATTTGTTCGGTTGCTGCATACCATCTTTGGTGAATCCCCAGCATTGTGCGGGGCTCCAAGAAGCAACCTGCCAAATTGGCTTGGCAGTTAGTGTGAGAGAGTCTGGAGGAATTCTAAGCACTTGTGGCGCAGTGAAATCATATCCGGCGCATTACTGGAAGACCCTGTGTTCGATTCCCGCTGGCGGCCAATGATAATTTTTCCGTGACTCACTTATAAACGCGGAAAGAACGATGACCTCTGTTTGATGTTCCTAGTGCACGTCAAAATGTCTGTATTAACATCATTTTAATGAAATTATATGCTGAATTCAAATATGTTAACAGAATGTTATTACTAGTAACAGAAGTGAAGTTAGAAGCAAAAATGTGCAAATGAGGAAACGCAAATCCAGTTCTAAAAAAGCGATCGCTCCCCTCTAATCCAAAATAGCTTTTCTCCGAAGTCCGCTAGTGAGATATAAAAGGATTTAGAATCGTCTGCCGAGTTAGAATGCAGCTGCTTGTAGTCAGTTGACTGACGTTTATGCAGAATTCCTGGTGATATTTGAATTTCTGAATGTCAAAGACCCGAAAATTGGTTCTGCCTCTTCAAACCAGAGCTAAAATTATTACTTTACACGAACATTTATTAATTTTGACGCAAGCCCTTGCGGTTCAGCAGTGCTGGTCATTTCGAGGTGAGCTCTTGCAGTTCCGCAGTGCCGGTCATTTTGAAATGACCCCTTGTAATTTAGCAGTGCTGGTCATTTGGACGAGAGCCCTTGTGGTTCAGCAGTGCCGGTCATTTCGACGCTAGCTCTTGCGGTTCAGCAGTGCTGGTCAGCAGTTCTAGTCATTTCGACACTAGCCGTTGCGGTTAAACAGTTCTAGTCATTTCGACGCTAGCCCTTGCGGTTCAGCAGTGCCGGCCAATTTGAGGTGAGCCCTTGCGGTTTAGCTGTTCCGGTCATTTCGAAATGAGCCCTTGAAGTTTAGCAGTTCTTGTCATTTCGACGATGCCCCTTGCGTTTAAGTAGTGCCAATCATTTCGACGCAGGCATTTGCCGTTTGCTGCCCCGGTGGCGCAGTGGTCTAAGCGATGGCCTCTGATCATTCGTCCGAAAGGGGTCCGGGTTTGAATCCCGGTGAGGCATGGATGTTGTGTTTGTCTTATGGCACTGGTTCTCTCCCTTCCCTGGAACCAGTGACCCTAAATTAGGGACGGGCGACTGCTTATAGCCCATTGAGTTGCTCACGGTGGTCGTTAAACCTCAAAAAAAACATTTGCCGTTCAGCAGTACTGCTCATTTCGATGCTAGCTCTTGTGGTTCAGCAGTGCTGGTCATTTCTCTAGGCTTGGGTGGTCAAAATATAATGGCTCATTGGTGCATATATGTACACACACACACACATTTTTGTATAAATTATCTTCCTTTTTGCATTACATTCAAAAAGGAAGATAAAAGAAGAAACGTCATTAGCATAGTAGCTAATTTTTAGAAATATTAGAGTATGTTATAAAGTAAAAAACATTTCAGTCTGAGCAATGTGTCCTGGCTTTCACCGACAATTATATCAAAATTTATTTTCAAATTTAACAAAGAAATTCTAGGTTCGGAGGTCACTATTTTTTACCCTAGTTATAGTTGCAATCGCGTAGTGTTTAGTATAGGCCCGCTTTTGGTAAAAGAAATATAAGTTGGTAATTTTCTTTATTACCTTTCTTCTTAATTATTATTGCAACAATGAAAATTTGATTGACTTTTTGCACCCATATGTTGACTTATGCGGTGGCTACTCCGAAAAATGTTTTCTGGCTCTGTCGTATCCATCGCAGGCTGATTTGAACATTTCTGCTATGTGGGGTTCGTACCCTATAATTTAGAAACTCTCACATTTTCTTTTTCTACCTTATTCGTTGGTCGCACTTCAAAAACAAAATGGAATTTGAAAAATGTGGTACTTACGGAATTTCTGATAATTCGTGGAGTCATCGCGGAATTTTGTTCCGTGTCGTGATATGTCTTCAAAAACTCTATTCAAAGCCAAATCCTGCAAACTGGGAACGTAACTGAAACTCATTTTGGGGCCTCGGCCAGGAATTCTGGAAATAAACGGAAACATAGTTAAGGCTTTTATTACTGAATAGTTATGCTTTACATTTTCAAAATGCGGATTAATGTTCGACGTGGTTATAAAAAATTTAAAAATCTATCCGTTCCGAAACCTATGATACGATTAATTTTTTTTTTGGTTTTGGTTTTAATATTTTTTTATTTTTTACGCATTTCAAGCGTAAGTTGAAGAAGCGTATATGCTCCAGCTTTGTCCGTCCGTCCGCACAATAACTCGCGTAAAAATGGTTCGATTTCTATGAAATTTTTGTATGTGGTAGGAGACTACCTGGGGACGAACTCCATTTAAAATGGGCGAAAAGGTTTCAAAGTCAGAACATAGGAGCGGGGTCCATTCCATTGCTTTTATGCGTCATAACTTACGTAAAAGTGCTTCGATTGCGACAAAACTTTAGTATGTTGTTCCGGATGTATAGTAAACCAATTCTGCTCAATATAATCGAAATGGGGTCAAGGTCAGGGCACAGCAGCGAGATTTATTCCGCAACCATTATCCTCATATTTTCAGTAATAACTTGAGTAATAATTTCTGGTATGTTGGAAAGCGTATCATACTCAATGCATTGCATGATTTTACTAATTTGTTTTGTAAAGCGTTCAAAAAGAAGTCTTTTCCATTACGCAGTTCAGTGACTGATCGTTGGTCTGCTTCTCATCGACTTTTCAACAATAACGCGTCTGTCCATCAGTTGCCTGCAGAAGAAACTACTGAACTAAATAGAGAATTGAATTTTAAAAAGCCTGGAGAAGAACATGGGCGTATACACCTCAGAGCCCATCCACACCCACACCCGCCGCCCCGGAGGCGCAATGGTCTAAGGCGCTGGCCTCTGATCATTCGTCCGTAAGGGGTCCGGGTTCGAATCCCGGTCAGGTATGGATGTTGTGTTTGTCTTACGGCACTGGCTCTCTCCCTTCCCTGGCACCAGTGACCCTAAATTAGGGACGGGCGACTGCTTATAGCCCATTGAGTTGCTCACGGTGGTCGTTAAACCTCCAATCCAATCCAATCCACCCACACCCCTTTTTTTTTGAAATTCAAGTTTGAAAATTTTTTATTTACTGAGGGTAAGTCAAATGTTTTGCAATATTTGCATAAACGCATGTGCTGTGGCGTGTATGTCACGTGTTTAAACTGCTTCAAGTCGCGCACTGCACTCAGTCGAAAGGGATATAAAGAGGTAGTCGTTGCTGTGAAAAGCATTGCATGTCGTCGTTCTGTCTGTCTTTGGGA
This sequence comes from Macrothele yani, assembly GCA_039090855.1. Lineage (NCBI taxonomy): Eukaryota > Metazoa > Arthropoda > Arachnida > Araneae > Macrothelidae > Macrothele > Macrothele yani. Next base: position 55,587,786 of record CM077034.1, on the reverse strand, counting down.
TGCTTAAAAGATGAACAGCCACAACCGACTAATTAGGGAACTTTTGCTTTACGAGTTTGAACTCGGCCATAACGCTGCTCAAGCAACACAAAACATTTGTTATGCAAAAGAGGGAGGTTCCCTGTGCCACAGCACAGCAACCAGATGGTTCAAAAATTTTTGATGAGGTGACAGAAACCTTGATGATCCGCCGAGGTCAGGTACACCGCGAACCGTGGATTCGGATGCCGTATAGATAATTCCGACAACCAGCACTCGGAGATTATCAGGCGAGCTGGGCATATCACAGACCACCATGGTTCCTCATCAGTCTTAGAAAAATATATGGGCATGATATTTTCTGATAATATGGAATCAGAAAAAAAATTTTTTTTGATCAAGTTAATAGAAATTTTTCAAATGCATAGCAAATGAAACTAAGGTATTTCGACGTGTCTCAAAAAAATTGTACATTGCAAGAAATTTCCATTTATGAACAAATTATTTTCCCATTTGAGGTGAAACGAATTTTTAAACAGATCATTTAGAATTATTTGTATCACAATCACTCGTTGTTGTTATAGTTAAAATCAGCGATTTATCAGATTTGCAGAAAGAAATGATTATTGGCTTTTGGGCCAAGGGTGGCAGTATATCTGAAACAGCGCAGTATGCGAACTGTTCGTGTGCTGCTGTGGTGGACAATGATTAGAGAAACGGCACCATTGCGAACGAACGACGTGCAAGTTGCGGAGCACCACGTGCCATTGATGTGATAGGTGAACGTGGGCTTCGAAGGCGCGTGAGGGCCGATCGACACACTACAGTGGAGCAACTCACTGGCTGAATGAACCAGGGGCTACCGGAAGTGTGTCTAGAAAGACAGTTCAGCAGACATATGGAGCCCGATGCAGACAAATTGTCACTGCACCTATGCTAACGAAGATGCGTCATCAGAAATGGCTTACGTTTGCACGGCAGTATAGGAATTATACCTCCGCTGATTGGCAAAGAATTGCCTTCTCGATGAGTCACGTTTTCTGCTTCATCGAACGGATGGACGTTGGCGTATAAGGCTAGAAAAATCGGAGAACAGACATTCTTCAACCACTGCTGGCAGAACACAAACTGGTGGGGGCAGCATTATGATCTGTTGAATGTTTTCGTGGCATTCCCTGGATCCACTCATACCTGTCAAAGACATTATTAACCGTATTCGTTATGAATCCATCCTTGCAGATCACGTACACCCATTCATGCTGATTATCTTCCCTGGGGCGGATGGGATCTTCCAGCACGACAATGCGACGTGTCACCCAGCTAGAAATGTCCGAGAGTGGTTGGAAGAGCGTGATAAAGATTTCAAAGTACTTCCCTGGCCCCGTAATTCCCCAGACTTAAACCCAATTCAGCATTTGTGTGATCACCTCGATCGTGTTGTTCGCTCTATGGATTCTCCACCACGCACCTGTAGCTGTAAGTTGAATTGTAGCTGTAAGTTGAATTGTAGCTGTAAGTTGAATTGTATGGCTTCACATACTTATGAACACCTTTCCAGCACCTAATTGAGTCACTCCCAGCCCGTCTAGCTGCTGTCCACGATGCACACGACGATTACTGTGGATATTAGATGGTGGTCACATTAATGTGATTCGATTTGGAATATACCTAAACCCCTGGTGAAAAAACTATAAACTACATACAAGATACTCTCAAAAGGTTTTCCGAGGTGATGGGTATGGGTCCACGAGACATTTTTGTAAGTCGAGTTTTCAAATGCTCAAATTTTCTTGCAAATACAACTGAAACAGAAAAATACAATTACTTCTCGAGGTGTACAAACCACTCTTTACCAAAAATGAGAAATTGTATGCAGAAGACTTGCGATTAAGAGCTGCATCAAATGAAGGAAGAATTTTTCAAATAAGACTTTTGGAAGCAGATATTCATATATAGAGAAAATCGCAATTCACTTTACGCACCCAAGCGGAAAATCTCTGCATAACTTGCAAAAGAAGCAACCCAAAATCGTCTTTGTTATAAATGGCATCGAAAGAAAAAATTATTTCTTCAATCGGATATTTAAAAGCAAATAAATGGAATAAAATGCATTTTAAATTCTATTGTATCTGAATTTACGTCATCTTGCCGCAAAGAACGCAGCGGAAAAATAAAAAAGTAAGAATAATAATCGTTTTCACATTTCAAGCTTTACAACGCAAAAATATTTTTTCGAAAGTCTTTTGGTCTAGAGTACTACAGTTAATGTTCGGTGCAGCAATATCAACTTGTCTTGTCATGCAAAGTTTATGAATATGATCACGGAGAATTTGAATTTTCTAAAAAGGACTAGACCCAAAGACTGTTAATCAAAATTTTTCGAATTTATTAAAACTAGTCCGTAATTCTTCGCCATTCACGATTGAAAAAGCCATGACTGAAATTTTTCCTTGTCATAAAACATGAATCGAAATAAAATGCATAACTGTAAGAAACGGTTGTATTATTAATGGGCAGTCTATAAGATGGGTCACCAACAACAAAATGTTCGTAATATTCCCATTATTTTTTTTATTTTTCCAATTACTCGTATACGAATTTAACGATGACGTTCCTGATTATTGTAGGAACATGTGCTTACTCGTCGTTGGAGAGCTTGCATTGGAGTATTGAGGCATTCTTTCAGTGATCCGAAATGATATCGTGTCTAGATAATTACACAATGGGGTTAAAAATGTGTTTGACTTTCCCAGTTTGGTTTTGACAGGGTTTATTTTGTATCATTATATAAATTTACACTAATATATAAAGAAAGAAACTTTGCGGGTTTGAGGTAATCTCGAAAGCTACTGAACCGATTTAGATAATTCTTTCACCGTTGGGAAGCGTATTTCTTTCCGGTGAACAGAGGACATTTCATTTATTTATTATTATTGCTATTATGATTATTTTATTTGTGGTTGTACTACCGAATCAGATCGCTTTTAAGTAGGTCCCCACTTCACGTGTATCGCTCCGCTTTTTTAACATACAAACTGATCACACCCAGCGTGAAAGAAAGTAGTTCACGACAACACACTGAATTTTTTTACTAATCTCGAATACCACTGAACCGATTCGGATAATTGCAACTACTGTACGTAGATAACAGCGGAGGGCTTAGTTCCAATTTCGACCACCGCAGAAAGGCAGCGGGCGCTGTAAGTACTGAAGTGAGAACAACGCCAGAATAACGAACGGCGGATTGTACGAAGAAAATGCCAGGGTAACATAAAAAAAATTACTTATGAACAGTGAGTAAAAAAATAGCGATGACAAATCTGTGGGCCAGTAGCTTTCAGTTAAAAGAATCATGAACATCTCTCCAGTGAATGGCGCTGGTGGATTGTAGAAAGGAACGGCCTTGTGTTTTAAATATATACAATAGATATAATCAACATTTTTAATTAACTTTTTCCAAATACAGCGTGATATACTAAAATTCAGTTGTTTCACCAAGCACGGTAGCTTTACGAAAATTTACAAAATCTCGGCGATTTGTTGCCCCAAACTAGAGCGAAATTTCACATGAGACAATCCCTAACGCAATCCAGCAAAGCCCATTTTCCATTGGTATGAAAGTAACTCATATTTATCCTGGGATTTCTGATTAATGTGTCATTTTATAAGTGACGGTGATATTTGATGCGCACGTTTTGACGTACTACAGAGGTGAAAACATGTGTCGCGACGATAAATCTGCAGCGAGACATTCTGTCTGCGTAGCTCAGTTGGGAGAGAGAAATGGCTCTATTTTTACACGACCCCTAAATTTGTACGGCCTGCCAGTTATCCTAAACTTGCTGATACCCGATTGAATCTAGAGAATCAAGAAACAGTAGTGAATCCTCTATCACTACTGATTTTCTTTGGTCTGCCGGTACGTGCTGCTTTAGGCACGCCATGTGGCTTCCACTTATTCAGTACATCCAAAACAGTTGACTTGGGTATGTTTGAACACCTCTCGGTTTCTCTTATGGACAATCCACTAATATAACACCCAACAATCTTTCATTTCTCAAAGTCAGTTCTCTCCCGCTGCGACATTTTCACTCAACCTCACAGGCGATATCATCGCGATCAGCTGAGGGCTTGTTTTTATTCCTTTTGCAGCTGTATCGCGCATCTTAACAACGCAGCGGAACCATTCATTTGCTTTTGAAGGCGTGTCTGGTGACTTAAAAAAAAGCAAAATTACGGAAACTTTAGTGACTCAAATAATCAACACCTGGGGACGTGGCAACGAAACGGACGAAAACGAAATATATGTACGACTCCTTAAAATTTTTGTGGCAAGTTCTCCGCTTTGTCTTTGGCCCGAAAATCATGTAAATGTCTAAATTTCTTATTCAAAATGAAATACTGAAAAATAAAATGTTTTGTGAACAATAGTTGCTCAAGAATAAGGAAATATGGCCACGCGATATTTGTTTATTCAAAACAATTTTACGGCGCTGAAATTTCAATGTGACCAGTTCTCCCTACCGGAAAGTTATCTAGCATTATAAGGTTATGACAGTGTGTTTCCAAAATGGCAGAAGGTGTCCATTGTTCGAATGAACACGTGCTTTTTACGTGCAAAAACATGAGTTCTTTCTCAATTTCATGGAAAAATATTTCAATTTCAACTAAGCAATGGACAAAACAAATCAGAACACTTCCTCCGTTCAACACTATAGAGTTATCTAGCATTAAAACGCCATCACAGTTTATTTCCAAAATGGCAGAATAGCTTCATTTCTCGATTGGACACGTGTTTTTTATGTGCAGAAACATGGTCTTTTTTTAATTCCATGAAAATATATCTAAATTTCAACCAAGCATTTTGGTGACAAACTATGGTGTACTTGTAATGTTAGATAACAACATATGGTTTAGAAGAGGAAAAGTTTCGGACTAGTTGTGTCGACTTATTAATTGAAATTAGCATATTTTTCATGATTGTGTAGAACGACGTCATGTTTCAAACAAAACATTATATTTAACAGTAGGCATACTTTACCTATATTTGAGTAGTGGGAATATCCTCCTATATCCCAAAGAGTACATTTGTAGTGCATTATTCCTCTATTCTCTGGACCGCCGAAATATTTCAAAAGTTGCTAGGTGCCGTATGAAGGTTGAAAGCTTCTCTCTTTACACGAATGTGCGAAAAAATGCCAACAGAAAACATGTCCACTGCTCAAAAATAGGAAAACATGTCCATATTCTGAAAATTGGAAAATACTCCGGCTGCTGCTGATGTCACCTTACGTCTAATAACAACACGACGTTTTTCTTAATTTCATGAAAAAACATTAATTTAAACTAAGAAATCGACAAAACTAGTCATAATAGTTCCTGTGCTTAAACACACAACGTTCAATAACATTACAAGGTCATCGTACTTATTCGAAAATGTCGAAAGAGGTTCATTGTTCGAAAGAACATGTGCATCCAATTGGCGGAACTTATTCCAAAATGGCGGAATAAGTTCATTGTTCACGAATAGTAATTAGGGGAAAGGCAATTATATTTAATGAGTGGCGCATGACACGGGAAGCAACGGTAATTATGTCTTCCAACTTAATTTTAGACACTTAGTAAATTAATAAAAAAAAAAGCATCACCTAGGTTATAATGGGGGTGAGAGGGCTCCAGAAAAGCTTTAGGGCTAGGGACTTTGCAAGTGTTTCATGTTCAACGGGTTCTGACACGTGATAGTATTTCATTTTATGTTTACACATGATAGCATTACAGCAAAACACTGTGGACACACCGCTGATAAATGTAAACCGAAAAACACGATTTTCTCATAAAGTCTTGATGATTTGCTCACAAAGTTTTAATTATTTTCTTATTACAAATTTTGATGACATTCGATTTTTGGCGTAAATGTGACAAGGATGGTAAGTCAGATAATATCCGAAAACTTGAAAATTTTCATCGTCCTGGAGCGGGACTCGAAGCCGCGTCTCCCAGAAAACGCCTAGGTATGCTAACCACTACACCACCCAGAACGACCAAGTTTCCGATCAATTTGAATTTAACCATCACAGGATTCGCTAGTCGAAGCAAGTTCTGGGTGGTGTAGTGGTTAGCATACCTAGGCGTTTTCTGGGGAACGCCGGTTCGAGTCCCGCTCCAGGACGATGAACATTTTTTTTCAAGTTTTGGATATTATCTGACTTACCATCCTTGTCACATTTACGCCAAAAATCGGATTGTCATCTTCAAAATTTGTATTATATGGCGTAATCCCGTATTTCTTTCATGATATTTTCTTTTTGACGGTATTTTCTGATTAAGTCATACTTATACATATTAATATTGTTCTGTTCCTTTTACAATGAGTTTCTTCCGCCATTTTCAGAACACACATCTGATGAGAAAATTCGGAACACGGTGACCTAGTAATTGTAGGTGACATTATGCGGTTGTGCAGGGAAAATGTTCTGACTAGATGTGTCGATTTCTTAGTTGAAATTAATACTTTTCTTCATGAAATTAAAAAAGATCTCATGTTTCTAACAGATGTAAGAAAACGTCAGCCACGAGCTGGCTTATTTTGCTTTTATCAAGATATGGACATTTCTTCTTTATTTTCTAGAAGTGCGCATTTTCCCCTCATTTACTTTATATGAATCGTAAATTATATTGAATCAGAATTAGCGAAAAAAACACCCGCAAAAAATCATACGTAAAGCAATACTTACTTCAACATTCACGGGAATGTTTTTTCCACTATAATTGACATGAATGTCTCCCTCTCCCTTTTAAGTTTAGTAACACTACCGTGAGCAACTTGTGGACTTTACTGAATTGTTCGTCTTTAATTCATGGTGAATTTAAAAAATCAAATTACAAAATATGATTTAAAACGCCATCAATGCTTCACCAAGAAGTGGAACCCGAACCTAATCATTTGTCCTACCAAATAAGAATTTTTTAGGGAACAACGCTGCATACAATTTAAGTGAACACTATTGTAAGAAAGAAATATTATGTACAAAGATACTACATACCTTATGTGATAACTTGTAGCTGAAGAATCAATGATTTCTGCGTTCAAAGGTAGGATAATTGCTATTTGTTTTTCTAAGGAAGACGAACTAACGACCGTTTTGAATTAAGAATAACTTACGACTGTTTTATGCCACTTGATTTATACCCGCAGAAGGGATGTTTTAATTCGCTCTTCTGTTCTAATTGGATTTCCCTCCGGCAAGGTGATTGGCCAATTAAGACAAATGATGCCACACCTTTCCCACTCGAGCATAATCCTTAACCGAATATTCAAGCAAAGATATTCGGTGAGGGATTATCGAGAAGCTTAAAAGGATAATCCTCGAGAGGATTATCCTTTTAAGCTTCTCATGAAAATCTGTCAGAATTGTTATCCATTGTATATATGTTTCTTCGGTTTCCTTCCAAGGATTTTGGGATCAAATTTTAATCATTAAATGTTTTACACGTTGCATATATTTAGTGACGAGATTAAACTTTTTATTGGGTTCACAGAATCCAGGGTTTTATCCAGGAAATTTAAATGGGGGTTGGGGTAGCTTATAAATTTAGGTTCGGGTTGAAATGTGGAGAAAGTGGAAACCCACCGTAATGGACTTCTCAGGAGCACAGTTGATTACAATCTTAGCGAATTGCTTAGGTATCCCCGAACAAATGCGGCGATCGTTGACATAGAGAGAGTAAGTAAATGAACACTGGTGGGTGTTAGACAGACCACCACCCCCTTCTTTATCAGTTTCACATCGAGATGGTGAAAATGGATTCTGCTCTGGTATTTGGATTTGGTCTCGTTGAGTTTCAGTCACACCGTGGGGCATCGGCGGCCAGGTGGTGTTGTGGATGGTCCTCTGTGATGCTGTGCGGTGTTTGGTTCTCCTTGCTCCCCTTCCCCCCGGACGGGTGTCACTTTTCACAAGATATGTCACCCTATCCTTTCACTCATTTTCTTTTTATCTTTCCTATTAAGTTCACTTACTCAAATATCCTAGCTTCCTACGTCTAAGGGTAGTTTTAGACCTGGGACAGACACACCCTTCCTAAAACTTCTTGAAATATCCTATCGTATAGAAATGTGAAAACACAAACTTGCTTGTGACGGGGATAAAAACATATTCCTTTTGCTCCGGAGCCGAATGCTTTCCCAATTAAGTTACACCGTCGGAGTTTATCGCTGCAACTTTGCCGTCATGGCATGGGCTTTACCTCTGTAGTACATAATGGAAAAGCTGGGGGACTGGATAATAAAGAATTTCTGCAAGACTAAAATTTTTAAACTAAAGTTTTTAAATCTAGCATTGAAACTGGATAAAACATCTAAAAAATGGAGAGCTGATGATTTTTTAGCTAACAATGGTTGAAACCCAAAATGTTTTTGTTTCTATAGCTCCACCCTGCTAATTCGTTTTTATATTGTGCTTACTTTTTGTCTCGTATCGAAATGCGTTGTTAATAATAATTAAACGAAATTATTTCGGGTAATTTTTACAGGAGATATGAATATCTACACAAATAATGTGCATGTTGAAATGACTCAGAAGTACATCTACAAAATCTGTAGCAGACCAAAATGATGAGATTCGTATATACATTTTGTAGTTAATCAAATATATATATATATATATGTAAGGTCAGGTGATGCGTAACATCACAGCCTCTCCTTGACAAATGTCAACCCCGCTCCTCGTGGTGCATCCTGTTCCCACTAAAGGGGCTCTGACGACCGCCAATAGCGGTATAACTATACGATCGGGATTAGAGGAAATTCTATCCCACACTCACCAACCCGCTTGGCCAGCGTGGTGAGTTATGGCCAAACCCCTCCAAAATGATTCCACAACTTAAATCTTGGCCCTCAGTCTCCGGCAGCTGGAATGTACCTGGCCAAGGCAGCGGCCAGTGCTACATGAAGGCAGAGGGTGCTAAGAATCCCCGGAGGACCGGACTAGGCTGCCATCTGATGCTGACCTTGGCTACGTACAATGGACGCTCCCTATCTTCTGATTCAAGGCTTCTTGAATTGGAAGAGGAACTACAAAGGATCAAGTGGGACATCGTCGGGCTAAGTGAGGTAAGGAGAAAAGGAGAAGATATCATTGAACTGAAAAGTGGACATCTCTTCTACTATCGTGGGACAGATACTGGCAGAACTAGTGGTGTTGGATTTATAATAAACAAGAAACTGAAGGATAAAGTTGTAGAAGTTGAAAGTTTCTCTGACAGAGCTGCACGACTCGTTATCCAACTCTCGAAAAGATACCAGGCTCAGATTATTCAAACTTATGCACCCACCACAAGTCATCCTGAAGAAGAAATTGAAGAATTTTATGAGGAAATTTGTCATCTAAATAATAAAGGTAAGCAGCACTTGAAAATAATTATGGGAGATTTCAATGCAAAAATAGGGCAACGGCAACAGAATGAAACTTCAGTAGGTAAATTCGGTCACGGCAACAGAAACCAGCGTGGAAATACTCTCGTTGAGTTTGCAGAGGCAGAAGGGTTTTTCATCTTGAACTCCTTCTTCAAGAAAAAGCCACACAGGAAATGGACATGGAGACATCCAAATGGGACGACAAGTGAAATTGATTTTATTATGTGTAACAAAAAATTCGTCATAGAAGACTGCAGTGTGCTAAACAAGTTCAACACAGGTAGTGACCATAGATTGGGGAGATGTAAGATGCACCTCAACACTGGCAAAGCTCATAAGACAAACAAAATCTATTGACATAACCAAATTTAAAAAACACCATAATACCTTCAAGTTGGAACTGAAGAACAGGTTCTCTGCTTTAGAAGGCCTAACATCGGAAGAAGTGGACATCTCTGAAGTTAACAGAAAAGTAACCAAAGCTCTTATGGAAACAGCAACAAAATTAGCTGGGTCTAAGAACAAGTTGCATGTAAATAAATTATCAGGAAAAAAGAAAATGTTGATGCAAAAAAGAAGAGAGATGAGGTCAACTAAAGAAGATGTGACTTCCAAAGTGGAATATATAGAGCTATGCAAGACAGTAAGAAAAAGTATCACTGAAGACGTAAGAAAATTCAACTGTGAACTATTGAGGAAAGCAATTGAAAACAACCAAAGTCTAAAGATAGCAAAGGGACATCTCAGTAAGGGAAGAAAACCGATTATGGCACTGAGAAAAGAAGATGGTTCTGTAACAAGAAATAGAGGCGAAATTTTGACAAGAGTAAAAGATTTCTCCTCCAAATTATATGAAAGGGATGATACATGCACTATAGACATCATGAAAGATACCAGTACCAGAGTTCCTACAGTCCTTCCAGCAGAAGTTGCACATGCGATCAAGAACATGAAGCGGGGGAAAGCTCCAGGAGAAGATGGAATTACTGTAGACATCATACAAGAAGCAAGTGGAGAAATCGAAACAGTACTCGCCCAAATTTTCACTCGATGCCTTAATGAAGGAAAGATTCCTGAGGATTGGAACACCGCTACAATGATCCTGCTACATAAGAAAGGTGACATTGAGGATCTCGGAAACTACAGACCTATCAGCCTCCTATCAGTAGTTTATAAAATCTTCACTAAAGTTCTTTCACACCGCTTGAAGGTAACACTGGACATGGCTCAACCGAGAGAACAAGCTGGATTCAGGAGTGGCTACAGCACAATAGATCATATCCACGTGCTGAGAGAACTAACTGAAAGAGCGAGGGAATATGAACTTCCATTGTGCATGGCTTTTATCGATTATGAAAAAGCCTTTGATTCGGTGAAACCATCAGCAGTTACAATGGCTCTGAAAACCTGCGGTATTGAAGATGCATACATTAATATTATTAATAACATCTATGAAAATGCAAGTGCAAAGATTAGGCTGTTTGAAAATACAACACACGTAAAAATTGGAAAGGGAGTGAGACAAGGTGACACCATATCTCCGAAGCTCTTTAATGCCACATTGGAGGGTGTTTTTCAGTCGCTGAGCTGGGAAAACAAGGGGATAAATATTAATGGAGATTATCTAACCCACCTACGTTTTGCTGATGACGTAGTCATTTTTGCAACTACCCCATCAGAGCTGCAGAGTATGATCCAGGAACTTGCTGACAAGAGTAAAGAAGTGGGATTAAAAATGAACTTTCAGAAGACAAAAGTGATGTTCAATGCTTTTAAAAGAAATGAAGATTTATCGATTGATGGAGAAAAGCTGGAGATAACAGACACGTACGTTTATCTTGGACAGCAGATATCAAGTGAGGGTCACATTGATGAAGAAATTAATCGGCGTGCAAAACTTGCCTGGAGAGCTTTTGGAAGAAACAGCATAATTTTCAAGAGCAATATGCCATTATGTCTTAAAAGAAAAGTGTTTGATCAATGCATCCTTCCAGTGCTTACGTATGGTGCAGAGACGTGGACCTTAACTAAAAGAGACATACAAAGGCTGCAGACAACTCAAAGCAGCATGGAGAGGTGCATACTTGGTGTAACCAGGAGAGATAAGAAGAGGAACTCCTGGATCCGAAAAATGACAAGAGTGGAAGACATCATGATCAGAGTGAAATCCCTGAAATGGCAATGCGCTGGACATACTGCCAGAAGGACAGATCATCGATGGACAGCCGAAATTTTAGATTGGATTCCAAGAGACAGGAAAAGACCCAGAAGAAGACCACATGGGAGATGGGTGGATGAAATTCGAAAGTATGCGGGGGTGACATGTTGGACACTGGCACAAGACAGACCGTTGTGGAGGAAACTTGGGGAGACCTTCGTCCAGCAGTGGATTGATAATGGTTGACAATGATGATGATGATATATATATATATATATATCAGCTATAAACATAGAATTTAACGTAAAAAAAGAATATTTTAAGATGGTAAAAGTTACTTCAAAAGAAAAGAAAGCAGAAAATAAGTAATAAATACTTTATTTACAATCAATTTTTCCATTGCAATGAAAACGTCTTTAGAATCCTCTCTGGTGATGAAAGTTTTCAAAGTTATTCATACCCAGGAAAAACATAAGTGTTGTGAAACTGCTGGCCACCAGCTGGCAGTTTTGGGTTATTGTTGGCTGAAATCTGCCGCTCATGGCGCGGTAGCTGCTCGCTGTTGGCGACGCAATCAGTTGGCAGCCCTTGATGGCCCTGCATCAACGCCGTGAATTGCGGGCAGCAAGTGCCTTCAGTGTCTCGTAGCTGGCAACCAAAGCAAACCCAACATGATGTCGAAGCAACATGACTATCGTCATCGTGTTATTTTAGTGAATGTTAAGAAAAAAAGGCATGTGTAGTGAGGCGAATGTATTTCCTAATGAAATGCCACGTCGAAGAAGATTACCTTCGAAAGAAAATTATATAAATACTTACTAACGAATTGTAAGAAAAAGTCAATTACTCTCATGCATTTACAGAAACTAATTTCATAGAAAAGTTTTTGCCCTAACACACTAAGAATCGAGAGTACAGACAACCATAAAATACGCACAATCCATTCACATGAATAAAAAGAAAAAAATATCTGTAATCTTTTGTTTTATCATACACTTAACCGCTTCAAACAAAAGTCCGCGAAAGACATTAAAAAATCGTTATGTTGGTTAAAAATAAATATTATACGCTTACAAAATTTTTCAATTATTTGAAAAAAAAAAGAAACGCTATGTGGATATAATGTACTCATCCATTTGTTGATTAAAGAAGATTGGAGGAATTCGGTTCTTAAAATAACGACAAGTAATATGAAATATTTTTCCTCTTTAGAAGAAATGTAGCTTCGGACAGTGGAAAGAAAAGATACAGTGGTAAATATGTAATAGAATGTGACATGAACGGATAAATCTATTATTAATGAAACAATCGCCTTTCAGGACCACAAGGACAGCACAAAACTTTGGAAAGTGCTGTTAAGTTGGTACACTTCTTACACTTCTTGAAAATGTGTGAATTTCCCCTAAGTAAAAAAAAAACAGTCATTACGCTGAAAAAATAAATTTATGAATTATATGAAACGGACATTTATGAAAAATTCCTCGCCATATTGTTAAATTCAAAAGAGAACCCTTAGTTTCACATCGCGCAAGAGAGGGATTCAGTTTCAAGTAAAGGCGTGTACGTGCCAAACTAGTGTAGTTGCCAGTGCGACAGCTTCCCAAGCAGACTGTCGTTGATTCGTTGCCAGCGAGATCCAAGCGCACGTTTTTCGGGACTTGTTGAGAAAATGTTCACAGTGGTGAGCCGTCATACAGAATTTTCGTTGTGGGGAAAGGAAGAGTACCGTCAGACTGTTGTTGGTTCGCTGCCAGCCAGATCCAAACGCACGGTTTTCGGGACTTGTTGAGAAAATTTCCCCAGCGGCAGGCCGTCATGCGGAATATTAGTAATAGGGAAAGGAAGAGTAGTTGTCCCTTCGGGAAGCTGAGGTTAACTTTTTTCTTCTTTTTATGGCTACTACTGGAAAATTACCCAGCAAAAACACAAGTCCTGGGAAACTGCTGGCCACCAGCTGGCAGTGATTGGTCACTGCTGGTTGAAATCTTCCGCTCACAGCCCGGCAGTGGTCCATTGGTAGGAGCGCTATCAGTTGGCGAGACATTGATGGCCCTGCAGCATCGCCGTGAATTGTCGGCCTTCAAGCAAGTGCCACTATTGGTCCGTTGCTGGCAACCAAGGCAACCCCAACAATAGGTGGAAGCAACGGGACTGCGCAGAAGCAACACTTGCTGTGTTAGTTGAAGACGACGCTATCGCCATCGTGTTATTTTAGTGGATATTAAGAAAAAATTCCATATGTGGAAAGGCGAATTAATTTCCTAATGAAATTTTACGTCGACGAAGATATCAGATTAAGCCATGAAATACTAGATTACAGCCATGAAATACACATACTCCATTCGCATGAGATGGAGTTGGTGAATAACAAGAAAAAATTTGAAACCGCTTGAAATAAATATCCCGGAAAACCATTAAAACAACGTTTGTTGGATAAAAAAAAAGAATTATACGCGTACAAAATTTATTAATTATTTGAAAGAAAAAAAGCAACGCTATGTGGTGTACTCATCCATAGGTTGAATACACAAGACTGGGAGGAATTCGCTTATAAAAATAACGAGAAGTAAAATAAAATATCTTTTACTCTTTAAAACAAATGTAACTTCGGACAACGGAAAGGAAAGACACAACGTTAAAAATGTAACATAATGTGACATGAACCCGGGTAAATATATATTTATTCAACAATCTCTTTTCAAGACGGCAAGGACAGTACAAAACTTTTGAAAGCGACTCTAAGTATGTACACGCCTTGAAAATGAGTGAAATTCCCTTAAGGCAAAAAAAAAAAAAAAACTATCGTTACGTTGAAAAAATTAATTTATCAATTATATGAAGCTGACGTTTATGAAAAATACCTCGCAATATTGTAAAATGAAAGAGGGAAGCTTTCGAGAATACATTGCATACCTAACAGACAGCTTTAAGCATAGCTCGAACGTGGCAAATTAGTCCGGTCGGTAGAGAGCTCCGTTATCACGCCAAAGGCTCAGGTACAAACCGGTGTTTTTTCGATTTGTTGAGAAAATTTCCCCAACGCAGTGCGTTAATTCACAAGTTTCGTAAGGGTAGAAATAAATGTAACTTTTGGAATCTTCGGTTGTCTTTGCTTTTTTATTATTATTATTATTATTATAGCTACAACTGGGAAATTGACGGACAAGATTCGGCAAGCCACCAGTTACGTCACATCGTTGCCGGCTGCCACTAACGGCACACTAGCGAACCACATTAGGCTAGCCATCATTTCTGGCACGTACTTGCAGGGCCACTGAAGAGCCACTTGTGGCAGCTACTGCCTGTGATGGACCACTAATGGCCCTGTTGTGGCATATGACAACTAATCGGTTGCCAACTGTTGGCCACCTGCTGGCCCATGTTGTTGCCGCCGGGACATTTTATTGACCGTTGGGCAGCGGTAACATAGTGTTGGACCATTGCTGGCTGCTAGTGCTGGCTTGAGCGATGGCCCAGCAACACTATTTACGCTGGGTAGTCAATGGATACCATCATAAAAAAATCAACCGGATTTCTAGAATTCATAAAAAAAAAAAAACACAAATAGAAGCCGCTGCTTACGCACACTAACTTCTCAAAAGTATGTTATGAAAATTAATAAATTTGCACAAAAAATGGAAGTAAGATATTTGAAACAAAAGGATTTTCATATAAGCAGTGATGTATTGAGGCATCTTTTCCAGGCTGCTTAGGCTCTCCGAAAATCCGTTAACGCCCCCCTCCACCCCGTAGGTTTTTGGACGATCTACCCTTGTATGCAATCTAATTGTTTTCATTTATAGCTGTATATTTGAAGAAATTAATTAAAAAGAAAAACTTAAGAAAATGACGAAAAATATTATAACAATAAAAAAAAAACATCCACTTGGACTTCAGTCTGAAATTTCTATTATCCTTTAATAAAACCTTAAACACCCGTCGCCGAAAGGGCAATTTTTCAATCACTAATGACTCAGACTTCTTTCACAATAAAAACCCAATGCCACAGAGAAGATATGTTTGCACTGCAACACATCATCATATTTTGGAAGCTGGCATTCAGTTTTATTTCAATCTTCTGGATGCCGACTTTCCATGTATAAGGTTAAGCCTCAGGGTAGTTAACGTGATGCTAGTGCTTCTAACACAACAAAATATTTGCTAACTAATTTTTAGCAATAGCAAATTATGAGTAATTGTTCCCATAAAAAGGGTTTTTTTTTCTATGGCGTTGGGTGATTTACGCTCTGTGAAAAAAAAAAAAAAAAAAGAAATCAAGGCACCTTAAACTGTCATCCACGCACACAAATGGTTAGTCAGTTTCTTTCTCTCTTTCTTTTTTTTTTTTTTTTTTTTTTTTTTACGGTGTGCTAATCTAAATAATCTAAAGGGGCTGAACCTTAATGGCTGGTGAATGGTTTGCACCATACGTTTTCAGGGCTGTCTTCCCAATGGCAGACGTCCCAGTTGCGCACAGAGGGAAAAACAGTGCTAATTGCGGACAGATCCTCTTTTTGTCCGCAACTGGGAAAAGGGGAAATTCCTAATCCCTCACCAGAATTTTATTTGAAGTCATTATTTGAATATCTTCTTCATCAGCTTATTTAAAAAAGTATGTTTTTTTATGGTCTTTTTTTGTACGCTACTGTGGGTCGTCGACAGAAAACCGTAGAGTGTATGAAAATAAATTTATACAATATACAGCCGGGGTCAGTCAATCTATGAGAATGAACTTCCAATGTAGCTATAACTTCTTTGAACTCCAATTTCTGAAGAAGTTAATATATTTTTATTAATCTGTTTTATTTTATTACGCCTTCTTTAATTCAAAAGAAAAAGTAAAAAAAAAATTACCAAAATATTCTCATAAAATCATTCTGTATATCAGTTTCAAAACAAAATTACAAAACTGAAGGTAGCTGTTGATTTCTTCTTCATTATTCCAACTTCTGAATGAACGATATATTCTTCAAACAACGTCGGATATTCGCGGCTGTGTAAAACTATGCCGTAGTTATGGAGCCGCGGGTGGCCGAGTGGGCAACGTTCCTGACTGCTACGGAAAGGGCCTCACGTTCGATCCCAGGCAGGTACGAACGCTGGATCCACTAAATACCCGCCGTGCGTCGGATAGGCACGGTAAGCCGTCAGACCCCGGGTACTGGCCCCCCGGTAATAAATAAAGGGCGTCTTCCTCGCCCTTTCAACTTCGCTTCCGTGTCAGTTTCCTATCGGGCGCTCTAGCCCAAATCTCCTAGTTTCCTATTTCTAAGGGTTGTTCAAGACCTGGGGTCAGACAATCCCTTCCTAAAATCCTCTAAACATGAACATATGCCGTAGTTTTGCTGATCCGCTCACATAATTTGATTGTTGCTTTTTGTCTTTCCTTGCCCTCGCGATTTAGGCACTTTCTGTCGTACAAGAAGTCGCTGTGCCTCGCTTCATCTTTCAAGCACGTTATTAACTTCGTGACTTTAGGATGAGGATTTTTGATAGCTGCATTTAACCGATGGTTCCAGCCTTCGACGACATTATTTGCCCTGTGTTGTTTGTTGTTGCAATTCCACATTTTTACAATTGTTACCAGATTTTCCAGCAAATTATTTAAGAAATAGTCATTACATTTCTGAAGGTTTTTATTAATGGGACTGGATTCTTGAATGCATATCCAACCAATCCTCTTCATTTTCCACAGAAACCATTTACCCCGTAGTTTGGTCGGAATGCGTGTCTTTATTGCTTTTATCAGATTTCCATCTCCATAGCCTAAATCCTGACAATAAAGTTACTTGCAGAATACGAATTTGTTTGTGTCGAGCATATGGGTAAGAAACATAAATAGGAAAGGTCAGTTATTTTTACATTTTATTAAACTTATGGTATTTCTAACCACATTTTGCTTGGTTGTTTCGCTCATATGTGGATTAGGTTTCTTTGTGACGCAATTTGTACTTCTGGAATAGCAGGAAAAGAAAGCAGTTAGTTTATCATCTTACACATCAGCGTTTATTTAATACTGAGAGTAATCAGAAGGATTTTGTTTGTTATCATACATGAATTCTTATTACGTGCGTAAAACCCAGATAAATTACTAGCTATGCAATAGAAATAAAATACCCGTATTTGTATTAGATAATGGAAGGATGGATGTTTAATGTTCTGCAGTTTGACGATTTCTTGCGCCAATCATACCTTGACAGCATTATAAGCTTCTACACCTTTAAGATACCTAATTTCTACTTTCAAAGGAAATTTCATAAGTCCTTTAGAATAATTGAAAAAATATACTTTAACGAGTGATCTCTAATGAAGACACAACATAAGAAAGAAATTGATAGCTTTGCCTTTCAAGTACTAACACATTATCATGATAAAACATACCTGTCTCTCTGAAGTACCATTCGAATTGCAGACAAATCTACACACCTTTATGAATTCAGGAATCTTAGTCCTGCACTTGTTACAGCAAGCTGCAGTGTCTTTCATATAATTTATAAATTTGTTTTTAAAAAAATATGTCATTAGATATTTACGGGTTCTTACCCAGTGAATTCCATCTCTCCTAAAAATATTTCTCAGCATAATGTACGAACTGATCGCAACATCACTGTTTTTTAAAGAAGAGAAATAATGCTACCCTATCCTATGCATCATTCAAAATTGCGAATTTTAAATGAGTTGTGTCAAAATAAGAAACAATCGGTATTTTCTTATCATCTCTGAACCACTAAAACGTGTTAAAATAAATTTTAGGTTTCTCTTAATTTGTCGCTACACGTCAGTGAAATTACGTAAATGACAAAAACCAGAGAAAGCGGCACAGAAGGACAACATTATAACGAACCTTTTGTCCTCCATTTTGTTCTGAACTGTTCTGGAAACAAAACGCAGTTTAACATAATGTGAATTTCATTATACGTTTGTTCTGAGCTCTTGACGCGGATTTGAGGTTCACAGAGTAAAGGAACTACACGTTTGACGACGATAGAATCATACATAATTCCAAGAATTGTATGAGCACATTTAAATGGGTGTCCTCAAGTATTTGTCGGTACAGTGAGCAAAGAAACTTGACTGCCTCCTCAGAATATTTGCAACGGTTAGAACGGTCTGCTGACGATGAAAATCTTCGACATCGACTGTGAAAATCCTCCAAACATGTGGCGTCAGTAAATAAACAAATACATCGCTCTTTCTACGTTTTAGAAACACACAGCAACCAAAAATGTTTTATTCGATCAGCAACCGACGAATTGTTATTTGATTCTCCGGCGGTGACCGAATAACATTTTTTTTCGGTTGCTGTGTGTTGCCAAAACTTGGAAAGAGTGATGAATTTGTTTATTTACATCGACTGTACTGATGTAAAACCGAGCTCTTCTTTTTATGGATAGGTCAAGAGTTGCTTGACGCAGTCATCCATAGTCTCTCAGGGCTTTCTGGAGACATTATGGGACTCACTGCCATCAAATTAACATTTTAGAAAGGCACACTTATAGTTGTCTTAGTGTCATGGAGTGGGGTGTGGAGCCGAATATATATTCTGTCCCACAGATTTTTTTGTACTTCAAACAGACACTAAGAATGTTCTGATTTCAAGGCCAGATTTTCTAGATTGGCTTCTTAGGCTGTGTGCGAAAGCAACTGGCTACACTTTTCACTTACAGAATTGCAATGATTGTCTCAACTGAGACAGAATTTTTTAAAAGTATTTTGGGAAGAACCGTGATTAGTAGCAGCCAACTCGTTACCTTCACCTGAAATATATTCACCATACATAGAATGTTTCAGGAACACCAGTAGCAGCTCTTCAATGCCCTCGCAAAAAATAGCAGGAGAATCGGAGCTCTTTCATGGGAAAAAGATCGTTGTTAGAAGCACATCTCGTGGTCATCTCATACGAGCATGGAATGTCATTTTGAGGCATGTAAGCAATGGCCATACTCCATAATGGATCACATTAGCCCCCTCGGTTTAAGCAGTCTTTGTGACACGTAATGTTTGTTTGTTATTAGGTCTTTAAATAACATGAACTTAACTCATTTTGTACGTATAATCTGAAAGAACGTACAAAATATTACGTTTCCCTGATCATTCATTTGAAAAATTCCCATAGTTTTTTAAACAATTCTGTATCTCCCTTTGTTTCCTAAGTTATACAGAAACATGTATTTGGAATTAATATCAGTATTAATAACATCAGTAAAGTCTCTAAAATCGTACACCAGTTTAAAGCATCAGCTAAACTAAAATTACTACGGGAGGGCCACATCAATTTTCATATTATACTAAGACTGTAACGATACACTATATACGTGCTATACTAAATATCTTTATGAAAAGGTATACACTGAAGAGCAATTGAATTAGAGATACCTGTCTAGTAACGTGTAGCACCACCTTTCGCCCTGATGACGGCGGCGCTTCTTCTCGGCATGGACTCGACAAGACACCGGAAGCTTTGGGAAGCCATACGGATCCACGACTCCTGAAGAAGCTCCCACAGTTCACGTGGAAGCAAGTTCAGGGGTCGTGGACTCTCCCGATGGCATCTCAGATGTGCTCGATGGGATTAAAGTTAGGTGACCTAGCTGGCCAAGAAAGATAGGTCACGTCGGTGGAGTATTCATCCAACCATTCGGATACAATTCGGGAGCGATGGCACGGAGCATTGTCTTGTTGCAGGATGAGGTCTATAGTGGGATGTTGGAGACGCACAAACGGGAGCAAATGGTCGTCCAGGATATTCCGATAACGTTGACCTGTGAGGGACGATGTCACACGTACCAGGGGTCTCATTTCAGTCCACGTAAACGGCCCCCAGACGAGAATACCACCCCCAATAGCTTGAAGAGTACCCTGCTGGCAATATGGTTTATGTGGTTTTAGCCGTACTCGTATAATGCCATCCGCATGTACCTACGTGAGTCTCGACTCATCAGTCCAGGCAACATTTTTCGACATCTCTGGGGTCCATTGGCGACGTTTCCGCTGCCATGCTAACCTTTGCACCCTGTGATGTGCGGTCAGTAGCAGTACCCTCGTGGGACGATGGCTTCTGTGCCCCATAGCGAAGAGATGGTTCTGGATGGTGTGGCTGGTTACACGTTTTTGTGCACCAGCGTTAAATTGCCGAGTGATTTCTTGCACTGTGGCCCGTCTATCTCCTGTTGCAATGCGAGATAGACGACGACGACCCCGTTGATCCACACGCCGTTGTCCACGGCAGTTGGCCCTTGCAGGGGTGGTTTTACCGCATTCGATGTACTCACGGTGCCCCGTGACACAGTGGCTCGTGAAAATCCCTGTTCCTGCACGACTTCCGAGATGGAGTGACCCATTCGTCGGGTCCCGACAGTTTTTCCACGATCAAATGCGCTTAGATCCTTCGTCTTACCCATACTGCGTCCGACTCTTACTGATTCTCGTTGCATCACTCCTTATATTGTCGGATCGCTGCATACGTCATATCGTTTACGTTTACAGGGCCGCCCACAGCGCCACATTTGCATAACACCAGCTGTCTGTAAATCAATCGCTCTTCAGTGTATATAATACGTCATTCGGAAAAAAATGATTTCAATTTTTCCTTGTTCAAGAATGCAGTATGCTAAATTTGAAAGTTTGTTTCATAAAATGCACTGTACAAAATTTGAAGATATTATGCCAACACGGTGGGTGCAGTGGTATAACCTATGGTTTCGGTCCATGTGTCCGAGATGGATACATGTTCGAATCCCGTTGTGGCATGAACGTTTCGTTTGTCTTACGTTATGGTCCTCTCTCTTTCATGGACACATGGCACCAGTGACCCTAAAATATGGGCGGGTCATTCCTACAGCCCAATGAGTTGATCACGGTGGTGGGCCAATAATCAATGGAAAAAACGTTTTATGTTACCTTTTAATGATACAAAAAAAAACCTCCTATTTGACTTAGTTACCTAAGCGTTGGCTTCTTAGCATTTTTCTGATATGGATTTGGGTTGGAGTGCCAGTGAAGCATAGACATTGTAATTGTCTGACGGCATTGGGTCCCTATCTTCCATGACAAGAGAGGCCCTAAATTAAGGACGGTTGACTACTGCTAGCACATTGAGTTGGTCATGGTGGTTGTTAAACCCCCTAATGAAAAAAAGTATATAATATCAAACTCAGTAAGAATGGGTATTTTATGTAGTAATAAGCGTAGTCCGAGAATAAGGTTTTCCTTTTTGATGACTTTTCAGACACGTACCTGGATATGTCTGTTAATTATGAACACTTGTTGTCGTCCCAAGTGTTCATAATTAACAGGCATGAAAATCAGTTTTTTCCGTATGAAGTGGCTAACATACATTGCTATGACGCAAGTGATCTTAGTGTGAGGTATACATAATACAGATCAACTCGTTATGAACGAGTTGTTGAACTGAGGATGGTAATGGGAGATACCAGCGATTTCATCTGCTTTTTACGTGGCATGATAATTTCCACCAGGCGCGTCAGTATCTTACGAACAGCAGTTCCACTGGGCTCCTCACGAGCAAAAATAGCAAAGGTTTGCGCTAAAGACCCAACAAGCAAAAGCCTTCAAGTTATTAGCTGTATTATGGACACAATCTCTTTACTGTCTATAGGACAATGATACATGTAATATGCATGTAACATTTGCAGCACTTTCTGTTTATTATTTTCAGAGAACGGGGGTTCCGTCTCAGTGGAATAAATTATTTGCGAACGTGGTTTTGTATGGTAAATATTAATTTTGACTGTAGAGATGCTTACTTTCGGTATATCGTTATATCATCATCATCATCACTGTCAACCATTATCAATCCACTGCTGGATGAAGGTCTCCCCAAGTTTCCTCCACAACGGTTTGTCTTGTGCCAGTCTCCTCCATGTCACCCCTGCATACTTTCGAATTTCATCCACCCATCTCCCATGTGGTCTTCTTCTGGGTCTTTTCCTGTCCCTTGGAATCCAATCTAAAATTTCGGCTGTCCAGCGATGATCTGTCCTTCTGGCAGTATGTCCAGCCCATTGCCATTTCAGGGATTTAACTCTGATCATGATGTCTTCCACTCTTGTCATTTTTCGGATCCACGAGTTCCTCTTCTTATCTCTCCTGGTTACACGAAGCATGCACCTCTCCATGCTTCTTTGAGTTGTCTGCAGTCTTTGTATATGTCTTTTAGTTAAGGTCCACGTCTCTGCACCATACGTAAGCACTGGAAGGATGCATTGATCAAACACTTTTCTTTTAAGACATAATGGCATATTGCTCTTGAAAATTATGCTGTTTCTTCCAAAAGCTCTCCAGGCAAGTTTTGTACGCCGATTAATTTCTTCATCAATGTGACCCTCACTTGATATCTGCTGTCCAAGATAAACGTACGTGTCTGTTATCTCCAGCTTTTCTCCATCAATCAATAAATCTTCATTTCTTGTAAAAGCATTGAACATCACTTTTGTCTTCTGAAAGTTCATTTTTAATCCCACTTCTTCACTCTTGTCAGCAAGTTCCTGGATCATACTCTGCAGCTCTGATGGGGTAGTTGCAAAAATGACTACGTCATCCGCAAAACGAAGGTGGGTTAGATAATCTCCATTAATCTTTATCCCTTTGTTTTCCCAGCTCAGCGACTGAAAAACACCCTCCAATGTGGCATTAAAGAGCTTCGGAGATATAGTGTCACCTTGTCTCCCTCCCTTTCCAATTTTTATGTGTGTTGTATTTTCAAACAGCCTAATTTTTGCACTTGCATTTTCATAGATGTTATTAATAATATTAATGTATGCATCTTCAATACCGCAGGTTTTCAGAGCCATTGTAACTGCTGATGGTTTCACCGAATCAAAGGCTTTTTCATAATCGATAAAAGCCATGCACAATGGAAGTTCATATTCCCTCGCTCTTTCAATTAGTTCTCTCAGTACGTGGATATGATCTATTGTGCTGTAGCCACTCCTGAATCCAGCTTGTTCTCTCGGTTGAGCCATGTCCAGTGTTACCTTCAAGCGGTGTGAAAGAACTTTAGTGAAGATTTTATAAACTACTGATAGGAAGCTGATAGGTCTGTAGTTTCCGAGATCCTCAATGTCACCTTTCTTATGTAGCAGGATCATTGTAGCGGTGTTCCAATCCTCAGGAATCTTTCCTTCATTAAGGCATCGAGTGAAAATTTGGGCGAGTACTGTTTCAATTTCTCCACTTGCTTCTAGTATGATGTCTACAGTAATTCCATCTTCTCCTGGAGCTTTTCCCCGCTTCATGTTCTTGATTGCATGTGCAACTTCTGCTGTAAGGACTGGAGGAACTCTGGTACTGGTATCTTTCGTGATGTCTGGAGTGCATGTATCATCTCTTTCATATAATTTGGAGTAGAAATCTTTCACTCTTGTCAAAATTTCGCCTCTATTTCTTGTTACAGAACCATCTTCTTTTTCTCAGTGCCATAATCTGTTTTCTTCCCTTACTGAGATGTCCCTTTGCTATCTTTAGGCTTTGGTTGTTTTCAATTGCTTTCCTCACTAGTTCACAGTTGAATTTTCTTACGTCTTCAGTGATACTTTTTCTTACTGTCTTGCATAGCTCTATATATTCCACTTTGGAAGTCACATCTTCTTTAGTTGTCCTCATCTCTCTTCTTTTTTGCATCAACATTTTCGTTTTTCCTGATAATTTGTTTACATGCAACTTGTTCTTAGACCCAGCTAATTTTGTTGCTGTTTCCATAAGAGCTTTGGTTACTTTTCTGTTAACTTCAGAGATGTCCACTTCTTCCGATGTTAGGCCTTCTAAAGCTGAGAACCTGTTCTTCAGTTCCAACTTGAAGGTATTATGGTGTTTTTTAAGGTTGGTTATGTCAATAGATTTTGTTTGTCTTATGAGCTTGCCACGTTCAAGTTTGGTGTTGAGGTGCATCTTACATCTCACCAATCTATGGTCACTACCTGTGTTGAACTTGTTTAGCACACTGCAGTCTTCTATGACGATTTTTTTGTTACACATAATAAAATCAATTTCACTTGTCGTCCCATTTGGATGTCTCCATGTCCATTTCCTGTGTGGCTTTTTCTTGAAGAAGGAGTTCAAGATGAAAAACCCTTCTGCCTCTGCAAACTCTACGAGAGTATTTCCACGCTGGTTTCTGTTGCCGTGACCGAATTTACCTACTGAAGTTTCATTCTGTTGTCGTTGCCCTATTTTTGCATTGAAATCTCCCATAATTATTTTCAAGTGCTGCTTACCTTTATTATTTAGATGGCAAATTTCCTCATAAAATTCTTCAATTTCTTCTTCAGGATGACTTGTGGTGGGTGCATAAGTTTGAATAATCTGACCCTGGTATCTTTTCGAGAGTTGGATAACAAGTCGTGCAGCTCTGTCAGAGGAACTTTCAACTTCTACAACTTTATCCTTCAGTTTCTTGTTTATTATAAATCCAACACCACTAGTTCTGCCAGTATCTGTCCCACGATAGTAGAAGAGATGTCCACTTTTCAGTTCGATGAGATTTTCTCCTTTTCTCCTTACCTCACTTAGCCCCACGATGTCCCACTTGATCCTTTGTAGTTCCTCTTCCAATTCAAGAAGCCTTGAATCAGAAGATAGGGAGCGTCCGTTGTACGTAGCCAAGGTCAGCATCAGATGGCAGCCTAGTCCGGTCCTCCGGGGATTCTTAGCACCCTCTGCCTTCATGTCGCACTGGCCGCTGCCTTGGCCAGGTACATTCCAGCTGCCGGAGACTGAGGGCCAAGATTTAAGTTGTGGAATCATTTTGGAGGGGTTTGGCCATAACTCACCACGCTGGCCAAGCGGGTTGGTGAGTGTGGGATAGAATTTCCTCTAATCCCGATGGTATAGTTATACCGCTATTGGCGGTCGTCAGAGCCCCTTTAGTGGGAACAGGATGTACCACGAGAAGGCGGGGTTGACATTTGTCAAGGAGAGGCTGTAATGTTACGCATCACCTGACCTTATATCGTTATATACAATACTTTTGTTAATTAAAAATATCAATTAAGCTTTACCATATATCATTCAATAGTAAAAATATTTATTTACAGCCCTTAAAAATTAAATTTAGAAAAAATTCTTAAGCAACTAAGTGTGGATATCGGAAACTAATATTTTGCTTGAGCACAAAATTATTAGTTTTTTACTCCATTGAGTAAAACTGAAATGGATTAGACATATTGGAAGAAGATCTGACCGTCGATGACAATTGAAATATTAGAATTGTTACCAAGCGATAGGGAAAGTCAGACGAGTGGAAGAAATTCGATAGCACACCGCAGTAATGAGAAGAGTGACTCATGACCGACTCTTGGGAAAGAAATTTAAAGAAGACCTTTAGGCATCGGTAGATTGATAATGATTGATAATGATACGCCAACACTTAAGCTAAACACAACCACAAATTGATTGCATCGACTGTAATATTTATCGTACAAAAATTACACTTCTTCTGAGCACTTCTTTTTTGATCGCAAATGGGGGAACATGAATTATAAACTTTCAGTTACGGAGCAGAAAAAGTATTTTCAATGATCTCTCGTTATAACAACGATATCTGTCACATTAAAAATTTGTTCGTAATAGATTTTGCATCTGCTGAGAGTTTCTTGAATTGGATGCTATTCACCACCTTTCGAACCTTCATAATTTATTGAAGCAGCTTGGAACCAGGTAGGAATGCCAGGCACGTCAAAGAAAAAACGAATGTTTAATCTCAATAGAAGCAGTGATATTTAATTATTACAACAAATTTTCTC
Source organism: Macrothele yani (assembly GCA_039090855.1). Lineage (NCBI taxonomy): Eukaryota > Metazoa > Arthropoda > Arachnida > Araneae > Macrothelidae > Macrothele > Macrothele yani. The sequence continues at coordinate 55,561,472 of CM077034.1, read as the reverse complement.
ACAATAAAGAAAACGTAATTTGTAGCAATAAAAATCTGGTTGCATTTCTTAACATTCCTTTTTTATGAAGTAAAGGACGGAGCAATTTGTTTTTCTTTTGTTTTCGTTAATATCCTCCAAAAACTATTTCGGTGGTTCTTGCTTGTAGACATAGGTTTTACACACCTTTGCTGATATATTTCTTTTCAAGTTGTTTGTCACCATGCATTTAGTTTTCTGATGCCGGCTCACTAAATTTCACTGATTTCTTTAAAAATAGTCCAGTAATTTGTTTCCAAGCTGTAGATCAATCAGATATACAAGTGAAAATCATTGTTTCCTCGTTTCCTGAGAATTTCTTGTCATGTTATTGTTATACAGATCTAGATAAGGGGAAGTACTGGGATATTTGGTTCAAATAGCTAGTTTTTGTTTATGTTGGCATTTAAGTGTCACAATTCATCGCTGCTCAGGAAGAAGGACCGACTCATAATGTTTGTTACTTCTTTCGTTTTTAACTACCGTGGAAATGGATTGGATGGTTTCTGATAAATTTGTTTAAGTTGTTCAGGCTTTCGCAATTTTAAAATTTTTGAAAATGTGAGATCCAGATGTAATGAATTTCATTCATCCCTTGCAGACATCATTTCCACTAGCGAATTCTCGAGCCTGCTTTCTTTAACATTTGTATGGGGATTGTAGAATGACGCAAACGAACGGTTAGTCACTTAGATCAACACGTACGATTGGACTGTGCGAATTTATTATAATACACTGATGATTCATTTATGATGGTGGAACACTCTTGTCGTCATGAGGATGAACATTCTGTTCCCCATGAGATGTACACACAACACATACACTGATTCATAAGCACACACTAGCTACAAATGTAACGCTCACAGCGCCCCCTTGAGGAACGTTTTGAAGTTCACAACCAGGCTCTAACAGTTATTTACAAAAATACATATACAATTGTGACCAAAAGTCCTGAACCAGTAGACAGAAAGTCAATTTTTGATGATTGAAGTCATCTTACACAGTTTAATGGTAAAGTCAGAAATATATAAATAATTTTAAAGAAAATTTTATGTTGAATTTAAATATTTTTAAATAATGTTATTGCCAGTAGTAGAAGTGAAGTTACAAGTAAAAATGTGCCAGTGACGAAGCACAAATCCGGTTCTGAAAAAGCATTCACGCCCCTCTACTGCACTACAGCTTTCTCCGACGTCCGCAAGAGAGAAAAAAAAGATGTAGTATACTATGCCGACTTAGAACGCAGAGGCTTGTAGTCAGTGACCGGAAATTTATGCAGAATTACTGCTGGTATTTGAATTTCGGAATGCCAAAAACCTGAAAATTGTGCCTACCTCTTCAAACCAGGGCAAAACCTTTTTACTTTGCATGAACTAGCTGTTGCATGAAATTGCTGTTAAATGTGGCTGTAATCATTCCACTGTCTTGCGCACCATTAAACGAGTTGCAGACACTGGATGGGTTTGGGTTGGAGGTTTAACGACCACCGTGAGCAACTCAATGGGCTATAAGCAGTCGCCCGTCCCTAATTTAGGGTCACTGGTTCTAGGGAAGGGAGAGAGCCAGTGCCGTAAGACAAACACAACATCCATGCCTGACCGGGATTCGAACCCGGACCCCTTACGGACGAATGATCTAAGGCCAGCGCCCTAGACCACTGCGCCACCGGGGCGGCAGACACTGGATGTGTGGGAAACAGAAAAACAACAGATTGGCCAAGGCTGTGTACTGAATGTGATGATCGCATGTTGTTTCGTCTTTCCTTAAAATCAAGGTTCAAAACAGCCACTGTTTTAAGAAATGAGTGGGAGAATGAAATAGAGATTATTGAATCTTCACGTACAGTTCGTCGTAGGCTACCAGAAAATGGGATGAGGCTACCAAAAAATGGACTAACTGCAAAAACAGCTGCGCGAAAACCTATCCTTACTGAAAAATAATGGCTGAAAAGAATTGCGCCAAGGCACACAAGAATTGGATTGCTGATGAATGGAAATATTTTATTTTCAGTGATCAAACATCTGTTACTATTCCCGCTAATAATGGAAATAATTATGTACATCGTCTTGCTGGTGAAAGATACATGGCGTGCTGCACCCTGCCTACAATCAGGCACCCACATTCGGTGATGTTATGGTCCTGTATTCCAACCCGTGGTGTTGGCCGTCTTCACATTGTTGATGGCACATTGAACGGAGCGAAATATGTGGATATTTTGAAAACCAAACTGCTACCATCTGTACAAGTCATGAGTTTGCGGAATTTTATATTTCAGGACGATAACGCGCTATATTATCGGTCAAATTTGGTTGAGGTGTGGTTTAATCGAAAAGTCATGAGAAAACTTCAATGGCTGGCACAGTCACCGTATCTTACTCCCATAGGGATACTGTGCGTGAAATTGAAGCGAAAGATCCGTCAACAAGGGTCCACATCTAAAACAACATTAATTGGGTCGGTAAGAGCCGTATGGCACCGTGTTAGCACCAATGGACAACCAAAGAAGCTCGTTAGTTGCATGCCAAGAAGATGCACTTTTTTACTAAGAAACCGTGGTTATCCAATTAAATGTTAAAGCGTATTTTGCTTGTTGGTAGACAATTTATGCCATGCATCATTCGCTTTCTAGATATTTATGGGTGTGAAATAAATCGAGTGATTAGAGAGCATACATGGATGATTTTGTAATCACTTAGGAAATGTTCGTAAATTTCGAATTCATTATCCTTCTTTGTTGTTCCATCAATTTCCAATACTTCTTTCTGGTCCCAATACGAAAAATGATAATTTGTGAATGAATAGAAAGGCGATGGTGTCATACACCAGCTTTCGCATGCCAAGATGTACTTTAGTAGCTATTATCACATTCATCGGTGTCATAGGCGTTTGTAATATTCCTTTAAATTTGAATATGTAATGACTGTAATATAAGGAAATCGCATTTAATGCGAGAACTAATTTAAATAAACCCACTTGCGAGATCAATGTTTTTGGGATTTTGGCACTACTGCAAGGTCACTTACTTACAGACAGACAGAAAGAAATAATTACCATATTAAAAGACATAACGTCAGACAAATAAACCTGTAGTGTAAGAATTTTCGGTTTACCAAAACCTGTGCTATAATAAAAATGAAAGAAATGTATTTTTTAATGCAATCATAACAAATACCAGTCTGAAAATTCCTCGTTGGAAATACTCTTACTTAGTACCGCTTTGAGGCACTTCAAGCCTTCTCGTTCAAAGTCTCTATGTGTCACAGATGCTGTGGTGTGCAGCCTGGTCCATACAAATGAGCGTCAGTCACTCCAGTCGAGAAATGTAATCTCGCATTTTCCAGAGTCATATCCTTTTAACGTGTCAACAGGTAGATGCAATGTTATGCGAATTATTTTAAAAAATTGGTCTATCTCAATAAATTTTGCTTGTTCTGTACGGATCTGGACATCCTGGAAGATGTGCATCATATTGTGTGTGTCTTCTGGTCCTTTATTTTACACCTTGTTATATAAAATCTCTCAGTCGGGGCTGATAAAAATTTGTTTCGTATTAAAACAATAGAAGATCTTGAAAAATGGACTTTCATCAATCACGGAGAGACTGTTCTCGGAAACAGCTTCTACAAAAGTCATACGGCCATTAGTGTATGCTTCGTAACTTCGAAAAAAATGTATCACCACATTGATTTCCTTCTCCTTGCATTTTTTGATTTCACAAGAGTTCTACTTCAATGAATTTTTATATTTTGTCGCTCTTAATATTATACGGACTCTTTCTTTGTGAGAACATTCAATGACATCTGCAGTATTTTGCTTAAATAATTCCCTACATATAAGATTATTGATACATTAATTTCTTTACAGGCATTGAAGACAAATTAAAAGGAGACTCCTTTCTCAAGGTTAATCATTAAATCTCGTGCATGGGTGTCAGTTTCCGGTTCCAAAATTGATCTCAGTTGAAATTAAGGTGTAGGTTAGTGTTGATGTGCAAGGTTTGTGAAATCTAATACCAATTTCCTGATCAATATTTACAGGGATATTTTTCGGATAAATAAGTTTTGCAAATTGTAGGTCGTACTGTGTAAAGAAACTTCCATTCTTGAATGTAGTAATACACATGCAAAAGTCGCTTCATGTTTCTAGCGTAATCTCAGTTCTTTCTTCCTCTAGCAGAAATGTCTAACTTTATTGCATTAACAACCGTCGTGAGTGCGTAAGTTTTATTATCTATCGTTTGCTGCGTGATATTACAAAATCCTCTTGAAATCTGTTGTGATTTAGGAAGAACAACATCAAATTCTCGGTTGACGCTCTTTTCTCATTTACAATTTCTAAAATAAGAGATAGGGAAATTCTTCCCAAACGCTCGTTAAGCATTAGAAAATCTCTCTGTAATTGATTCTGCGTGGTGAAACATAAAGTCACTGAATGATTATACAGTTGAAGCCTTCACAGCACAATACCTGTAGCTCTGATATACACGTGCGATGGATTGTGGTATGAAAACACATGTAATATTTAGGTTAACCGTTAGTATCGTGATGCAGATATCATTGCTGTTGTGCGTTACTGATATAACAAATGGCTTCATGTCTGTTCCACTATAGTTCAACCTTCTTGGTTGTTCAGGATTCGAAACGTCCTGTCAGTGTTTCTGCTATCGATGGATCAGTGAATAAATGAATAAAAATATGTCTAAGTTTAGAAACGAATTTAAGAATGTTATAACACAAATTCTAAGCGGCACCCATTGTGAATATTAAAATGCCGTTTGGGGCAACAGCTTCTCTAACATAATATAAGGTGTCGTAATCGAGAAGATTGGTTATCATAAAATTTCTTTTTGATAATCTGATGGATATCACTCTGAAAGAGAAGAAGTAAAGGGGAAGTCTCCCAAATGAAAGATTTGTGTGTACAAAGATCGTAATAATTGTTTTTGCTGCTCAACAATATTATAGAGCTTCTTCCAGAAAACTTCTGTTTTTGCTTTGGGAGGGTTTAACGAGCACCATGTGCAACTCGAAGGATTATAAGAAGTCCCCCATCCATAATTTGCGGCCATACGTTCCATGGATGAGATAAAGACACTACATTCAGACAAGCGCAACATCCATACATCAACGAGATTCTAACCCGGAACCATCACGGGCGAACATTTAGCAGCCAGCTTTTAGACAACTGCACCACTGGTGCTACTTAAAGTGACCACACACGTTTTAAGAGAAGCTTGTGACTCAAGAGCGGTCTGAACGACCTCCATACATCTTATAATAAAATATGCCTAAAATCAAAAACTTACGAAGCCAATGTAGTCTGATATACTATGGTCTGCCTCATCTATTCCACCTGATTCTACAACATGTCCATTAAATTCACTAACGTTGCTGGACGTGAAACTGGATATTCTTCAACAGCTTTTTTGCAGCGCAGAGAACCACTGTCAATGGGTGGAGTACCAAGAAGGTAATCGACACACCGGTGAAGGCAGCACAGAGAACCATTAACGATGATTGGAACGTAAACACGGAAGGCAAATAAATAAATAAATACATCGCTCTTTCCACGTTCCAGAAACACACAGCATCCAAAAAATTGTTTATCAGCCAACCGCTGTGGAATTGAACTGACAGAACTCTCGATATCGCGCCAAGTGCGTTACATTTACGCCACGGTGGCCCACAATCCACGGTGCTATGTGTATTTAAGTCAGTTTCTGACATCATAAATCCGTAAGATGGGCTCAGCTACCGAGACGTATCCATCTGGTGAGCATAAACGGCACTAGCTATATATATTATAGCAGTTAATAATATATATAGCTAGTGCCGTAATGCCCACCACACAATTCACGGTGCCATTTTATACATAGCACCGTGGATTGTTGGCCACCGTGGCGTAAATGTAACGCACTCGGCGCGATATCGAGAGTTATGTTGGTTCAATTCCACAGCGGTTGGATTAAAGCTATTTTTCGGATGCTGTGTGTTTCTGGAACGTGGAAAGAGCGATGTATTTATTTATTTATTGACTGTCGCCGCGTATTTGCAGTATTTTCGCGGAAGGCAAACGTAGAAACAGCAGCAGGAAAGCTACTACATGCAGCAGACAGTTTTAGAGCAAAAAGTCAAGGCGAGTCACGATGGGCAGACTGTAAACAGGCCCAACGAGATGAATTATAAAGGAATATCGGTAAAATATGCACGTACCAACTCGAACGAATGACTAGGAAGAGAGCGCAGACATTCATGCGCGAGAAAAACACAAATTAATTGGGCGGTGGGCGGTAGATACAGGCAGAGCACAAAATGCAGAGCTCGGAAGGGCGTGGCCAGCAGAGCAACGTGACGGGATGCTGTGTGAGTCAAATATCGTACAAAGATCATTGTTTGGATGAGATCGTTTCAAGTATGTCTATTTTAAATTTAAGGGTGCTTCTGCTTTGCACTTCCTTTCGACCGAAGCGTGTTAAAGTGGAAAAGTTTCCTGCACGTTTTTTGAACACTAAAGGATGTACTTATACCTTCACTATATACATGTATCTGTCTGTATACGTTTATCTGTGTACCTCTAAGTCTGATTTATTTTCAGCCTCTTTTTGCTTTAGGAAGCTGGAACAGTGAGAACGATGATCCTAGCATTTTAATCTTTATCTGATTCATAATTTCGGCGCCAAGAGCGAAATGCAAATTCCGCCGATTTCAAAATATATTTTGCTTCATATCGTTGCTCAAAAATCAGATTGTAACACTTTCGACGCCTATTGAATGTATTATTTTTACGTACAGCTTATTGTATCTTAATGTTACCGAATTTTTCTGTTACGACGAGCAAATACGTACATTACTGTTTGTGAAAACTGCAACGCCAAAGAAGAATCGCACTATTCAAAAGAAATTTATATCACAGATTCCTCATGTTGCAGGAGATAACTGATATTATTTTTTGATTTATAGAAGATTTTGTCCATTCAAATCTCAGTACTATTTGTTCAGTTGCTGCCTACCAAAGATGGTAGGCAACAACTGAACAAATAACCAGTATGCGAATGAATAATTAATACACACAATTGACGTAGATTAGGAACACCATACAGATGGCATGGCTCTTTCCACGGTTTTAAGTGAGTCACGAAAAAGTTATCATCGGCCGCCAACGAAAATCGAACCCAGGGTCTTCCAGTTACTCGCCGGACATGCTACCACTGCACCAGTTGCTTCTTACCATCTTTAGAGAATCCCCACCATTGTGCGGGTCTCCAAGAAGCAACCAGCAATGTGGTTTGGCATTTAATCACATGTGAGTCTGGAGAATTCGGGGCCGCTGTGGTGCAGTGATTGCATGTCCAGCGCGTAACTGGAAGACCTGAATTCAATTCCCGGTGGCGGAAGATTATATTTTTTCCGTGACTCACTTAAAAACGTGGAAAGAGAAATGACTTCTGTTTGATGTTCCTAATCCACGTCAATTATGTGCATTAATGCAGGATAATTACAGAGGCATCTGTGGCACGCAGTCCGGTCATTTTCAATAGCGCGTCGCACCGCTTCGTGCGGTGATACATTTTGTAATATGGTCCAAAATAGAGTCGAACAGAGGCCTGATGTCCTGCTGAAGAGGGCCCACACTTGTTGGACGATGTGCTCCAAATCCCGGATAGTGCTGCAGAGAGTCAACCGGCGTATCAACTGGTCCCACACATGCTCGATATGGGACATGTTCGGGGAGCGGGCAGGCGATGGAACTGTATGGACATGACTTAGGCAGTCCTAGAAAACCCAAGCCGTATGCGGGATGGCATTATCCTGCTGGTATAGCGTACCTAGAATTCCGGCCAGGAATGGGAGCACATGGGGCCGTATGATCTCATCCACATACCGCTGGCGCGACAATGATCCATGTACCACTACTAGAGCTGATTGGCTATCATAGGCAATAGACCATAAATGCTCCCTAGACTATAATCCCTGCAGTAGAGTAGGTGGGACGCTCGATAACAAGGTTGGAATTGTGCTGTTGACCCCGGGACCTCCACACCCGGACACGATGATCATCTGTCCCCAAAACGAACCGACACTAATCGCTGAACAGTCTGTGGCGTCACACGTGGCTCTCGCTGTCACCATTGCAAATGGAGCCAGCGATGTTCCCGTGTTAATGGCCGAACACGTAACAGGCGCTGGGATCGCAGATTCGCTTCCGCGAGGAATCAGGAAATGACTTGTTGGCACACAAGAGCCGCTACATTTGCCTATAGAGTGAACAGGGTTCCAGTGGGATCTTTGCGTGACTGCCTCACGATCTGTGGATCCTCTCTGCGTGTGGTCTTCCGGGTTTGCTCGGAGACCCCCCCCCCCCCCGTTGGCAGTGCCGTCACGTGTCCACTGCTCCCAACACAGTCAGACGGTATGGTCAGAACGATCCACGGGATGGATCATACGGCGCGGCGACCAACCAGCTGTTTTCGGCTCGATTATCAGGCCTATCTCAAAGCCTGTAAGTTGCGTACATCGACGTCTCTGGTGTCTACCCGGCATTCTTGTCACTCTGTACTCTTGATTGCGCCGGCCGGTGCTTTTCTCTTTCATGGGGTATCGACTACACGCCGCCGGTTTATAAGGCTGCCGGTTCGTGCTAGCAGCGCCGCCACAGGGTATGCGGTTATGCGCACTCGCACTAAACGCACACTAGCTATTTGCAAATTTTCGCGGTTTTAGCATGTTTTCTTCTAGGTGTGCATATTTCTTGTCCACGAGTGTACAAGAAGCAAGTGGAAGAATTGAAACTTCACTCGCCCAAGTTTTCACCAGCGGTCTCAACGAAGGTAAGATTCCTGAGCATTGGGATAATGCAACAATGATCCTGCTACATAAAAACGGTGACGTTGAGGATCTCAGGATCTACAGGCTCATCAGCCTCCTATCAGTGGTTTATAAAATTTTCACTTAGGTTCTCTCACATCGCATGAAGGTAAAACTGGACATGGCTCAAGCAAGAAAAGAAGCTGAATTCAGGAGTGGCTACAGCACTGAAGATCATGTCCATGTACTTAGAGAACTAACGGAAAGAACAAGAGAATATGAACTCCCATTATGCATGATTATGAAAAGGCCTTCGATTCCGTAAAACCATCAGCAGTTACAACTGCTTTGAAATTCTGCGGTGTTGAAAATGCATACATTAGCATTATTAATAGTATCTATGAAAATGCAACTGCAAAAGTTTGGATATTTGAGGATGCAGCACTAATAAAAATTGGGAAGCTAGTGTGACAAGGTGAAATCATATCTCCCAAACTCTTTAAGGCCACATTGCAAAATATTTTTTAATCACTGAACTGGGACAAAGAGAAAGAGATTTATGCAGATAATTCAAATCACGTTCGTTTTGCTGATGACGTTGTCATTTTTACAACGACGACTTCTGAACCGCAGAATACTATCCAAGAACTTGCTGACAAGAGTAAAGAAGTGGAATTAAAAATGAACTTTCAGAAGGCAAAAGTGACGTATTTTGCTTTTACAAGAAACGAAGATTGATTTATTGATGGTGAAAAGCTTGAGACAACCGATACCTACATTTATCTGGGGCAGCAGATATGAAATAAGGGTCACATTGATGAAGAAATTAATCGGCGTGTGAAACTTGGATGGATAGCTTTTGGAAGAAACAGTATAATTTTTACGAAAGGTATGCCATTATGTCTTAAAAGATAAGGGTTTAATCAGTTCATCCGGCCAGTGCTTACGTATGGAGCAGAGACACGGACCTTAACTAAACAAGTTAGTAAAATCATGCAATGTATTGAATATGATACGCTTTGCAACATACCAGAAATAATTACTCAAGTTATGAGAATAATGGCTGTGGAATAAATCTCGGTCCTGTGCCCTGACCTTTGATCCCATTTCGATGATATTCAACAGAATCGGTTCGGTATACCTACGAAATAACATGATAAAGTTTTGTCGCAATCGAAGCATTTTTACGTAAGTTATGATGCATAAGGGCTATGGAATAGATCCCGCTTATGTGTCCTAACCGTTGACTTCATTTTGCCCGTTTTCCATAGGGTTTGTCCTCAGGTGGTCCCCTACCACATACTAAAATTTCATCGGAATCGAAATATTTTTACGTGAGTTATCGTGCCGACAGACGGACGGACGGACGGAAAAAGCTGAAGAATATACGCTTCTTCAATTTACGGTTGGAAAGCGTAAAAAAGACAAAGACTGCAGACAACGCAAAAAACACTGGAGAGAATCATGCTTGGTGTAACCAGGAAAGATAAGCAGAGAACTCATGGATAAGGAAAACGGCAGGAGTAGACGACATCATGACCACAATGAAATCATTGAAATGGTAAGGGCATGGCATGTTGCTAGAAGAACGAACCACCGACGGAAAACCGAAATTTTAGAATGAATTTCGAGGGGCAGGAAAAGACTTAGAAGAAGACCCTATAGAAGAATGATGGATGAAATTCGAAAACATGCCGGTGTGTCATCGAGGAGACACGCTCAAGGCAGACAATTGTGGAAGAAACTTGGGGAGACCTTCATCCAGTAGTGGATTCATAACAGTTGACAATGATGATGATACATATATATATATATATATCATCATCATCATTGTCAACCATTATCAATCCACTGCTGGACGAAGGTCTCCCAAGTTTCCTTCACAACGGTCTGTCTTGTGCCAGTCTCCTCCATGTCACTCAAGCATACTTTCGAATTTCATCCACCCATCTTCCATGTGGTCTTCTTCTGGGTCTTTTCCTGTCCCTTGGAATCCAATCTAAAATTTCGGCTGTCCATCTATGGTCTGTCCTTCTGGCATTATGTCCACCCCATTGCCATTTCAGGGATTTCACTCTGATCATGATGTCTTCCACTCTTGTCATTTTTCGGATCCACGTGTTCCTCTTCTTATCTCTCCTGGTTACACCAAGCATGCACCTCTCCATGATACTTTGAGTTGTCTGCAGACTTTGAATGTCTCTTTTAGCTAAGGTCCATGTCTCTGCACCATACGTAAGCACTGGAAGGATGCATTGATCAAACACTTTTCTTTTAAGACATAATGGCATATTGCTCTTGAAAATTATTCTGTTTCTTCCAAAAGCTCTCCAGGCAAGTTTTGTACGCCGATTAATTTCTTCACCAATGTGACCCTCACTTGATATCTGCTGTCCAAGATAAACGTACGTGTCTGTTATCTCCAGCTTTTCTCCATCAATCGATAAATCTTCATTTCTTGTAAAAGCATTGAACATCACTTTTGTCTTCTGAAAGTTCATTTTTATTCCCACTTCTTTACTCTTGTCAGCAAGTTCCTGGATCATACTCTGTAGCTCTGATGCGGTAGTTGCAAAAATGACTATGTCATCAGCAAAACGAAGGTGGGTTTGATAATCTCCATTAATCTTTATCCATTTGTTTTCCCAGTTCAGTGATTGAAAGACATTTTCCAATGTGGCATTAAAGAGCTTCGGAGATATGGTGTCACCTTGTCTCACTCCTTTTCCAATTTTTATGTGTGTTGTATTTTCAAACAGCTGAATCTTTGCACTTGCATTTTCATAGATGTTATTAATAATATTAATGTATGCATCTTCAATACAGCAGGATTTCAGAGCCATTGCAACTGCTGATGGTTTCACCGAATCAAAGGCTTTTTCATAATCGATAAAAGCCATGCACAATGGAAGTTCGTATTCCCTCGCTCTTTGAAAGAGCGAGGGAATATATATATATATATATATATATATATATATATATATATATATATATATATATCATCATCATCATTGTCAACCATTATCAATCCACTGCTGGACGAAGGTCTCCCCAAGTTTCCTCCACAACAGTCTGTCTTGTGCCAGTCTCCTCCATGTCACTCCCGCATATTTACGAATTTCATCCACCCATCTCCCATGTGGTCTTTTTCTGGGTCTTTTCCTGTCCCTTGGAATCCAATCTAAAATTTCGGCTGTCCATCTATGGTCTGTCCTTCTGGCAGTATGTCCAGCCCATTGCCATTTCAGGGATTTAACTCTGATCATGATGTCTTCCACTCTCGTCATTTTTCGGATCCACGAGTTCCTCTTCTTATCTCTCCTGGTTATACCAAGCATGCACCTCTCCATGCTTCTTTGAGTTGTCTGCAGCCTTTGTATGTCTCTTTTAGTTAAGGTCCACGTCTCTGCACCATACGTAAGCACTGGAAGGATGCATTGATCAAACACTTTTCTTTTAAGACATAATGGCATATTGCTCTTGAAAATTATGCTGTTTCTTCCAAAAGCTCTCCAGGCAAGTTTTGTACGCCGATTAATTTCTTCATCAATGTGACCCTCACTTGATATCTGCTGTCCAAGATAAACATACGTATCTGTTATCTCCAGTTTTTCTCCATCAATCGATAAATCTTCATTTCTTGTAAAAGCATTGAACATCACTTTTGTCTTCTGAAAGTTCATTTTTAATCCCACTTCTTTACTCTGGTCAGCAAGTTCCTGGATCATACTCTGCAGCTCTGATGGGGTAGTTGCAAAAATGACTACGTCATCAGCAAAACGAAGGTGGGTTAGATAATCTCCATTAATCTTTATCCCTTTGTTTTCCCAGTTCAGTGATTGAAAGACATTTTCCAATGTGGCATTAAAGAGCTTCGGAGATATGGTGTCACCTTGTCTCACTCCCTTTCCAATTTTTATGTGTGTTGTATTTTCAAACAGCCGAATCTTTGCACTTGCATTTTCATAGATGTTATTAATAATATTAATGTATGCATCTTCAATACCGCAGGATTTCAGAGCCGTGGTAACTGCTGATGGTTTCACCGAATCAAAGGCTTTTTCATAATCGATAAAAGCCATGCACAATGGAAGTTCATATTCCCTCGCTCTTTCAATTAGTTCTCTCAGTACGTGGATATGATCTATTGTGCTGTAGCCACTCCTGAATCCAGCTTGTTCTCTCGGTTGAGCCATGTCCAGTGTTACCTTCAAGCGGTGTGAAAGAACTTTAGTGAAGATTTTATAAACCACTGATAGGAGGCTGATAGGTCTGTAGTTCCTGAGATCCTCAATGTCACCTTTTTTATGTAGCAGGATAATTGTAGCATTGTTCCAATCCTCAGGAATCTTCCCTTCATTAAGGCATCGAGTGAAAATTTGGGCGAGTACTGTTTCAATTTCTCCACTTGCTTCTTGTATGATGTCTATAGTAATTCCATCTTCTCCTGGAGCTTTCCCCCGCTTCATGTTCTTGATTGCATGTGCAACTTCTGCTGGGAGGACTGGAAGAACTCTGGTACCTTTCATGATGTCTGGAGTACATGTATCATCCCTTTCATATAATTTGGAGTAGAAATCTTTCACTCTTGTCAAAATTTTGCCTCTATTTCTTGTTATAGAACCATCTTCTTTTCTCAGAGCCATAATCTGTTTTCTTCCCTTACTGAGATGTCCCTTTGCTATCTTTAGGCTTTGGTTGCTTTCAATTGCTTTCCTCACTAGCTCACAGTTGAATTTCCTTACGTCTTCAGTGATACTTTTTCGTGCTGTCTTGCATAGCTCTATATATTCCACTTTGGAAGTCACATCTTCTTTAGTTGTCCTCATCTCTCTTCTTTTTTGCATCAACATTTTGGTTTTTCCTGATAATTTGTTTACATGCAACTTGTTCTTAGACCCAGCTAATTTTGTTGCTGTTTCCATAAGAGCTTTGGTTACTTTTCTGTTAACTTCAGAAATATCCACTTCTTCCGATGTTAGGCCTTCTAAAGCAGAGAATCTGTTCTTCAGTTCCAACTTGAAAGTATTATGGTGTTTTTTAAGGTTGGTTATGTCAATACATTTTGTTTGTCTTATGAGCTTGCCACGTTCCAGTTTAGTGTTGAGGTGCATCTTACATCTCACCAATCTATGGTCACTACCTGTGTTGAACTTGTTTAGCACACTGCAGTCTTCGATGACGAATTTTTTGTTACACATAATAAAATCAATTTCACTTGTCGTCCCAATTGGATGTCTCCATGTCCATTTCCTGTGTGGCTTTTTCTTGAAAAAGGAATTCAAGATGAAAAATCCTTCTGCCTCTGCAAACTCAACGAGAGTATTTCCACGCTGGTTTCTGTTGCCGTGACCGAATTTACCTACTGAAGTTTCATTCTGTTGCCGGTGCCCTATTTTTGCATTGAAATCTCCCATAATTATCTTCAAGTGCTGCTTACCTTTATTATTTAGATGACGAATTTCCTCATAAAATTCTTCAATTTCTTCTTCAGGATGACTTGTGGTGGGTGCATAAGTTTGAATAATCTGAGCCTGGTATCTTCTCGATAGTTGGATAACGAGTCGTGCAGCTCTGTCAGAGGAACTTTCAACTTCTACCACTTTATCCTTCAGTTTCTTGTTTATTATAAATCCAACACCACTAGTTCTGCCAGTATCTGTCCCACGATAATAGAAGAGATGTCATATATATATCATCATCATCATCATCATTGTCAACCATTATCAATCCACTGCTGGACGAAGGTCTCCCCAAGTTTCCTCCACAACGGTCTGTCTTGTGCCAGTCTCCTCCATGTCACCCCTGCATACTTTCGAATTTCATCCACCCATCTCCCATGTGGTCTTCTTCTGGGTCTTTTCCTGTCCCTTGGAATCCAATCTAAAATTTCGGCTGTCCATCGATGATCTGTCCTTCTGGCAGTATGTCCAGCCCATTGCCATTTCAGGGATTTAACTCTGATCATGATGTCTTCCACTCTTGTCATTTTTCGGATCCACGAGTTCCTCTTCTTATCTCTCCTGGTTACACCAAGTATGCACCTCTCCATGCTTCTTTGAGTTGTCTGCAGCCTTTGTATGTCTCTTTTAGTTAAGGTCCACGTCTCTGCACCATATGTAAGCACTGGAAGGATGCATTGATCAAACACTTTTCTTTTAAGACATAATGGCATATTGCTCTTGAAAATTATGCTGTTTCTTCCAAAAGCTCTCCAGGCAAGTTTTGTACGCCGATTAATTTCTTCATCAATGTGACCCTCACTTGATATCTGCTGTCCAAGATAAACGTACGTGTCTGTTATCTCCAGCTTTTCTCCATCAATCGATAAATCTTCATTTCTTGTAAAAGCATTGAACATCACCTTTGTCTTCTGAAAGTTCATTTTTAATCCCACTTCTTTACTCTTGTCAGCAAGTTCCTGGATCATACTCTGCAGCTCTGATGGGCTAGTTGCAAAAATGACTACGTCATCAGCAAAACGAAGGTGGGTTAGATAATCTCCATTAATCTTTATCCCCTTGTTTTCCCAGCTCAGTGACTGAAAAACACCCTCCAATGTGGCATTAAAGAGCTTCGGAGATATGGTGTCACCTTGTCTCACTCCCTTTCCAATTTTTATGTGTGTTGTATTTTCAAACAGCCTAATCTTTGCACTTGCATTTTCATAGATGTTATTAATAATATTAATGTATGCATCTTCAATACCGCAGGTTTTCAGAGCCATTGTAACTGCTGATGGTTTCACCGAATCAAAGGCTTTTTTCATAATCGATAAAAGCCATGCACAATGGAAGTTCATATTCCCTCGCTCTTCCAATTAGTTCTCTCAGCACATGGATATGATCTATTGTGCTGTAGCCACTCCTGAATCCAGCTTGCTCTCTCGGTTGAGCCATGTCCAGTGTTACCTTCAAGCGGTGTGAAAGAACTTTAGTGAAGATTTTATAAACTACTGATAGGAGGCTGATAGGTCTGTAGTTTCCGAGATCCTCAATGTCACCTTTCTTATGTAGCAGGATCATTGTAGCGGTGTTCCAATCCTCAGGAATCTTTCCTTCATTAAGGCATCGAGTGAAAATTTGGGCGAGTACTGTTTCGATTTCTCCACTTGCTTCTTGTATGATGTCTACAGTAATTCCATCTTCTCCTGGAGCTTTTCCTCGCTTCATGTTCTTGATTGCATGTGCAACTTCTGCTGGAAGGACTGGAGGAACTCTAGTACTGGTATCTTTCATGATGTCTGGAGTGCATGTATCATCCCTTTCATATAATTTGGAGTAGAAATCTTTCACTCTTGTCAAAATTTCGCCTATATTTCTTGTTACAGAACCATCTTCTTTTCTCAGTGCCATAATCTGTTTTCTTCCCTTACTGAGATGTCCCTTTGCTATCTTTAGGCTTTGGTTGTTTTCAATTGCTTTCCTCACTAGTTCACAGTTGAATTTTCTTACGTCTTCAGTGATACTTTTTCGTACTGTCTTGCATAGCTCTATATATTCCACTTTGGAAGTCACATCTTCTTTAGTTGTCCTCATCTCTCTTCTTTTTGCATCAACATTTGCGTTTTTCCTGATAATTTATTTACATGCAACTTGTTCTTAGACCCAGCTAATTTTGTTGCTGTTTCCATAAGAGCTTTGGTTACTTTTCTGTTAACTTCAGAGATGTCCACTTCTTCCGATGTTAGGCCTTCTAAAGCAGAGAACCTGTTCTTCAGTTCCAACTTGAAGGTATTATGGTGTTTTTTGAGGTTGGTTATGTCAATACATTTTGTTTGTCTTATGAGCTTGCCACGTTCAAGTTTAGTGTTGAGGTGCATCTTACATCTCACCAATCTATGGTCACTACCAGTGTTGAACTTGTTTAGCACACTGCAGTCTTCTATGACGAATTTTTTGTTACACATAATAAAATCAATTTCACTTGTCGTCCCATTTGGATGTCTCCATGTCCATTTCCTGTGTGGCTTTTTCTTGAAGAAGGAGTTCATGATGAAAAACCCTTCTGCCTCTGCAAACTCAACGAGAGTATTTCCACGCTGGTTTCTGTTGCCGTGACCGAATTTACCTACTGAAGTTTCATTCTGTTGCCGTTGCCCTATTTTTGCATTGAAATCTCCCATAATTATTTTCAAGTGCTGCTTACCTTTATTATTTAGATGACAAATTTCCTCATAAAATTCTTCAATTTCTTCTTCAGGATGACTTGTGGTGGGTGCATAAGTTTGAATAATCTGAGCCTGGTATCTTTTCGAGAGTTGGATAACAAGCCGTGCAGCTCTGTCAGAGGAACTTTCAACTTCTACAACTTTATCCTTCAGTTTCTTGTTTATTATAAATCCAACACCACTAGTTCTGCCAGTATCTGTCCCACGATAGTAGAAGAGATGTCCACTTTTCAGTTCAATGAGATCTTCTCCTTTTCTCCTTACCTCACTTAGCCCCACGATGTCCCACTTGATCCTTTGTAGTTCCTCTTCCAATTCAAGAAGCCTTGAATCAGAAGATAGGGAGCGTCCATTGTACGTTGCCAAGGTCAGCATCAGATGGCAGCCTAGTCCGGTCCTCCGGGGATTCTTAGCACCCTCTGCCTTCATGTCGCACTGGCCGCTGCCTTGGCCAGGTACATTCCAGCTGCCGGAGACTGAGGGCCAAGATTTAAGTTGTGGAGTCATTTTGGAGGGGTTATATCATCATCATCATCATCATCAGAATCACACCACGCGAAAGCATGCCTGGTCACCCATTCTTGATGGCTTTATGCAGCTTGTCCACTGTGTCTATGTAATGGTTGGCATTGCTGTTCACGTGAGGCTCTTTAAAGTCCACCAACAAAAGTCCTTCATGGTCAGAAAATGCGGTCAGCATAACCTCACCGGCGGAGGCCTGTGACTTGAATTTTATGTGTTTTGGTGATCCGGGATGTTTCCATTGTACGCTCGCTGGTTTGCTGGATGGCTAAAGTGGTGGCACCACGATTCGTCACTTGACACTATGTGCGATATATATGCATCACCCTCTGCTTTGTAACGAAGCAAGTGGTTCAAACTCCAACACCTACATTCTTTCTTATGGTGGTCACTCAGCATCCGCGGGATTAATTGTAAACACACTTTCCGATATTGCAGTGTCTTCGTAACCACAGTTTGAACTGTACCAAATGTCATAGCAAAGTTCTCCGTTTGCGAACATAAGCCCCGATGACGGTTTTACATGCATTTCTTTCTCGGTGTGGGCGCATTGTTGCTGTTATTCGCACGCTCCCCGCCGATTAAGGTGATCGTCCTTATTTAGGCTTTCGACGCCAAGCCTTAGTTATCTTCCCTGATATGGACTTCAATATTTCCTGCCCCACTGCTTTCCAGGTGCTTTGTGTTCATCACAACGTCGTTATAAACGTGTTCACTGCGTATCATTGCTTCTCATGTACAACGCCTGGTCTTCATCGCTCGCAGTGTCCGCTCACCTCTTCTTGTTCTTCCTAAACGGCTGCTCAAGTGCCAATCACAGAACCACCTTCTTCACTTCCGGTCACCACGCCTGCGCTTGTTTCGCTTTCACCTTCTTAGTCTCCATCTCGATTGTCGTTGCCTTTCTCTGTAGGTCTTTTTCCTTCTCCACTAGCGTCGCCTGCTGCGGATACATCTGGATCTACTGCTCCTGCTTCGGTGCCTTCGTCTGTCTTGCTTTCTTCTTCGCCGTCTGTTGTCTGTGCTTGGTCACATCCCGTTGCCAACCTTTCTCCGCCTGTTCAGGTGCTGCCATCTTTGTTTTCGCACGTCACCTCGTCAATCCCAACCCCGGGATTTTCAGCTCCATCATCTCCGCTGTGTACGTCAGCTTCACCACCCTCAGACGCTCATCTTTTCTTCAGCAGTTCCAGTACTCCGGTGTGCTCTCCACCCGTTTCACATTCTCCGAGCTCTTCTGATGCCTCCAGTGTTGTTGCATTTCTTTCGATTTCTGGTCCCGTGATCGGTCCGCGCTTTCCAGCACAGTTACTCTTCTGGATTTGTGTGAAGCCTCACCTTCACCAGCTCCTGTTGCCCCATCAGTTGCCTATTTGCTTGCGTTATCCGCACATGATCCAGATCTTTCTTCTCAGACTTCTCACTCGCTGTCGGTTACTCCTTCTTCATCGTCTGCTCTGCTTCATCCCCACGTCCCTGTTGGTACTGCTTCTAATAAGTAGCGCCATCGTCGCTCTAATTAAAAGACTCGTACTAAGCGAACCGCGGTCGTTCAGCCTTCTCTTCATCGGTCTTCAGGTTCCGCTCCTGATTCTACTGTTGCTTCTTTCGCCGACCTTATTGGTACTCCCTCCGTTTCCACTGCAATTGTCGCTCGCCTCCAAGCTGTCCCTTGGTATTCGAAGATTCTCTTCCCAGATGCTGCCAACCCTTGTTCTTTGCCTCTTCTTGTGACGCTGATTTGGATCCCCTTCTTGACTCACATGATCCAGCTGATTACTCGAATATGATCGAGGATATTCGCTGCTTCCTCCAAGTTTTCGCTGACCTCACGAGATCTTACCCCTGAGATATTCCGTTATTACAGTTTTCTTAATTGCTACCTTGGTGATGCTCAAAATCGCCTCATTGATCTGGTTCTGACCGATTAGCTTTTGTCTGCTCTTGCATGAAGTTTCGCTTCCTGCCGTCTTTGCCTTGCTGCTGTTCCGTCTTACTCCTTTGTATGTTTCTGTTATGCGTTGTACCCAACCTTTTTCTTTCCGTTGTATCCTATGTCCCGCCATGTTTTCTTATCATCTTGGTTCTTTCAAACATCCGCCCTGTGCTTACTTCCATGAACCCGTCACATCGTTTTGTTCACAGAGCTTTTTCCTGTGTGCATTGTTATGCGCGATTCTCCTCTTATACCTTTCGTCACTGTCCTGGATTGCCACGTTGTTTTTTCAGGACAAAAAAGGAAATCCCTATGTTGCTGTTCGCACCCAGTTAGTTTTTTCAGTTGCTAGGTGGGTTTGTTTTTCCTGTCTCGTCGAGTATTTGTCTTATGTCATGCCATGTGCCTCAGCATACCTTCTACTGTTGTGCTACGTTACTTGCTCATCCAGTGTGACTCATTTCGTCCGATACTTACCGTTATTGCTTTGCCTCATGCTAATTGATTGCACCGTGCTGTTACCTACACCATGCTATCTTTGCAAGTGTTATCTGTTGCACCTCGTTTTCTGCTTTTCATGCTACTCCCCGGAGCATGAAAAGCAGCCTCCAGTTCGATGTATTCTCCATCTCCATCGGTCCTTCTGCTCAGTGACTGTTCCAGTGTGCTTCGCCTATCACAGATTGCCTTGTGCTGCTCGTTCAGCTTCGTTTGTCTTTGTATGTCCTGATTGGCTTTTACAGAGTGCTTTGTGCTGCGCATCCAGTACCGTTATTCTTATTGTTTTATCATGCCATGTATTTTCCGTTCTCCTGTGTACTAGTCCTCGATACCTAATAAAGCAACGTCACGTTGTTTTTGGAATGTCTTTTCAACTGCTGCGGTTGAAAGCTAGAAACAGGGAGCTCTTTCAGCTAATGATAGGAACGAATGAAAGACTTTGTACAAACAAATTACTTCTTCATTATCCTCCGTTACCCTTATTACAAATATCTCAAAAACTAGCAAGATTCGAACGATGAAGAAGGAGGTCTTACCCATTCACACCATGCTAACGAATAGCTATCCCGAAATAGGAAATGTCCAGGTTCAGGGAGACGGGAGAGAAGGGGGGAGGCAGGTGAAATCGTGGGCTACTAACATTATTTTTTAAACATCTCTAAAACTATTGCTATTCAAACTATGAAAATGGCGTTTATTCCGGGTCAAACCATTTACTAACGAAAGATTATCTTGAAATTTTGAATTTACGTGATGATGGGGAGGGGGGTGAAATGGTAGGACTGTAACATTCTTTTTAAATACCTCAAAAACTATTGCGGTTCATACGAATTGCTAACGAATGGCTATTTTGAAATTTTGAATTTCCATAGAGGAGGGGGGAGGCTGGTGAAATGGTCGGTCTCTCTGTATATACGCAAATTCTCAATATTATTTTTTAAATATCTCAAAAACTATTGCGGTTCAAACGATAAAAATGGAGTTCATACCTGTTCATACGATGTACTAATGTATGGCTATTTTGGAATTTGGAATTTCCATGGTGAAGGGAGGGGTGGGGGGTAAGGTGGTAGGACTGTAACATTCTTTTTTAAAAATCTCAAAAGCTATTACGGTTCAAACGATGAAAATGTTCTTTTCGGTTCATACGATTTGCTAACGAACGGCTATTTTGAAATTTTGAAGTTCCATGGTAGGGGGGGGCGGGGGGCTGGTGATATGGTCGGCCTCTGTGCTTATATGTCATCATCATCATCATTGTCAATCTTTATCAATCCACTGCTGGACGAAGGTCTCCCCAAGTTTCCTCCACAACGGTCAGTCTTGTACCAGTCTCCTCCATGTCGCTCCCGCATACTTTCGAATTTTATCCACCCATCTCCCATGTGGTCTTCTTCTGGGTCTTTTCCTGTCCCTTTTAATCCAATCTAAAATTTCGGCTGTCCATCGATGGTCTGTCCTTTTGGCAGTATGTCCAGCCCATTGCCATTTCAGGGATTTAACTCTGATCATGATGTCTTCCACTCTTGTCATTTTTCGGATACACGAGTTCCTCTTCTTATCTCTCCTAGTTACACCAAGCATGCACCTCTCCATGATACTTTGAGTTGTCTGCAGCCTTTGTATGTCTCTTTTAGTTAAGGTCCACGTCTCTGCACCATACGTAAGCACTGGAAGGATGCATTGATCAAACACTTTTCTTTTAAGACATAATGTCATATTACTCTTGAAAATTATGCTGTTTCTTCCAAAAGCTCTCCAGGCAAGTTTTGTACCCCGATTAATTTCTTCATCAATGTGACCCTCACTTGATATCTGCTGTCCAAGATAAACGTACGTATCTGTTATCTCCAGCTTTTTTCCATCAATCAATAAATCTTCATGTCTTGTAAAAGCATTGAACACCATTTCTGTCTTCTGAAAGTTCATTTTTAATCCCACTTCCTTACTCGTGTCAGCAAGCTCCTGGATCATACTCTGCAGCTCTGATGGGGTAGTTGTAAAAATGACTACGTCATCAGCAAAACGAAGGTGGGTTAGATAATCTCCATTAATCTTTATCCCTTTGTTTTCCCAGTTCAGTGATTGAAAGACATTTTCCAATGTGGCATTAATGAGCTTCGGAGATATGGTGTCACCTTGTCTCACTCCTTTTCCAATTTTTATGTGTGTTTTATTTTCAAACAGCCGAATCTTTGCACTTGCATTTTCATAGATGTTATTAATAATATAAATGTACGCATCTTCAATACCGTAGGATTTCAGAGCCACTGTAACTGCTGGTGGTTTCACCGAATCAAAGGCTTTTTCATAATCGATAAAAGCCATGCACAATGGAAGTTCATATTCCCTCACTTTTTCAATTAGTTCTCTCAGTACGTGGATATGATCTATTGTGCTGTAGCCACTAATGAATCCAGCTTGTTTTCTCGGTTGAGCCATGTCCAGTGTTATCTTCAAACGGTGTGAAAGAACTTTAGTGAGGATTTTATAAACCCGTGATAGGTGGTTGATATGTCTGTAGTTCCTGAGATCTTCAATGTCACCTTTTTTATGTAGCAGGATCATTGTAGCGTTGTTCCAATCCCCAGGAATCTTCCCTTCATTAAGGCATCGAGTGAAAATTTGGGCGAGTGCTGTTTCGATTTCTCCACTTGCTTCTTGTATGATGTCTACAGTAATTCTATCTTCTCCTGTAGCTTTCCCCCGCTTCATGTTCTTGATGGCATGTGCAACTTCTGCTGGGAGGACTGGAAGAACTCTGGTACTGGTACCTTTCATGATGTCTGGAGTACATGTATCATACCTTTCATATAATTTGGAGTAGAAATCTTTCACTCTTGTCAAAATTTCGGCTCTATTTCTTGGTACAGGACCATCTTTTTCTCAGTGCCATAATATGTTTTCCTAGATTACTGAGGTTTCCCTTTGTTATCTTTAGGCTTTGGTTGTTTTCAATTACTTTCCTTACTAGTTCACAGTTGAATTTCCTTACGTCTTCAGTGATACCTTTTCGTACTGTCTTGCGTAGCTCTATATATTCCAATTTGGAAGTCACATCTTCTTTAGTTGTCCTCATCTCTCTGCTTTTCTGCATCAACATTTTGGTTTTTCCAGATAATTTGTTCACATGCAACTTGTTCTTAGACCCAGCTAATTTTGGTTTCTGTTTCCATAAGAGCGTTGGTTACTTTTCAGTTAACTTCAGTAATATCCACTTCTTCCGATGTTAGGCCTTCTAAAGCAGAGAATCTGTTCTTCAGTTCCAACTTGAAGAAATTATGGTGTTTTTTAAGGTTGGTTATGTCAATACATTTTGTTTGTCTTATGAGCTTGCCACGTTCGAATTTAGTGTTGAGGTGCATCTCAACACTAAACTCGAACGTGGCAAGCTATGGTCAGCAACCAATCTATGGTCACTTCACCAATCTATGGTCACTACTTGTGCTGAACTTGTTTAGACACTGCAGTCTTCTATGACGAATTTTTGTTACACATAATAAAATCAATTTCACTTGTCGTCCCATTTGGATGTCTCCATGTCCATTTCCTGTGTGGATTGTTCTTGAAAAAGGAGTTTAAGATGAAAAACCCTTCCGCCTCTGCAAACTCTACGAGAGTATTTCCATGCTGGTTTCTGTTGCCGTGACCGAATTTACCTACTAAGGCTTCATTCTGTTGCCGTTGCCATATTTTTGCATTGAAATCTCCCATAATTATCTTTAAGTGCTGCTTACCTTTATTATTTAGATGACGAATTTCCTCATAAAATTCTTCAATTTCTTCTTTAGGATGACTTGTGGTGGGTGCATAAGTTTGAATAATCTGAGCCTGGTATCTTCTCGAGAGTTGGATAACGAGTCGTGCAGTTCTGTCAGAGGACCTTTCAATTTCTACCCCTTTATCCTTCAGTTTCTTGTTTACTATAAAATCCAACACCACTAGTTCTGCCAGTATCTGTCCCACGATAGTAGAAGAGATGTCCACTTTTCAGTTCAATGAGATCTTCTCCTTTTCTCCTTACCTCACTTAGCCCGACGATGACCCACTTGATCCTTTGTAGTTCCTCTTCCAATTCAAGAAGCATTGCATCAGAAGATAGGGAGCGTCCATTATACGTAACCAAGGTCAGCATTAGATGGCAGCCTAGTCCGGTTCTCCGGGGATTCTTAGCACCCTCTGCCTTCATGTCGCACTGGCCGCTGCCTAGGGCAGGTACATTCCAGCTGCCGGAGACTGAGGGCCAAGATTTAAGTTGTGGAGTCATTTTGGAGGGGTTTGGCCATAACTCACCACGCTGGCCAAGCGGGTTGGTGAGTGTAGGATAGCGCTCCTCTAATCCCGATGGTATAGTTATACCGCTATTGGTGGTCGTCAGTGCTTATGTGTAAATTCTTTTATTTATTAAATATTGCAAAAAACTATTGCGGTTCAAAGGATAAAAATGGAGTTTATTCCTTTTCATACGATTTACTAACGAATGGCTATTTTTTGAATTTGGAATTTCCATGATGAGGAAAGGTGGGGTGTGCGGGGGGGGGGGTGAAATGTTAGGCCTGTAACATTCTTTTTTAAATACCTCAAAAACTATTGCGGTTCAAACGATTAAAATGGAGTTCTTTTCGGTTCATACGATTTGCTAACGAATGGCTATTTTGAAATTTTGAATTTCCATATTGGGGAGGCTGGTGAAATGGTATGTCTCTCTCTGTATATATGCAAATTCTCAATATTATTTTTTAAATATATCAAAAACTATTGCGGTTCAAACGATGAAAATGGAGTTCTTTTCGGTTCATACGATTTGCTAACGAATGGCTATTTTGAAATTTTGAATTTCCATATTGGGGAGGCTGGTGAAATGGTATGTCTCTCTCTGTATATATGCAAATTCTCAATATTATTTTTTAAATATATCAAAAACTATTGCGGTTCAAACGATGAAAATGGAGTTCTTTTCGGTTCATACGATTTGCTAACGAATGGCTATTTTGAAATTTTGAATTTCCATATTGGGGAGGCTGGTGAAATGGTATGTCTCTCTCTGTATATATGCAAATTCTCAATATTATTTTTTAAATATATCAAAAACTATTGCGGTTCAAACGATTAAAATGGAGTTCTTTTCGGTTCATACGATTTGCTAACGAATGGCTATTTTGAAATTTTGAATTTTCATATTGGGGAGGCTGGTAAATGGTATGTCTCTCTCTGTATATATGCAAATTCTCAATATGATTTTTTAAATATATCAAAAACTATTGCGGTTCAAACGATGAAAATGGAGTTCTTTTCAGTTCATACGATTTACTAACGAATGGGAATTTTGAAATCTTGAATTTCCATGGGGCGGGGGATGGGGGGCTGGTGAAATGCTCGGTCTCTGTGCGTATATGTAAATTATATTATTTATTAAATATTTCAAAAACTATTACGGTTCAAACGATAAAAATGGAGTTCATTTCTGTTCATACGATTTACTAATGAATGGCTATTTCGGAATTTTGAATTTCCGTGATCAGGGGGGGGGGGCGAAATGGTAGGCTTGTAACATTATTTTTTAAATATCTCAAAAACTATTGCGGTTCAAACGATGAAAATGGAGTTATTTTCGGTTCATACGATTTGCTAACGAACGGCTATATTGAAATTTTGAATTTCCATGGTAGGTGGGCTGGTGAAATGGTCGGTCTCTCCGTATATATGCGAATTCCCAATATTATTTATTAAATATCTCAAAAACTATTGCGGTTCAAACGATAAAAATGGAGTTCATTCCGGTTCATACGATTTACTAACGAATGACTATTTTGAAATTTTGAATTTTCATGGTGGGAGGGCTGGTGAAATGGTCGGCCTCGTGTATTTATATGTAAATTCTCAATATTATTTGTTAAATATCTCAAAAACTACTGCGGTTCAAACGATGAAAATGGAGTTCATTCCGGTTCATACGATTTACTAACGAATGGCTGTGCTGAAATTTGAAATTTCTATTTTTGGGTGGTACCATTTCACCAGCTTCCTCACTTTGTTTTTTAAATAACTCAAAAACTATTGCGGTTCAAACGAAAAAAAAATGAGTTCATTCCGGTTCATACGTGGTACAAACGAATGGTGCGAAAAAATTTAAAAATTCCGTGGTGGGGTGCTATCGTTTCACCCCCCCACTTTGTTTTTTAAATATCTTTAAAACTATTGCGGTTTAAACGAAAAAAACTGTGTTCATTCCGGTTCATACGTGGTACAAACGAATGGTGTCTGAAAAATTAAAAAATTCCGTGGTGTGGTGGATGGTGAAATGAACCTTATTAAATGTGGTTTTAATACGCATCTGAGAATATCTTTCTTATTTACTAGTGTTCGCCATATTTTGAGCCAATTATATATTTTGTATTAAATTTTGTTTGTTGCACAATATTTTTAAAAACGTCACTGCAGAAATAATCGCTTCTTTTGTTGGACCACGTCGGGATAACGTCTTTGTGAAAGCACAGAAGCGCGACTTCGCGGGTTAATTCACTTCATTACTTACATTTCTTCGTATATTTTTTCTTCCATCATATTTGCTGATATTCTTATTATGTATAGCGACATTTTACGTGTATTACGGTTCTTTTTTAATTAAGTTAAATGTTCTTACATTACAGACCAGTGCACATAGTGCTAAGAATTCCTCACGTTTAAAAGCTACCCTCTTTATAACGCATGATGCTCTTACTTAGTATTAGGTGGGTCATCTATATATATTTACCTGCTCTGAACTAGAAGTTACCAATGTGCTAGGAGTTCCCAGCATGCTATAACCAACCTTTCTCTGAAATGCGGATGCTCATACTACTGGTGCGCACATTATTTGGTGTAAGGTCACAATTCATTGCTCAGTGAGGGAAAGCAGGTTTGCCATTGCTTTTATATGAGAGGTAATTGGGCACTCTGCCTCTCCGCAGAAATCTGAAATTGGTAGGGTGCCGGATCAAAGACCTTGAATTATCGGAAGTGTTCAATTTAAAAAAACTGCCTGCACGGGGATGACCTTTTTAGCACGTCTTTTGTAAAAAAAGATCGTGCTTCTGAATCGGTTTGTCCGTCTCTACCCACGATATCTACGCAACTATTAGTCCGATTTGAAAAATTATTTTTGCATTGGGAAGCTAGAAATATACAAATGATGATCCTTCAGTATTTCGTTTTTTTTTTACGATGTACAATTTCGCCGGTAGAGGGCGTAAATGCAGATGATGTCGAATTCAAAAACACGTTTTATTCCACATATTTGCCTCTAAACATCCGATTGAAAAAAAAAATTATCGTTCGATTCCATTTATATCGAAGAGTATTTTAGATATAGTTATTTTTTCAAATTAAGTACAGATTTCCCGCTAGGGGGCGTGAAATTAAATTACCTTTTCCTCGATAATTCGTCTTCTAAAACTCCGATTTGAAATTTTTTTCTTCAGCGGATACATCACCTGATGGAAAATCTTTTGCATATAATTTAAAATATTTGGTAAAGAATACTTTGGCCACCAGGGGGCGTAAGTGTTAAATTTTGCTTCTGATGTATTTGCCATAAAATCGGAGCTTCTAAAATATCAACTGAAAACTTTCTTTCTTGGACTGATGCCACTCACATCGATAAACATTTTCGGAATATTTTCTTCTTAATATATTACATAGTTTCTCCGCCAGGGGGCGTAGATGTACATCTTATTTTTGTCAATATCTGTACTTCCAGGAGTCCGATTTGAAAAATTCCTTCTTTGTTGGTTAGTGTTTTCCGTGTGACATGTTTTTCATGTAATTTCAAAATTTTCAGGTAATTCATAGACTTTCCGCTAAGGGCATAAAGGTAAATTTCGTTTCCCAATATATCTCTGCTTCTAATTCTCCGATTTGAAAAATTCTTTGTGCGCCGGATACAGCTCCTGATGGGAAATCGTTTGCACATAATTTCTATTTTTGTAAAAAAAATAGTTTGGCCACCAGGGGGCGTAAATCTTAATCTCCGCTTCTGTTGTATTTGCAGCAAAATATGATGTTCTAAATTCTCGATTGAAAATTGAAAAAAAACGTCGTTTGTTGACCGATACTACTCATGTCGACAAACCTTTAGAAACTTTTTCTTCTTAAAATATTGCATGGTTTCTACGCCAGGGGGCGTAGATATGTATCCTATTTTTGTCAATATCTCTACTTCTAGGAGTCCGATTTAAAAAATTCCTTCTTTGTTGGATAGTGTTTCAAGTGTGACATGTTTTTCATATAATTTCAAAATTTTCACGTAATTCAATGACTTTCCGCTAGGGGGTGTAAATGCAAATTGCGTTTCCCAATATATCTCTGCTTCTAAATCTCCGATTTGAAAAATTCTTTCTGCACCGCATACAGCTCTTGATGGGAAATCATTTACACATATTTTCTAATCTTTTTAAAAAATGGTTGGGCCACCAGGTGGCGTAAGCTTTAATTTCCGCTTCTGTGGTGTTTGCAGCAAAATATGAGCTTCTAAAATCTCGATTGAAAAAAACGTCGTTTGTTGACTGATACTACTCCTTATGTCGACAAACCTCTTAGGAAAATTTTCTCCTTGAAAAAATGCATTTCTTCTACGCCAGGGTCGTAGATGTATATTTTATTTTTGTCAATATCTCTACTTCTAAGAGTACGATTTGAAAAATCCCTTCTTTGTTGAATAGTGTTTACAGTGTGACATGTTTTTCATATAATTTCAAAATTTTCAAGTAAATCATAGACTTTCCGCTAGGGGGCACAAAGGTAAATTGCGTTTTCTGCGTTATTTCTGCTCCGAAAGATCTGATTTGAAAAATTCTTCCTGTATCGCATACAAGACCTTATGGAAAATATTTTTCACATAATTTCTAATGTTTGGTAAAGAATGATTTAGCCACTAGGGGTCATAAGTGTTAGTTTCTGCTTCTGAAGTATTTGTTGCAAAATCTTGGCTCCTGAAAACTCGACTACGACTATTTTTTCTTGGACCGATACCGCTTATATGGATAAACCTTTTGAGAATACTTTCATCCTAAAATAATACATGGTTTTCCCACCAAGGGACGTAAAGTCACATCCTATTTTTGTCGATATCTCTGTTTCTAAGAGTTCTTAATTTCTAGATTCCGTTTACAGCAATATCTGAGGGTTTAAAAACCCGATTGAAAAACTTCTTTCTTCCGTCACATACTATTGTTTTCCGTACCGGTTCCATTGACTTTGAATAGCTTTGATAAATTTAATTTGCGTCGGAATGGATTCAAAAGACGTGCTTATTACACCCGAAAATTCGGTGTCTTCTTTCTTGTTTAGGTAATTAGCACAAACTGGTGTGTCTGAGCATACTAAGTCAACATAGGTCTTGAAATTCTGAAGATTCACTGACTCCCTTGCTTTCTCCCAAAGCTTGCCACTGTATAGAATGAAATGTCACACTTCAAAATTAATATCGGTCTATAATATGGATATTACAATGCCGTCTTCCAAATATTTGCACCCGCACGGGGATAACAGGTTTTCCAGTTATTTGGGGAGCGGCGCCCCCACGGCCCGAGCTGACCTTGTGACTGGTCAACATCTGATGTCATGCCACCGCTTGTTTTTTATTTCGGTGCTGTTGGAGTTTGCAGGGACGGCTGTTCATCCAGCTGTTGGGAAGTTGCGGCCCCACGATCCCGAGCTGGTCTTGTGTCTCGTTTCTTCGTTTTTATTTATTTTCTCCACTCGCTAGTTGTCCGTGCTGTATACTCTACCTAATCGCTACCACGCTATGTACTAACACCCCGGTCTTGTATTTTTGTTACCCTCCACCACTAACTGTTTTATATTGACCGCTCAGTTCGTAGGTTGCTGAGATTCCGTTTAGGTTCCCTTCCAGGGTTTCTCTTCCTTGGATTACTTTTTTCCTTTTAGCTGGTTTGGGTGCTAGACCTACCTGCATGTTTGCCGCGTGCGGAGACCCGTGAGGCGGAAATGGGATGTCTGGCGGCTGAGGTCGCAGGAGACCGGAAAAGTGCCTCCTGTGTACCAACACTCCTGTTCGACCCCGGCTTCGCTGTAAACGGAAGGCTAGAGACTAACCCACCTCTAGTCAGAAGTATTGTACCAAGTTGTGTACAGGGCTTTAGCGACTTTTTTGTAGTATAGCACGGCAGGGTAAGCCCGGGGGCTGTGGGATCATGCCAAAGGCGTTGGCATGTCGGTACCCGGAGGCCGAAGTGTCCGCCGAGTGCGTGTGATCACAGCCAACGGACTATATCTGCAACGTATAAGCTCCAGAACTGTGTCCAGCGTCATTTTCTTTGGCTTGCAGACCTCCAGTTCTTCCTTGTAGGGCTCGGTGGTGGGTGGAGTAGTCTGCAGACGAATCCTCCTCCTTTTTTCCATGGGTAAAAACAAAAACAAAAACTCCAAATTCAAGTCACCTGAGAAAATGATAGTTGACAACGACTCTCCTTCGTCTTCTCAACCTACCAAGTCTCATAACCTTAAACGATCTTTAGACCATGACCTGGACCAAGAATGTGGAACCTCTTTTTCGGCAGCTGTACCAGTCGCTCCGAAGCGTCGTCTCCCCTCGATTGCTGTGAATACGCATGCTACACACTTAGTTGTAGAATCCATCGATCCGAATGAGAGACTGTCCACCAGATCTCCCTTTTTCATTTCTAAAGCTTTGGACGCTGCGGTTGGCCCTTTGAAGTCTGTGAGGAAGCTTCGCTCTTGGGACCTGCTTGTCCAAACTTGCAGTGTTTCTCAGAGTAACACTCTTCTGCACCTCACTAGTCTTCAAGGCATTCCTGTCAAAGTGACACCTCACCCGTTTCTTAACACCTCTCGGGGTGTTATTTCGGAGTTTGGTCTCTTTCCATGCAGTGAGGACGAATTGGTGACTGAACTTGCAGATCAGGGTGTTATTGCTACACGTCGTATGATGTTCCGGCGCGATGGTTGTTTGATTAAGTCTAAAAATGTAATCTTGACTTTTAACTCCCCGAAAGTTCCGACCGAAATCAAGGCTGGCTACTTGGTCGGTGGAGTTCGCCCGTACATTCCCAGTCCTCTGCGCTGTTTCAGGTGCCAGAGGTACGGGCATTCACAACGTTTATGTAACAGTTCCGCTCATTGCGCAAATTGTGGCTCAAGTGAACATGACGGGGAAGGTTGCACTTCTGCTGCCTGCTGTGTTAACTGTGGTGAGGCCCATGCAGCTTGCTCCCGCAACTGTATGAAATGGAAGGACGAGATGGCGATCCAACGCCTCAAGACCCTGGAAGGCGTCTCGTACCCTGCTGCCAAGGCCAAGTTGGGTATTCCCAACAACCGACAGCGTA
The DNA here is from genome assembly GCA_039090855.1 of Macrothele yani. Taxonomy (NCBI): domain Eukaryota; kingdom Metazoa; phylum Arthropoda; class Arachnida; order Araneae; family Macrothelidae; genus Macrothele; species Macrothele yani. Next base: position 55,530,173 of record CM077034.1, on the reverse strand, counting down.
CTTTTGCCGCAGTAGTTCAGTCTCTGCCACAATTCGTGAAGCCCTTTGTTCCGCTCCCTGTAGCTCTTGCCGCACTTGCCAAGAGATCTACAGCTGAACACGCGACACATGTGGATTTCTCCGAGCTCCAGCTTATTCGACCAGCTGACTCTGCGCCTTCTCTTTTGAAGACGACTGACTCTTCCAGTTCCCAGCAGAAAGCCTGCACGTGTGGAAGATCCGGCCCTAAATCCGCAAAGGTGTGCAGTGTCCATCCAACTGTCGCGGTCCAACTGACCAACATTGCAACTGGCTCAGACTCAGCGAGGTCCCCACCCTCAACCAACATTATAGAGGAACATAGGGGGAGGAGAGTGACAGTTCGTCCCCACCCTCAACCAACATTATAGAGGAACATAGGGGGAGGAGAGTGACAGTTCGTCCCCCTCCTGTGACTCATCCTATGTGTAGTTGTGTTCGTTTTCGTGATGTGTTTTATCATTCTCATTCCTCAGTTTTACTTAATCGGATAGTTTCTAACCATTGTACCATGTTTTTAATACTGTTTGTTTCATTGTCTTTTTTGGCCTTTCCATCATTCTCATGTTTCGGTTTTACTTGGTCAGCCAGATTTGGGGATTTATGCCACGTTTTTTAATACTGTTTGTTTGTCTTGTGTCTGGCGCCCTTTGGCCAAACATGGATCTTGCGCCATAAAAATCAACCAACCAACCAACCAACCAAATATTTGCTTGTATTGTCATATCTTCGGATTCAATTAGATCAGAGGCGTCAGAAATACATCCTATACGAATGGAACTTTCACTGCGAATTATTGTTGCGGTAGTTAATAGTTCTTCAAAGGTATACGCCATTATTTGTTTTCCGAATGCAACAAAATACTTAGGATACAATATTAAAATATTTTTTAAACGTGAACGAATGTTAATTTAAAAAGAGAGAAGTTAATGAAATTTTAGTTACCATTTTAATAACTAAAATGAAGTTTATCTGCCCTTCATTTTTTTTACTGCTTGACATAGAATTGAAATGAATAGTTACCAATTATTAAAATGAAACATACTTCAGATTGTGTTTTTATCACAGATTACGTAGTTGTTATAACGTTACCAGGGGAGGACAGAAGAGAGATTTCTTTGTCTTCAAAGTAAAAGCCTTCCTGATCGACACAAAATGTTTAATTATAAAATATGCTTGAAGCCTACAACGCTATTCATGTGACGGGGAGGGGGTTACAGATTATATCAGGTGCAGACAAGAAACCTCACGTTCCGCGGTCACCAAAATGCACAACAGTTCTTGGACAGAAATATGTTCAGTTCACAACAGCCTAAGAAAACCAGAATGAAAATGGAACCGGGAAAAAGCACACTCCATCATATCAATTTTAAACAACACACACATATAAAGACATTCCAAATGATATCATTCTCAATAAAAAAAGTTACTATAAGACGTACTAGCGAAACATTCAATTGTCCCAAAAAGTACAAACTGGAAAGATTTGCATGAAATACCACGGCATAGCTTTTCTTCTGTTTAGGCAAATTTCGTATCAAAGAAAGATATACCAAACAAAAATCGCTCTAGGAATTACTATCGACCTAAAAGGATCGATCAAGATACATTTGAAAAGAAACAAAAGTTTTCAACACAGTTTGTTCAACTAATTCGTTTTTATATATTTTTTTTTTTGAGAAAAGAAGTGGTACAATACTATGCATATTTTAAAGCCAGAAATCTTTTCAAGTATACTTGATTAATTCTGTCATGTATAATTCTGCTTTCGAAGGTGAGAATTTGAGTCTAAGCAACCTTATTTTTACGCTAATAAGAAAAACCTTTCGGTTCATAGTAACGGAAAAATGTTTATGTAAATCCACATCGAAATACCAAGAGATACATCAGGATTGTCAGTACTCAACTAAAACGTATTGAGATATTGATACTTATTTTAATGCACAATAAAGAGGTTTTTTTTCTCAGTTATAACATTAAAATGCGCGAAAAAGGATCATTAGTTCAAAATTAAATTTGTTATAAAACACTCTAATGAGCTTACTCTTGCGCCTAGAAAACGCATACTACATTTCCTGCCTTGAATTTAAAAATTATATCCCTATCAGGAAACATTTGAAGGTAATTCTGACATTTTTCCGGAGGTATTAGGAACTGCGCTTGTCAGAAGTTAGAAGAATATGAAAACATGTTATTCATGTTGTTTTACGAGCTTTATCTGTGAGAAAACTGTTAAAACGGCAAGCGGGAAACGTTTTTGAAATGGGAAAAAAATATTCGGCCACCATGGTGGCGAAGTGATATATCTAAGCGCTGGTTTCATTATACTCTTCCCAGATGTGCCCGGAATGGAGTCCCGGTAAAGCATGGAAGTTGTGTTTGTCTTACTGCATTGACGTTACACATTCCCCGGAACCAGTGGCTCTTGGTTAGGGACTTTAATATGAAAACATGTTATTCATGTTGTTTTACGAACTTTATCTGTGAGAAAACTGTTAAAACGGTAAGCCGGATATTTTGTTTTGAAATGGGAAAGAAATATTTGGCCTCCATGGTGGCGGACTGGTCTAAGCGCTGGTTTCAGTACATTCTTCCGAGATGTTCTAGGCACTGGTTTTAGTACATTCTTCCGAGATGTGTCCGGAATGGTCTATGCGCTGGTTTCAGTACATTCTTCCGAGATGTGTCCGGAATGGAGCCCCGGTAAAGCATGGAAGTTGTGTTTGTCTTACTGCATTGGCTTTACACATTCCTCGGAACCAGTGGCTCTAGGTTAGGTACTGGCTACTGACCATCCCACGAAAAATAATTGAGTTGTGCACGGCGCTCGGTAAAACCCCAAATAAAAAAACAAAAAAGGAGAATCCGGCAGAAGGCTCTGAATGCAGAAAAGGTTGTTATTCATTCTTTGACTTTAAAGCAGTCATTGCTTGAAATATTCGGTAGCATTGCACATGGGATTTTGTACTCCATATGATATGTAAACAACAGTATAAAAAATATATTGGTAATCCGTAGTTTTAAAAACTTATTTATACTATGGTTCATCCTTTTTTGAAGTTCACATCATGTACGACGATAAAGGAACACATTTCCACATTCCATAGGTGATCTTTACACTCAGAATAACTGAAGCATCTGAGTAATGACCATTGCGGAAAAGCATACATCGGTTAGCGAGCTCGAAAATATAATTTTTTAATGTGTTACAAGATTAGATCAAAAATATACGAAAAAAGGGGTAACATTTTTCAGGACATGGTCAGTGAATACAACTGCTAAAAACACAATAATTAATACAAAAATATACATTCATTTGTATTACATTATAAATGGCTGTCAATCCATTGTAAATCAAGATTTTCAAATAAACAACAAATTATTAGTTAGAGACGTTTGCAAAAATAACACCACAGATGCCTACTTACATTCTTTAGAACACAAAAAGACCGAAATCAGCACTTTGTGTAGCCACCTTCGTTTTCTATAATGGACAAAATACGACGTGGGTAATCTCAAAGGGATTTGGTGGAGTAATTTAAAATGTCTTTGCACTATACGTACTTTATGGCGTTAGTCAAAGCTTGGGAATTTGATGGCTGTTTTCCTCTTACTTTCTCTTTTAAAATGGTCCACAAATTCTCCATGGGTTAAGGTCGGGATTGTTACCAGGCCAATCAAGCACAGTTATGTTTTATCTCTGCAGATGGTCCTTTTCTGTCTTTGATGTGTGTCATGGAGCACCATCATGCATAAACAATGTGCATCTGTGCACTTGCATATGATTTAACAGCTTCTCACGAAACATTTCCACATAAAAAGTACAAGCAATGGTAGTGCCTATCGGCAAAAAGAATAATGAAGCAGTACCGGATGCTGCGATAGCACCTCAGGAGTAAAAATCATCAGAAAATAAAACTACTTCAGTACCTCTAAAAAAGGATCATATCTGAAAGATCCATCAGTTCCTAACATAAGGATTTTACCCATAACATTAAGGTGGTTATCCACCAACTGTGAAAACCCATCTCATGCATTTAGCACAGAAAATGGCAGTTAGAAACAATTTTTCGAAATACATCACTTCAGGATATGATGAAGAAAATTAAAATCAGCACAGTATTTACTGAACTATGAAGTTTGGACAGCACATACACCTAATTTTTGTACTTCAGTTGAAAACAGTAATTGGTTTCAAAAACAAATAGGCGTTCATCGATTTTTTTAATTTCCTTTCGTCACACCTATTGATTTTCTCATGTGGGCATTACTATGACCCATGCCTAAAACAAATAGCAGCTATTGTCAAACTACTTCTATTTTCTCACAGTTGTGCTAAAAAATATAGTTCTCGACACTCCCTCCCTGCATAATTCAGGAAGCGATACAACCATTTCATAAGAAGATCGTGAATTCCTAGTGATCGTGAATTCCTAGACCGAACGACGATATGTAATACTGTTCATGGCAACGACTCGTACAATACAACCTTTTAAACTGACTGCAGTGCGCTGCTTCAACGACTTTAAACACGTGACATTCCCGCCGCAACACATGCATTTTAGGAAATATTGCAAACCTTCCGACTCACCCTCTGCAGCTACCAATAAAAATATTTCTTACCCATGAAACTCCCTAATAGTCTCTTCGAAAGATGCTCTGAAATCGTGGTCTTTCAAATGTAAAGATAAATATGTACTTTTATCCATAGTTTTGTGCTGTGATTCTTTGCAACGTTTAAGTGGAATCCCAAGCCCAGTGAGTATTCGCTTGGATTCAAAAATACGTTATAACGGAAATATTGTGTCGCCTCTGTTGCAGAGTGGTCTGATGCACTTACTGCGAATTTTCGTTCGAGATGCGCTCGAATTCAACTTTCGGAGAAGGCATGGGTGATGCTCTTGCTCTAAGATATATATATTTTTTTATTGGAGGTTTAACGACCACCGTGAGCAACTCAATGGGCTATAAGCAGTCGCCCGTCCCTAATTTAGGGTCACTGGTTCCAGGGAAGGGAGAGAGCCAGTGCCGTAAGAAAAACACAACATCCATGCCTCACCGGGATTCGAACCCGGACCCTTACGAACGAATGATAAGAGGCCTAAGATAAGATATTTCTTCTGCCTCCCTTCGCCGGAAGTACTTTACGTAAATAAGGGATATATGCATGAGTAGTTTGCTTAAGCTTTCTAAGTTTGCAGTTCAGAAGTTAAGGATTACTTTTTGTTTTCCAAGTAGTGAAATTAAACGTGCAGGTACTGCATACATTATTGGAGGAAGTGCATGACAAAAAGGAAATTACTACCAATAAGAATATTTATAACCCATGAAAATCCCATATAGACTCTTTCAAAGGCGCTCTGAAGTCGTGGTTTTTCAAATATGAGGATAAATATGTAATTTTGTCCATAATTTTGTGTTTTGATTCTTTCCAAAATTTGAGTGGAATCCCAAGCTCAGTGATTAGGATCCACGGGTTTCGAAGGTGCGTTCTAACAAAAATATTCTGCCGCCTCTGTTGCTGAGTGGTATAATGCAGTTGCTGCGAATCTTTCGTTCGATATGTGCTCGTATTCAACTCTCGGAGAAGGCATGGATGATACGCTTGCCCTAAAACTCTTCTTCTTCCTCCCTTCGCCGGAAGTACTTTACCTAAATTAGGGATATACTTTATATATGAGTAGCTTTCATAAGCTTTATAAGTTTACAGCTCAGAGGAGAAGGATTCGTTTTTCTTTTCAAGTAATGAAATTAAAGGCGCAGGTACTGCATACATTATTGGAGAAAGTGCATGACAAAAAGGAAATTAAATGCTCCATTTTCCTCTTTACAAAGGAACTGTTTTCCTTTAGAACTCTTAAAAACAGCTTTGGAAATACGCCTGATGGTGTTTGTTGCGTTCAATCTAATACGAAGTTGGTACGTTCTTGTTATTTATTGAGTAACAGTTTGCTTTGCAGGTATGTGTTTATCCTTAGCGCTGACGTACGAACTTTTAACTGAGTATGTTTTTAGATTAGAAAACAATAAGAAATGTCTCTTGAAGACTTCAAGTTATGTTTATGTAAACATGGAATGCATGTAAAACTCATTTATTAAATGTGTGTACAGTTCCGTCGGAGGGCACTTTGGTGCTTGTGTTGATATTTTTATTTTATTTTTTTATTTCTAATAAAATTATCAACACGAACAAACACCAGTATATGTCCTCTGAGAAAAAAGTTTCGCAACATTACAACTGATCCTTATGAGTCAGTTTCGGTAAGGTTTTTATTCTTAGCATATTGTCATCGGGACTTCACTACGTTCAGACAAATTTTATCATAAATGTGCTTTCGAACAACAGTTCAACTCCGTGACAATATGCTTTTGAATTTTATATATGTAACCCTGTTACATAAATTAAATTCCAAAAACAAATATTTCCACGTTTTGCGTAGGTACCTCTGCACAGTTATCTAAATTAAAGAGGACAATTTCTGGTATTATAGAACGGATATCTGTTAATCCTAAGTTTTAAATATCGTAATATAGAATTAATATTTAAAAGCTGGGATATCCAGAAGAAGTGTGACATTTTGTTCTCCCTTCTTAACAGAAGACAGACGCATTCCCCTTAATAAATGTTGCGATAAGGAGCCCTTTTTTCAAATTCCTGAATACGCAAAATATGATTTTGAAAAATTAAACGGTTCTTTCGACATTAATATTTTAGCTCTTTTTCGTATTGCTGCAGACAGGTGTTACTGAAGAAATACCTCTAGCTAAAACCGCGTTCTTCTTAAACAATTACATCTTCATTACGGTAATATAGTTGACTTTCACTTGTGAAAAAATGTGTAACCAGGGCGGCTAACACATTTTAAACTTCAGCAGTCTGTGTAATCTTCCCCAATCACGTAAATATTTTAATTAACATGCATACCTCCGGGAACATTGGCAAATTTTGGAATGTCAATGAACCAGCAGTTTTTGAATTTGAAACGAAGAGCAGGGGCTTTGTAAAAGGTACTTAAACCTTTGTTTCGGTAATGGAATATTGCTCAACTGTATGTTATCAGGAAGTACTTGGTCGAAAGCATCGAAAATCTTGAAGTTTTTTTGTGCCGCATTACTCCGAAGACCTATTTTTAAGCGTTACAGATGCAGTAAATATAAATCATTTTGCCATTTAACAGTACATATTTTTTAGATTATGCGGCGATGTTTAAATATCAGGAAAGTAAGTATGTCCTGTTTTAGATCACGTGGAGATTAACTGGAATGGAATATTGCTTTATTGCTTCCCTGAAACCAGTGGCCATCAGTTACGAACGGGCTACAGCTTATAATTCTATGAGTTACTCATGATGGTCGCTATACTCCGTAGAAAAAAACAGAGCAAAACCACATTCTCCTATGTGATCTAAAAAAACAGCACATGGAGTTTTTCATATGAAACTTTTTACAAAGGTAAAATGGTCTATCTGTTCCATATTACAACAATAGTAAATACCTGATTTGAAAAATATTTATTCCGCATCTCCCTAATATAATCGAATTTATTTATGTTTCAAATTTTTGCAAAATAATGATGCGATTGTATATTGCAAAAGTAATGTGAAATAATTGGAAAATAAAAAAAAATCAAAGGCTTTGAGTTTTATTGTCAGAAAATCGTTTATTTAAGAAAATTATTTTTGAATTAATTCTGTTGCAGCTCATTAAATGTTCTTTCTTTTTGTTGCAGTTTGCTCGGCATGAGGTATAAAGAGAAGCTAATTTTGTCAGTACTAAGTTTTCCAATTCTGGATGTAAGCAGCAATTGGCAATTACTATTGTGTCCTGTAAATCATAGCAGCTGACATTGAACACAAAAAATATTCGTCTGGTGCATAGGATTTCCAAAAAAAAAACACGGAATAGTTTCAAATTAAATATGAGGAGGAATTGACTGCACAATTAACGAATCATTAAATACAGAGAACGTTCTGCATTTGAAGTGAGGAGGTATGATTGCTGGGAACTTTGTTTTTAGGATGGGAAAACATGATTAAAGCACTTTTCATTCATTTTTTACGAAGGGATTTGTGTAAGAAACTTTAAAAATCAACATAAACAATTTTTGTGTTGCGCAGTGTTATATAATCAATAGGATTTATCCGATTCAAAAAACTCTTTTAGAAATACTTACTTTTACGATGATCAACTTTATGGAGAATATGCCTAATTCACAACATTTATTGAATGACATTTGCAGTATTATATAGAACAGCATTAACTTTTGCAAAAAAGTCCTGACTGAGAAGGACGCGAACTACAAGCATTTTGGTAATATTTTAACTTTCAGAAAATTGATTCAGTCCTCTATGAATATAAACACGTTTCGTTCCTTTTTTTACGAAGATTCTATTTTCTGTCAACACATATCAGAAAAGAAGTGTATGTGCTTTTTTATTTGTAGAAAACCAAAGCAGTGAAAGCAAAGTATTGATTATTTGTTTCGTAGTCTCAGTGTGGTCAAAGAACTGGAATCCTAAACAAAGGAAAAATAACCTAGTTTATAAATTTCGATACTGTTTTTATGATTTAAAAAGTATGCTCGTTAACAAAATAATTCTAATATTTTAAACTCTAAGTTTCTTATTTTTTCGCTAAAAAGTAATTAGATTGTAATAGACAAATATTAACTAAGTGAATTCAGAATAATGAAAAAAAAAACTTTGTGAGGTTAAAACTGCATGCTTAAATGATGTTAAATGGATTTATATCTTACAAGTAGAAAGTAAAATCAGTTGTAAACTTTAGACAAATTTTTTGAAGCTCGCCTTGAAAACTCAGAGGAATTTTATATGCGCGTATGTATCTACAAATATGCATGCGATTTTCATAAGGCATTTATAAATTGTGTTGTTAAATCCAACTTCTTGACAACATGGCATGATATCTTCATTTTAGAGGTCGCCCTACGAATAGTAATAATCTGTGCCCATCATTCTATTTACTTTGTTTCCACTTTTATATTAGGACACTAAATTTTATACATAAAGGATCATGATTTCGGTGAGTTTGAATTCTTCAATTATGTTGTACTGCAGTGCTTTTTGAAGCGCTTAGCAAATTTGTGGGTACTCTCTAATGGAGGCTGTAAGTAACACCACTTCGCTTCTTGGTACACCAGAAAGCAACGTCTGTAGGTGTGTTCCCCTGAACGTTACTTAACAACATTGTCCAGAGCAGGTAAGGAACTGCCAGTTCTTTGAATGCAGGCATTATGAAATTTTAAACAATTTTTTTAAGATCAGATTTTCCTCTCAGCAGTTTCTCCTCAATTAAACATGTCCTATATTACATTCAGATTTTCGATGTTACATTTCGAAACCACAAGAAGTATTTGATGACCTGCGGTATTTACATAAAAGGGGCCGTTCATTAAGTGCGTCCGTGATTTTTTCTATTTTGGACCCCCTCCCTCGTCCATGTGACATTTAGTCCGACTGTTGACACCTCCTCCCTAAAAAGTGCGTCCTAAATCCCCACAACACCCCTTTTTTTTTTGACGACTGTTTTTAGAATTCCGTTGAAAAATGGAAAGAGAACAAGTAATTGCTTAAAGGAATATTACATATATTTACACGTTTTCTTCAGAAAACATTTATTATTTAAAAATTAATTTATTCCTAACCCTTCCCGATCTTTATCATTCTGAAGTAAAGATCTACAAATGAACGCATGCATTCAATGTTGCAACACTCCCAATAATACCATCTACGAAACATGATAGATTTGGTAGTACATATACGAGAACTTAATATTGTGATTTAGCTAAATATCGTAAGAAATCTTAAATTTGTCATAACCTTTTTTTAACTGAGAAAAGAAGAAACAAGAAAGATGACAATGAATTTAGGGGTGTAATGAGTAAGTCTTTTGATTCCCTTCTGATGAGAATAAAATTTACCAAAGCTATTCAAAATCAATTGAACTGGTATGGAAAATAGAAGTATATGACAGGAGAAAGAAGTTTTCCACTCGGGATTTTATCCCGCAGATTGCTGTAAACGGAAACGTCAGCTGACGCCTACTGGTGGCAGATTGGTGCGTTAAAAAAATGAAATTATATATGAGGCATTTCGTAGCGGAAACGCTCCCCAACAAAGAAAGGATTTTTCTGAATCGGGCGCTTGAAGGCAAAGATGTCGACACATATAAAAGATGCATCTACGTCCCCTGGCGCAAACACGATGCATAATTTTAAGAAAAAAGTATTTTCAAAAGATTTTTCGACGTGAGCAGTATCGGTCCACGAAATAATTTTTTCACTTACGTTTTCAGGAGCTCAGATTTTCCAGCAAATACATCAGACGCAGAAATTAACTCTTATACGTTCCTTGGTGGCCAAACCGTTCTTCATCAAATATTACAAATTACACTATCTACCAACAAGTAATTGGACACCTGTGATAACAAAGGAAAACGAAGTTTATTCACCTTCAATAGTTGGTGGAGCCTCCACGAGAGGCGATTACAGCTGCGACCCTCCAGGACATACTCTCAACCAGGCGTTCTACGACGGCTAGCGGTATTTTTCTTCCACTCGGCTTGGAGAAAATTTGTCATCCTGAAGGTCAGTTCCTTAACCGATTTCGGACGGTGCGGGCACCCATTAAGTCGACGCTCCAACTCGTCCCAGAGGTGCTCGATAGGGTTAAGGTCCGGGCTCTGCTCAGGCCAGTCCATTTGATTAACCCCATTGTCACCATACCAAGCCATGTTGGACCTCACAACATGACAGGTGTCATTGTCATCCTGAAAGTAACATGGGTCCACCACGTAAAACTGCCACAACGTAGGAAGCGCATGGTCATCCAAAATGGTGCAGTAGGTCTCGGCGTTGAGTCTATCATGAATTGTGACCAAGGGTCCCGTGCCATACCAGGAAAAACACCCCCACAGCATAATTCCACCGCCGCCGAATTTCACAGTTGGCACAATACATTCCGGCAGGAGGCGTTCTCCAGGCAGACACCAAACTCAGACCCTGCCATCCAAACGGTAGAGGGTGAACCTTTTATTCGTCGCAGCAGAGAACCTGTTTCCACTGTTCAACAATCCACTATCGACGTTATTTGGACCACGTTAGCCGAGCAGCGCTATTGGACTTGGTGATCAAAGGCTTGTAGGCGGCAGCACGTGCATGCTAACGGAGAAGATGGGCTTCCTTACGGATGATATTCATCGAAAGAACACTCCCGGATGCCTGTTGAAATTCCTCGCCCACCTAGTAAGAGTCAAATAGATGTTACCGGAAGAAAAAAAATAAAATCATGCTAGTGGACATGCCTCGGAAAATTTGAAAATTATATCGTCTTGGAACGGGAATACATCCTGCATTTCCCGATTTGCGCTCGTGTAGATACCGTTACACCACCCAGGATAAAAAACCTGGATACAATTGAGGATGTGTTTTGGGACTCAGACGTAACGCACAGCCGTGTAAAAATCAAAGCATATATGGCACTTCATTTTAGCGGCACGCGAGCAGAGCGCCAGTCCCCTGAATAATTATACTTCAGAAATAAATAATAGTCAAATAAGTGCTACGGGGAAGAGTGATCCCAAGTTAACTACATCTTTAAATAGTATTTTAATATTGTTACAAACTATGCATTAAAAAAACAAAATATTGATGTATATATAATTTTTTACCATATATGTTTACCATTTAAAGTAGAACAAAACTTTGCAAATCGCCTTTAATCAAGCTTTACGCTGCCCCAAGAAAAAAACTGTTAGTCAAACGGGCCACCTGATCTGGGCATATTGGTGGTCCAAATGATTATGCACTTGTCCAGGACCAGAGGACTACCGGGAAATTCGAGCTCTGCATAGATATGGACCGGCCGCCTGATATAAACACCATCCGGTCAATTATCGTCTTTCTGTCTTACACTTTTTAAAAGAAAACTTCGTATTCGTGTCTAACCAAATTATTTCTCCAGTTCAAGTTCCTCCTTCATTTTCCGTTGTTGGCTGTTCATATATAAACAAAATGCGAAATGCAAATTTTGCGACTTAAAACAAAAATTAATCCAACGGAGCATTCAAAAACTAACCAAGGGAGAATTTAATGTGTTTTTGCAGGTCCTCTCTTTCCCTTCTCCCGGAGCATTACCCTAAAGTGCGGCTTTGGTTTTGATTATAATGCACAATGAAAAATTAATCATTGATGTAAGCCTGTATACTTGGAACATTGTCATGGTTGCAGAACACTAGCACGTGTACAGCGAAATGTTCCTAAATTGTGCAAAGTGCTTTGGTAACTATGAGGAGAGCAAAATTTCTCACACGTATATCAAACTATCAAAAAAATTCTAACGACCTGGTCTGTTAATTATGACGTATCCAAAACTGTCATCTGAACAATTTTGATGCAAGTGAATGATACGGGAATAAAATAAAATTACGATGTCATGCGCGGCTTCCAATATGGATCCCTCGGTATATTCCTCGAAGAAGGCATTGAGGAAGTACGTTGATTTTTTCAGTGTATTTTTGCTGACAAACATGATGTTGCCACGATGAATTCTTCACGGAAAGCGTCGCGAAGCACATTTTGAGAACCGCTCGCAGAGGATAATCTCAATCAATTGACTAATTTTTTACTTCAAATGTTTCCAGACTTTCCTATGGAATCACTACCATACCAGACACAAAAGCTGCCTATTGTTGGAAATAAGAGTTTAAGAAAAAAATGCTGAACTAAAATTTATTTTAATAAACGAAAAGCGACAGCACAATATGAATTTTCTATTTTGAAACATTGTCAGATATGAAAATGTAACTTTGAAATTCCACTTCTACTCGTCACTGTGCATTCATCATAAATTTACCATGGAGGTTTAAATATGTTTTTTGACCGAAAGCGTTAAACACTCATACATTGTTGTGCATCAGAGCTATTTAAATTTCTGATATTGTATATTTTTCCTTATACTGTATATTGTTTTACAGTGACATTTTAATTATGAGGTCATGTAAGGAACTTCTCAGTCCCTTCTTGAAATGTTACCTGTCTGCGTCCGATAAACACAATAGTCATTAATATCGAGTCATACACTGCTGGACAATTGCTAAGGACGGATCATAAACGGCTATATAGCGCATAAAAAAGTAAGTGTGGTTGGATGCCAAGTGAAATAAAATAATGTCAGAATGCCAGGACATTACAAGAAAGACAATTTATTGTGCTCTGAAATCCAGAAGGCTTTGGAACGTGTTCAAGGGACAAACAGGCCATTTTGTGCAGAATACGTAAACGTGAAAAAAATGCAAGTACCGTCCGCAGACGTTCCGGCGTAAGATGTCAATACGGGATATGGCCACCATGGAGGGCGATGCAAGATTCTACACGTCGTGTCATGCTTTGCACAACATTATCAAGCAGCTGTTGGGGTAATTTATCCCATTCCTCTGTCAGTGCACGGATGAGGGTGTCCTTGTTTATTGGAGGGCATTGGCGACCAGCAAGACTCCTCCCCAAAGCATCCCACACATTTTCAATGGGATTCAGATCTGGAGAACGTGTTGGCCATTCGAGGCGTTGAATATTCTCGCTCTCAAGACACTCCTGGACAGCGACTGTTCGATGACATGTTGCGTTGTCGTCCATGAAATGAATCTATCACCGACAGCACCACGGAACATGCGAACATGAGGTAGCAGAACATCATTAATGTATCGTTGGCCAGTCATAGTCCCAGTTGGAAGCACATAGAGGGACGTACGGCCATTGATCATGATGCCAGCCCATACCATGACACTACATGTCGGATATCGGTCCTTTTCCTGTATGTTTGCTGGACAATATGCAGTACCACTATCACGCCAGATCAGTTGGCGTCGACAATCAGACGATAGACTGTATCTACTCTCATCTGAGAAGAGGACAGCAGACCAGTCGTTATCAGTCCAATTGCGATGTTGATGGCACCATTGCAAACGGGCGGTACGGTGACGTCTGGACAATGTGATGCACACAACAGGACGGCAGGCGTATAGTCCTCCTTCATGCGTCTGGCGACAGTTTTTCGGGAGATCCGCTTGCCAGTAGCAGCCATAAACTGATTTGCTACCTCACTAGCTGTGCTGCGCCGGTGTCTTTTTGTTGATAGCACTATGTACCGATCTTCTGCAGGTGTCGTACTGCGAACACGACCTCCCACGTGACGTTTGCTACACTCTCCATTTGTTTGAAATGATTTCCAAAGCCTTGAAACAACACTGTGGCTGACGTCGATCACCCTGGCAACATCTGTTATTTTTCGACCTTCTTCAATCTTGCCAATAATACGGCCACGCGTAATATCATCTAGGTAATGTCGGGAAGACATACTGAAAATTGCAAGTTCGTCAATTGATTCTTTCCCTTTCAACTTTGCGTTTGAACAACAACGGTCAATGCGCGTCAAATCCTTTATATCTCTTATCAGCGCTATGACATCACGAACAAGTTCGGCAATCCAAAATTTGCATACGCACAACACGTCTTACTGTATCCCGCACTTATGCTAATTTCCACATTTTCCTGCCTTCCATTTTATGGTTGCTATCGTTGCTATTGTCATCCGTCCTTAGCAATTGTCCGGCAGTGTATTAAACAATACATATTTATCAAGGTACTGCTGGACTGCACACCGTCATTCAACAGTTATTAAACTGTAAAACAGATTTTATTATCATGTTCAGTTTTAAGATTAGGTCAATGACGTGAGCAAAACAAAATGTTGAGTAAATAAAATATATCGTTTTTCAAATTTCGCCAATTATATATATAAAACTTGTTGCGTTGCAAAAGAAATGATGATGCTTATTTTGAAAGCTGTAAACGGAAACACCTTACACAGTATGTGAAATACATGTGAAGAATTTCACATAATACTGAAAAGTGTCTTAATTTCTCAAACACTGCCTATGTTTGATGATTCATATACACGGGTACTTTGAATACATCAGGATATTTTCCCCTGAAATTCTAAAATTACCCAAATTTGCTTGCTGAATTCCAGGTTAATATTTGAGAAACCGTCTGCTTTACATTCGAAATGTTGTCCATGTTTGAATACTACGACTTCAATAATTTTTCAAAAGGTGTTTTACTTTGCATCTAAGGACCAAATGCTAAGAAATATTATGTTTTTAAGAGTGCAAGTCTATTATCTCCCAATTCACGATGAAACATAATTTTCTGGTTCTATTCTGTAAACTGATTGGTAATGCGCCAAATGGAATGTACGTAAACGACGTCCGAAAGAGCATTTGGAATTTCGTGTTTGACGATATCTTGTATGACCTTGCATTTGTACACTTCTACGATATCCTGTTAGAAATGAAATTATTTTTGAAGAAATGTAATACAAATCATCTAGCTGAATTTGTTTAATTGCAGGATATATTGAAGATTTTCACTTGAAAAGCAAATGCCAAAATTAATTAAATTAATTGAATTTCCCCACCAAATATTTCGTCACAGAACTCTATGGGGCTCCGTGCTGGCCAGTGCACGCACGAAACGGAATTATCATAAAACCACGCCGAAACACTCCTTGCTTTATGGGTCGCCCATAATCTTGCTGGTACCAACCAGGCTCGTTTCCATAGTATTGCTACGGAGTTGGTTGGGCATAGTTGTTCAGAATAACGAAGGAGACGTGCTGGTAAACAGGTTTGTCCAGGATAACTAATGGACAGGGACCATACCACGAAAAACGCCCCCACACGAGTCCACCGACAGCTCCAACCTTTACCGTAGGGATAGCATACTGTGGTAAATAGCGTCTGCCGGCTGCCGCCGTACCCACACACGGTCATCGAAATGATGGATCTTGTATCTGGATTCATCAGTACATACGACCCGTTTCCATTGATCAACTGTCCACAATAAATGTTCTTTACACCAAACATGCTAAATTCCGAGTGGAGATGAAATCCTTTGAGAAGCCGCATGACCACCGTAACGCATGGAATGAAGTTTTCTGCAGAATGGTACGGGCACCTACCGGGGTTCCAGCATTGTTCCTCACCTGCACACTGAGGTTTTGTGCAGTACTCCATCGATTAGCCGTAACGACTCTTCTGAGGTTTCGACGTCCTCTGTCACTGATTTTCTTTGGTCTGTCGGAACTTTGTGCTGCTTCAGGACCCCATATGTCTACCACGTATTCACATACATCCAAAACAGTTTATTTGTATATGCTTAAATGCCTCTCGGTTTCTCTTATGGGCAAACTCACTAATGTAATACCCAACACTCTTGCCTTTCTCAAAGTCAGTTCTCTTCTGCCGCGAATTTTTTACTCAACCGCACAAAGCGATATGGTAGCGGGCAGCTGGAGGCTTATTTTTGTACCGTTTGCACCTTTACCGCGTAACTTAATAATGAAGCGGATCCGTTCATTTGCTTTTGAAGGGGTGTCCGGTGACTTTCCTCAATATTGTGTATCTAGATCCCTCATCCATTTCTTATTTTTTTTCCTTGTTGTATAATAATTCATATCAAGATAAATGTTTAAATTTTCTTTCTCATCCTCCGTATTCTTTATACATAACAGTGTCATGTACTGAAACTGCTTAGTACAGAAACATAAATGACTGGAATAGATATGTAAAATTGGACATTTGATAAAATTGTTTACTATATCATTAGTTTTTCAATTTTTATTTTTATTACGCTAGAAAACTAGAAAAAATGAGTACACCCATTTCTCGAAGCATAGGTGTTGGATGTTTTTTTGTGTGATTCTGTGAATATCCTTTTAGTATTATATTGTTACAGGAAAGAATATTAACTTAAAATATTGCTAGTGCAAGCTTCAACAGAAACTATTTTTTTCAGAGCCTTTTCGAGACAAAACGTATAGTAAAAACCTATAAACATTAAAATGGGTATGTTAGTGTTTTCTGTTGATTTACCAACCGTTTTAAAAATTATAGTTTGCACAGTATTACTTTGTACGCGCATTTACCAAATGCTCTGGTAGTATCAAGAAATATTGCTGCCGTAAGTTCCTTATTATTGAAACTCAAAATTCGTTTCAGCTACATTGGTTAGCTTATGCATAGTTGAATGCTTTTAATTGAGGTCTCCTTGGACGCACGTTATTATCCGAAATAACGTACGGTACAATCATCAGAGTATTGTTGAATTCAAACAAAAATAATTTTTTTCTAAAATTTTGCCTGTCGTTGGCAGTAGAGAAATTTGCATGTTATTATCCTCTAAATCTGGATGTTTTTACTGCTTTTTGCAGTAAAGTGATTTCTGCTGATTTCCAAAATTCGCTAACCAATGTAGTTGAAACTCAAAATTCGTTTCAGCTACATTGGTTAACTTATGCATAGTTGAATGCTTTTAATTGAGGTCTCCTTGGACGCACGTTATTATCCGAAATAACGTACGGTACAATCATCAGAGTATTGTTGAATTCAAACAAAAATAATTTTTTTCTAAAATTTTGCCTGTCGTTGGCAGTAGAGAAATTTGCATGTTATTATCCTCTAAATCTGGATGTTTTTACTGCTTTTTGCAGTAAAGTGATTTCTGCTGATTTCCATTCACTTAAAAGGTATCTTATCTGTAAAGTTGTATCATAATTTTTTTAAGTGTTTGATAATTTTCCATAACCTTGATTTTTAATCCATCGTTTTCCGGTGCCTTTTTTATTTGTTTTTTTTTATTTTAGTGTAATATAATGTTCCTTCACCTGAAATTGGAAGTGGGTTTTCTAAATCGGATGCCCTTCCAAGAACCATGGTTTTTACTACATTTTTCTTGATTTACCTTATCTTGCTCAGTGATTTCTCAGTTTAAAGTTTGTTTTGTGATTTTTAATTTTTCTTTCACATCATTTACACACAACTCTTGTTTCTGGTGGAGTTTTTTTTTGTTTTGTCAAATGTCTTGATCTTTGGCTACATACTGCTGACACTTCACTTTCTTTTTATATTTTTCCTTTCCTAGAGACAGTAGCTGTTTATTATAAACGGCGCAGATTCGAATCCTTGTGAAGCATGGAAGTTGGTTTTATATACAGGCACTGGCTGTCTTCATTTTCTAGAGCCAGTGATGCTAAATTAAAGATGGACATGACTGCTTAAAGGACAGCTAATTGTGCACGGTTTTTAGATCTTTTCTATATCAGGATCTGAAGGAATATAATGAAACAATATCAGAACTTTAGTCTTCCTGTTGAAGGCAAAACAGCTTACTAATGCATATCGTAGCATATTGATGCAATGCAGGAAAATAAGAAATGTTCCTTAAGACTTTAAAGAAGCAATAACTTCTGATAAAGATGTGTTCAGCTACTATGAAGAAAAATAAGGATTATACATGTTAACAAACTATGAAGAAACATAATGAAAAAGCAAATATTCGCACTGACCTATTCAGCAGTTAGAAGCGACTTCGAACGATCCTGCGTGAGCGGCACATCGAAACGGAAAGACACCGTATTTTCGTAATTGCTTCCGTCTGACGTTTTAGCAGACGGCGATTACAATATGTTTACTCAAATACTTTTAAATTCGTTGAAAGGTTATTTTTTATATTAAAATTATTTTTCGAATTTCTTACTAAATAAAAAATTTTTTTGAAAAGAACCACGTGTAGTATACTTTCGTGATAACACTGGACAATTGACACAAAACATTTCTGCAAAGCAATGAAAAGAAGGTTCTAAAATGAATAATTTCTCAAAATCCTTTTCTCCCTCAATTTCGGGGGTAAACAGCGTGAACGATAAAACGCGCATTTTACCCACTTTCTTATTAAAGAGTACATATTGTTTTTTTAACGAAAACCCTGTCATCTCTTGATAAAAAGATAGGTGAATGTTAATACAATAGACAGAAGAAATCAACTAACAGTAAATTATAAATAAACAAAAAATAAAAATCGAACTGATATGGATTGGCAATGATGATGACTAGAATGAAGCTTATTTATGTTTGTTAATTGTATAGATAAGTAGACGCTCAGAGTATTTCATGCTTCCATACCTCTATGTGAGATCGCTTAATTTTTTTAAACGTGAACAGCAAGTTCAAAGCGGCGGTTAACAGATTTTTTTATCATTAAATAGCTTTGATTTATTTCGAGCAAAAAAGAGCGGAATTGTTATCTATGTGTGATTGCTATTGTTTTGTGCGCGTCACAATTTATACTTAAATAAATTGCTTTGCGCATATGTAATGTAAACAAATTGAACTGCCGGAGTTCTGTTAATGTCAAAGGATAAATTAGTGATCCTTTTGCATTTGTTGGGAATTTGAAAGGTGATACACGTACTTGCAAGAAAAGAGAGACTGTCTGTTTGCGCACTGACAAAGCCTGAACTCAAACGTTTTACCGAGTATGCTCAAGATTGAGTCCTGGATGACGCATGGGTGGTGTGTTTACCTTATATTACTGGCTCTCTCAACGCCCATTAGAACCAAGAAACAAAATGCATGTGCGACTGCTCAGGGTTCTTATGCTGATGTGGTCGTTAAACTCCGAGGCAAAATGGATTTTATTTTTTATGAGCACGAAAAGAAAATGAACACCGAGGCAGTTGTTTGGTGGTCTTGTGCATTAGGAATTATTTTGAAACGCATGAAAAAACAAGAAATATTGGTAGCGCCAACTGATTTAGTGGTTCTAAAAGGAATTGGAATTATTTCTCACAAACGTCGAAATTTTAAAGTTAATTTAAGGCCGAACATCTGCGGCGTTCAAATGAGGAACCAAAGTGTTACGTTTTCGTATAAATTGAAGCACTAGATGGCGAATGACGTGGAATTGTGTTTCTCCCTGTTTTCATCTCCCACTAATTAATTTCTTATGAAGCCTTCTTCGCCATCCATACATATAAAATCTGGCATGAGTCTTAAATAAACTTTGCTTTTTCTGACACCCATCCTTGATATGGAGTGAAATCATTCGTGAACCTAAACACTGCGACAAGAGTATAGGTTTACTACTGCTGCTGGAAATGAGAGGTTTTCCAACTACGAATAAAACATCAAGATTTCTTTGTCTCTAAGTAAGCAGTGGTGAAGTTACATAGAGTAAGGAAACATAAAACACTATATTCTTCTAGAAATATTCTTGCAAATTTGTTTTATTTTTAAATAATACCATAGTCTAGGATTAATTCAAATTGTGTACTATGAATTTATCTTAAAATCTCGAACTCAATAATATATTAAAAATTATTTGCAGTATTTAACAGCAAAAAGAAAATTTAAATATATAATATTTTTTTTCCTATTTTTTAACACCTAGCCCGCGGGTGGCCGTGTGGGCAGCGTTCGTGACTGCCACGGGGAGGGCCTCAGGTTAGAACCACTTAATACCCGCCGTGCGTCGGATGGGCACGTTACGCCGTTGGACCCCGGGTACTGGTCCCCGGTACTAAATAAGGGAGTCTTCCTCCCCCTTCCTACTTCGCTTCCGAGTCACTTTCCTATCGGGCGATCTAGCACAAACCTCCTAGTTTCCTATTTCTAAGAGTTCTTTCTTTAAGACCTGGGGTCAGACACTCCCTTCCTAAAAACCCTCTACATATCATCATGATCATTTTTTTAAACATTGTTTGAAGTTGTAAAACGCTTGCCATCACAGAGGAGGTGAAGCAGATATAAGTGAGGCTCTTAAAGCACGTGTACGAAATTTGTGGGAGTTTCCATTTTCATATTAAATAACAGATGTTTGACACAAAATTAAATACAGTTACTAAAATCACACGTTTTAATAAAGCGCAGGATTTCCCAAAATATAGAAAATAATATTATAAAAATGAACAATCGATTGAAATTGTTCTCCGAAGACCATGGCTTATTTCATGTAAGAGATCTACACTGGCGGAAAGTGAAAAAAGAACACCAAGAAGGAATTGGCGGACGATCATGAAATTTACATATATTAATGGGTCGAGTTTACGTAGGTGTGATGTTAATTTCGGGACCAACTGGTGAGCGCTTACGCCACAACACGGCATAATATACAACTTATAGTTGGTGGTATTTAAGGAGTACGGCGAAGTGAATGTAATCAGTCGTCGGCGTACGGACACGTGCGAAGACACTGAAGAAGCTGCAATGCCTGGACATGGAAGAGGTGTACGGTTTCAGCAGTTATCAGACTTTGAGTGAGGTCGTCTAGTCGGACTCCGCGAGGCCGGGTGGTCGTATCGTCGTATTGTGGAGCGAATTTGACGGGAAGTATCGGTGGTGGTACGATGGTGGCGTAGATGGTCCGAGGAACATTCTCACACGAGAATACGTGGAACCGGGAGTCACAGATGGACTGATGAGCGAACGAGTGAATGTTCAAGCTGAACATTCACTGCGACGCAAATCCGAGCTGCCGTTGCACCTGAGGTGACTGTGCGAACAATCCGCAACCGTCTATTGGATGCAGGACAACGTGCACGTGTGCCTCTTACATGTGTAAAACTGACTCCAGCGGACCATCAGAAACGGCTGCAGTGGTGTCGCCAACGTCTGCACTGGAGAACGCAATGGCTATCTGTCGTGTTCAGAGATGAAAGCAGATTGTGCTTCGGAGCCTCCGATGGCCGTATGCGTGTTCGCAGACGCACAGGGGAGCGTTTCTACCCTTCTTGCATCCGCCAGCGACACACAGATCCTGCACCTGGTCTCTTGGTGTGGGGAGCGATCAGCTATCACTCCCGTACACAACTAATGTTTGTACCGGATACGTTAAACAGCACCTCCTACATCAACAGCATCATTCAGCCCGTTGTTGTGCCTTTGTAACGTCGGTCTGTCGTGGTGTTTTCCAGCAAGATAACGCGCGCCCACACACGGGACGTGCAACCGAACATGCACTTCGGTGTGTGAGACTAACTTCCATGGCCTGCACGTTCACCGGATTTGTCCCGCATTGAGCACGAGTGGGATTTTATGGGACAACTACTTATCCGGTCTCCACGGCCAGCCACGACCATCCCCGATTTACGAGTCCAGGTTGAGAATGCTTGGAGCCCAATACCCCGAACTTACATCCAACATCTGCACGACAGACTCCATGCCAGAATTGTACAGTGTGATGCAGTTCATGGCGGTTCAACCTCGTACTAACCATGTTACATGGAAATGTTTTTTTCAGTTTACCAGCAAATACAGTTGTATTTTGCCGTAATGTTTTGATCACGTTATCCTCTGTATTCCGTTATTATGCTGTATGAATTTCGTTGGTATCAGACGTCTCCTGCTTGGTGTTCTTTATTCACTTTCCCCAAGTGTATATTAGTTTTCCTGAGTAAAATATTGCAAACATATTTTCCTATATAAAATTCTTTACAAGCCGTTTTTAAATTATCTCACTTTCTCTTGTTCTGTGGCATTCACACGCACAATAACCGTTAATTTTGAAATACGTGTCAGAATGTATTTATTATACAACATTCCCTTTTATTTCCCTATTGAAGATCAGTACATCCGGTTGTCTACATATAAATATTTATAAAAATAACGATAACGAATTCGATGTTCCATTGGCTTATAAGAAGATAAAACATTTCCCGCCGTTAAAGGAATAACTTGATTGACATGCAGCATTGGTGGCACCAGCCTCATTTTTAACATTTATGGGGGGATAAACATGAAAAGTAAAATAAAAATAATAAAAATAAAACAATTATAATTCCGCTTGCATCTCCCTCTGACGATCGACTGCAAAATGAAGTTTTAATAACATATTGTTTGACAGTTTCAATAATCCTAGACGCTTTTCACAAAATTTTTTACTGAAGCTTCTACATTTAGCAGAAATAAGTTTATTTGTTTTGAGGATTAACAAATGCATTTTGGAGATACTAATATTTATATTTTAAATTCCTTAAAAGCTATTAGCAGTACTATTTCCTTTTTTATAATTTTTAGATTCGGTCGGCCTGAAACGACAACCAAGAAATTTACTTTTATCAAATTTCCTTTCTTTTTTCATACAAAACAGGATTTTCTTTGCAATTTGAAATACCTCACCTCATTAAACAAAATAAAGAAATTCTTCGAACACTATTCTCTCTGTTCTTTAATTTTAAACTTACGAGTTCTTAATAATATCTATTTTGCTGTAAAGTATATTTAAATCTTGCAGGTGTATACGTATTGTAGTCGCGATTTTATTTCGTGCCGTTAAAAACTTTCCACTTCTATATGGAGCTAAGAGGTTAATATGGAATTGCACCACTTAAAATACACATAAAATTATCCATTTCTACATGGGAGCTAAGAGCCTAATATGGAATTGCAAAGCTTAAGCGCATTAAGTTCACACAAATGCCGTCCTACTGTAAATGTATTATAGCAATACCGCTTTTACGAGCATAATGCCATTATGATTGTAATTTTCACTATTACGGTAATTTTCAAGTAACCATTTACTGAATAATGGGTATAGTTCCAATTCTAAAAACCGTAGCTGAAGATCAAGGAAACACATACACTCAAACACAAAACATATGATCGTGGCATTTTTTCTAGGAATATGCCCAAAGAACCAGCACGATGAATCCTACTGTTTTGAGACAAAACGCTGATACGTATTAGTGAAACTTGGGAGAAAACACACAACAACATTTTAGCAGGCATACCTTCATGTCTGCTAAATTTGTTGCTCCAGCTAGTAAGGATAAATGGAACAAAAACTTCATAAAATCTCTGTTAGCTCGATAATACTCTTAATCTGACAGTTTGACCTCAACTCTTTTCCAGTGTTCTTGGAGTATGGCGCCTTCAAATCTTTGTGAATCGATAGAAAAGTTAAATGCAATTAATTAACGCACGAATCGAATAGAATGCGATAAATCGTGCATTCTATAACAATGATAAAATTATTTGAAACATTGCTTACTTTAAATTTAGCAATTATCTGATAGTTTTGTTCTTGTGTATGTATGACTAGTGGGCCAGGAATAACTTTCCAACTACAGAGACCTGGTGCTGATTGATCCACATCTTTTGAACGGAGAGATATTGCATTATGTTAATGAGGAATTCTATATTTTACCTTGTTGAATTCCAATACGGTAGCAGTTGTTTAATGGTCCACAAATATTTTATTCTGTGGTGGTGCTTGTGATAATCCCTGACTCACAGATTTCTAACAACTCCATGATATATGCTTTTCTAGCGTATTAAGTTTGAATTTACCATTAAACATGAAAAAACTGAACTAAAGAATGGTACCTGAATATTGGGAATTACGACATATTCTCACGAAATTCATGTTTAAAAATTTTAGTGGGAACTACAGTTAAGTTAACTTTAGGGTGAATGCAGTCAGAGTGTTTTATGACGGGTAAGAAAGTCTTGTCTAGCAATCTAGTGTAAGAAAGTTTTGTTTCGCCATCACGTATTTCTTCCAATTTACCTTATCATTAAAATATTAAGCTAAAACTAATCGTATTGGGCACTAGAATTGTAATATTTGATCCGCTTGCTTAGATTTAATTTAAAGTGCGGTTGTGCATTGTGTATTGACATATATCAGTACTCAAAAACATCATAAGTTAGAAATGACTCGCTGCTAGGGCACTCTGTTGTAAATCTATTTTCACAACACTTTAAAATCTGAAAAAAAACGCTATTGACTAATGAAATTTACAAATTGGTTTTTAGAGCACTAAACAAGAGCAAGTGAAATTTTCATGAAATTAGTGGCTTCAAATTATATTTCTTTAAGAAACCTACCTGAGAGAAAACAATGTGAGCAACAACGCTTTGTAAAATATTTTATGTCAATATAGAATAATAAAGTTAAACCATCATAAAGATATTGATAGCAGACCCCACAGGTTCAACTAAAAATCAGCGACTACTTCGTTATTTTAAAATTAAATTGAAAACAAGTATGTTAAAAGTAAGTTTTGTGTGTGGTGAGATACCTCACAAAAAAACAGCTAGGTCACCTTAAAAACAGGTACTTTCCAGTTTTAAATGAAATTATTATTATAGTACTTTATTCTAAAAATAAACTTATAATTAGTACAAAATTATTAGCTTATATAATATGTCAAGTTTTCATTTCGTGTATTTAAACAAGTGGTTTACCGCTCCCCTGGTATTTCTTCTTGGGCAAACCACACTCAGGAACGTTAATGGATTGCCAACGGAATATCATTGTCAACTAGAGCTAATCTTGTTAATACTTAGCTGGTTTCAAAATGTACGCTATCTCACGTACTAACAAATCTTAGCGAAAATGACACGCCTCATGTTCAGATTCCTTTCGAACGGAAATTAAAGAAAATCATTCGAGAAACCCTCTCTAGGAGGGCTGGAAAATAAGAACTTGCTAATATGTTTTAAGGCTATGAGAATTTTGTACAAAATCTAAATTCTTAACAAATCACGTGTATCCTACCGACAATTTCTTGTGTTACTTGCTTCGAATGGATTGTAAAAAATGTGTAAGTAATAATTCACAGTGGAAGGGTCTTGGTAAGAACAAAATAGCTGAGTTCAATCGGGAAAATTTAAACCTTATTCGTAGCTTTATTCAAAACAAAATTTAAGTTCAAAGGAAATATATTTTATAAGTTTTCCAAAGAGAAAAGTTCAAATCCATGAAATTCATGTTACACTAATTTTTTTAATAAACGATCATAGGGAAACCTAACAGGCCAATTATTTTACTCAGCTCGAAGAGATTTTGTATTAAAGCTAGCACACTATGTGCTCCATACTAGACAAAGAAACTGTCGTTGAGTGGGTGGGTCGAATTTTCACTGCTGGAGCCGGAGTTGGTCTTTTAAAAGAAAGGCTCCATCATTTCGTAAACTGCACGTTTAGGAAAAATTTGTGAAAGGAAGTGAGTGTCGTCATGGGCTGGCGTCGCTTGCACATGCACCTCTCAAGTTATTAAGATATGTCATGTATATCCTGGGAAAATATTTTGCACTTGATAGTAGCAGAAAAAACATCCGAATACGGTCCTATCAAAATGAAATCATAAATGTAGAAAAATAGAGGAAATAACCAAGATGTGATTTGGAAAACGAAAAAAATAATCAGAAACAGAATGCAGCCAAAGCAGAAATCTTTCTGAGAATTCAATTTATTATCTTTGTAAGAAAGTTGCGAAAATAAAGAACATACAAATGGATTTGTTCAACTTTTGGTGCCTATATATAACCTAAATTTAGCAGTAAAATATTACTTTCAACATGGACACTTCTTTCAGATTTCGATGTTTAGTGCAGTTTCAAAAATTGAAAGTGAAATTCTAGAGTGTAAAATTGCATAACAAAAATATTTCAAGAGTAATTAAAATCTTTTCGGGGACAAGTCTGTAGCAAGGATTAGTTTCGTATATCCAGTGCATCAGAGGTGTGCCTGCGTTGGTGTTAAACCTCCCCAACCATAAAAGTAATATTAATAAAAATGTAACCTTTTGATATTTCAAAAACGAAATTCTAAAACGCAAAGTTTTGTAGTGTTTGAAACTGTTTCATGCCAAATGAGAATTATTGATTGTGTTCTCTGCGTGAAGACGAGAAAGGAGCCAAACACTAGGATGTTCATTACAATGAAAAGCCAATATAATTGCTTTTCATAAAGGTTGCCAGTTTGATAGCACTCATGGTTTTAAAGCCTCGCTCTGTATGAAATATTTCCGATTTGCATATCGTATGTTCAGCATTTCCCTCGTGAAATGCTAATTTCACGAAAACTCCGTGTAGCATGATACTCGTATTTTTATGAGGATTAAGTGTTAATAGAGGTACCAGTTAGTATGAGCTCCTCCTAAAACGTTTGCCAACATTGTGCCAACTTGTTCTACAGCTGAGTTTAACGAAAAAAAGGATGAAAACGTAGGGCCGAAACCTTTTTCCTAGATATATTTATGAAAGATGACGCATCATCAACTGTAACGGGTCAATCAAAGAAACTCCCTTTCTGTGTGTTTCATACCTTAATGTTCAGATGAAGGTGTTATTCAGCTGCTAACAGTGGGCAAATTGCAACTTTAAAAAATTATATTGAATTATATAGTTATTGGAATATTTAGGGTTCACGTTATTTCAATTTGACACAAACATATCTTTTAAATTGTTATTTCTCTGGTTATGAAGTTTTGAAAAAATAAATACATAACGCATATAGCATAAAAGCGCAATTTCCTGGTGATGAAATTGGAACTCGCATCTTACTTATTCGGTGTAGGGTATTCTACCGCTTGAGCTACACCGACAAATGCTTATCGTTGTGGCTTGCCGTTTTGACATGTGCAGAACATCTGAGCTAGGTACGTCACATATGCACCACACCCCGCCGTAATAAGAAAGAGGACAATAAATCCGGAGTTTCGCGTCCGCCACAAAACCATGCTTGAAAGAGCTCACTGTGGAAGAAGAAGAAATTTGCATCAATCCTAAACGAATACTTGAATGAACAACACACATTTTTCTCGAGCCTCACAGCAAGAGATTTATCTTACGTTCAGGCGGGAATATAGCGAAATATATCATTTTTACCGGTGGTTTGTTTCGAACCCATATCTTTTTTCCGACGTCGCGCGTTCTATTGTATGAACTGCACCGACAGAGGCCTGGTTTTTCAGTTTGCGGTTTTGACGTGTATCACCTCTGAGGTACGAAAGACTAATACACACACACACAGTGATTATTAATGCTACCTGCCATCGCCATCTCTCCACAGAACTGATCACCTGCTTAAAAATCCCACTGCAATAACTATCTAAAACATATATCTCAAGAGATATCTTGTTGTAAATGCTTCTCAGATAATCTACACCGTAAAAATATTTTACTACAAATAGGCCATTTGGCAGTGCAAAATGTATTTTTAACATTAAAACTGAGATTTTCCACACACCTCAGTCAAATAATATAGCATACACAAGTACCGCAGAAGTACGCACGACCATAATAGTAAGGTCTTCACATGAGATCAAACAGTGGTTTTAATTCTTTTTACTTCATATATCATGAACTAGAGATGAGCGTTATTTCACTACCTGTGATTTGATCACGGTTATCGAAAAATCACAGGTAGCGCCTGCTACTGAAAACCGTGAGTAACAGTGATCGTCCAACAAACGTTCTTCACTCTGTCATTGCTACCCATCATCTCTTCGTGATTTTTCACAGCTGTGTCATAACTGTTACCGAGTGAATACTGCTTCTGTAGCTTTTACTCGTTATCTGCTGTTGCGTTTTGGCAGCTACCTGATATTCGTGACTTTTTCACAGCGTTGTTCGTGAGCTCATCGTTCTTGCAGTGAGTGAGGTTCAATTTTTTGGAATTCCGAGAAAATATGAACTGTGAACGTTACTTAGTAAACCTTCAGTAGCTTCATCCATTTCAAGGCTGAAAAAAATTTTGCGTCCTTTCTTTCAAAGTTGTAACATACCATGTTAGTTATAAAAGAACAGTGTATTTTTGATAATCTGATTTCAAAATTCTGCTAACCGCTAAAAAACGTGTAAAATAATTACACACACTTCAACTGAAAAAGTCGTAAAAACTACAGCAAAATATCAGAATTAGTGCAGAATTACGTGTAGAAGTTTAAAACAAGTTTAGGAGATTTGGACTCCGGACTTTTGGGCACCCGCAATTTGGGCACAAATCTTTAAGGGCCGCACGAAAATTGCAGTTTCTTGGCGCTGTGAGGGGGATTGAATGGGGTAAACGTTCCCAGTAAGACAAACGACAATTACAATTGAATTAAAAAAATTACAAAGCACAAATTTTAAAGATGGCAATCCATTTTTTGATGTAAATATGACAAAGATAATATCCGAAATATTGAAAATTTCGTCGTCCTGGGTCAGGATTACATAGCACATAATCATGAATATGAATTACATCATGTTCATGATTACATAACACTTTTCTTAGGTTTCAACGAAACAAAACAATTACACCAGAAATCATACTATGTTCGGAAAAAGACGAAAAGAAGGAATTTTTTTATAACGCTGCACATTTACTTAGCTACTAAATATTTACATAACATTTCAAGTTATTAATATTTCTCTCATTTACTTAGTTAGGCACCAATTACTCTGCCTCATACGTAGGACCTTTCGACAGTCTATTTTCTATCGATGGTATATTTATAACGTTTACGTATCAACTCAAGAAAATAATATTGCGCTTTTACTTAAGCCCTAAATATTACTTCACAGTGCCTAGGTCTTTTTAACAGTTTTTGTTCTATCGATGTAACATTCATAACAATTACGTATTAACACAAGTTAATAATATCCCGCATTTAATTTTTCACTAAAAATTTTCTCACAGGCCCTAGTCAAGTGAAGTTAATAACATTCCGCTTTTACTTAGGCACGAAATATTCATTCATTACCCAAGGCCTAGGCCTTTTAAATAGTTTTTACTCAACCAATGTCATATTCGCAACTTTTCTGATTCAAATAAAGTTAGTAGCATTGCACTTTTACTTTGGCACTAAAAGTTACATTACAGACCCGAGGCCTATACCTTTTAACAGCTTTTGCTCTATCGATGTCACATTCTTAACAATTCCGTGTCAACTCTAGTTGGGTGTAGGAGACCTGGCCTCAAAAATTTTAAGAGGCTGTATAAAAATGACGTTTTTGACCGGTTCGGGCTCACGACCCCCCAGAGGTTGGTAATCTGAGTCATATAAATATCCGTAATTTCGTCTTTTTTTAATTGCGACAATGTATGTAATTCTTTATAAAAAATGATTATGATCTACATCTCAACAAAAGATTTCAGGGTTTTCAAATTACAAGTCTGCAAATTATCTCAGCGCATGTGCTGACTCAGCAAATCTGTCTGTGGGGGGGGGGTAAACCAAAGTGTAAAATATAAAGCATTTCTGGTCCGAACGGGAGATTTTCAGCATTTACAAGCTTCGTACAACCCGGCACATTATCCGAGGACATGTGCCTACCCAGAAAAAACTGTCTGGGGGGGGGGGGGGGGGGGTAATAACTAAAGTGTAAAATATGAAAAAATTATCGTCCGATTGGCAGATTTTAAGCATTTATGCGCTATAGCTCAACAAATTATCTGAGGGCATGTGCTGCCTGAAGAAACGTGTCGGAAGGGGGGGGGGCATACCAAAAGTGAAAGTACCTAGAACTTTCTCGTCCGATCGGTAGATTTTTGCATTTACACGCTAAAGCTCGACACATTATCTGAGGGCATGTGCCTACTCATCAAACCTGTCGGGAAGGGGGGGGTACCAAAGTGTAAAATATGAACCATCCCTCGTCCGATTATGAGATTTTCAGCATTTACCAGCTACAGCTCAACAAACTAGCTGATGTGTGCCTACTCAGAACACGTGTCGGCTGGGAGGGGGGGTAATATGAAAAGTGCATATTATGGCACATGTCCTCAGAATATTTGCCGAGTTGTAGCTTGTAAATGCCAAAACTCTCCGGATCGGGCCAGAAATGCTTCATATTTTACACTTTGTTATCTCTCTCTTCCCCCCAACAGGTTTGCTTAGGCAGCACATGTCCTCAGGAAATTTGCCGAGTTGTAGTTTGTAAATGACAAAAATCTCCCAATCGGACCGGAAAATTTTCATATTTTACAATTTCGGTAATATTACCCCCTTCCTCTCCGGACAAGTTTGCTGAATAGGCCCTTGCCCTCAAAAATATTGCCGAGTTGTAGCTTATAAATGCTGAGAATCTCCCTATCGGACGAGAAATTCTTCATATTTTACAATTTTGGTATACCCTCCCCCGCATTCCATAAGGTCAGCTGAGTAGGCACATGCCCTCAGATAATGTGTCGAGCTTGTAAATGCTGAAAATCTCCCGAGTGGACGAGATATTTTTGATATTTTACACTCTTGGTATTATGCCCCCCCCCCCAGCCACGACAGGATTCCAGAGTAGGCGCATGCGCTCAGATAATGTGCCGAGTTGTAGTTTGCAAATGCTGAACACCTCCCGATCGGACGAGAAATCCTTGATATATTACACTTAAGGTATGTACCCCCCCCCCCCCGACACGTTTCCTCAGGCACCACATCCGCTCAGATAATTTGCTGAGTTGTAGCCGGTAAATGCTGATAATATCCCGATCGGACGAGAAATGCTTTAAATTTTACACTTTTGGTAATTAATCCCCCCACTGGCTTGCTGAGTAGGAACATGCCCTCAGAAAATTCGCCGAATTGTAGCTTATAAATGATGAAAATTTCCCGATAGGACGAAAATTATTTCCCATATTACACTTTTGGTACTAAACCCCCGCTCCGACAGTTGTGCTGTGTACGCACATGTCCTCAGATAATGCGCGAGTTGTATGTAGCTTGTAAATGCTGAAAATCTCCCGATCGGACCAGAAATGCTTTATATTTTATATTTTGGTACCTCCTGAAAGGTTTGCTGAGTCAGCACATGCGCTCAGATAATTTGCACACTTGTAGCATGAAAACCATGAAATCTTTTGTTGATATGTAGATCATAAACATTTGTTGTCAAGAATTACATTAATTATCGCAATAAAGAAACGACGAAATTACGGAAACCTTATATGATTCAGATTACGAACCTCTGAGGTGTCGCCCGCACGAAGCGGTCAAAAAACGTAATTTTTATACGGCCGCTTAAAAATTCTGTGGCCAATTCTCCTACGCCTGTATTATGGCCGAGCCGCGACAAACCCACCGTTCCTATAAGTGATTCTACTATCAGTTAATTTACTCGTCCGTCAATCGTTACTGGTGCATGAATTCACGGAAGTGAAATAACAGGTCCTAAACTGTGATTCCAATCAGAGTTAAAAATGACTGTTACTTTTGAGTAGCAGTCACAGTTAATCTCATCTCTAATGAGGGAAAGAGTTCCCTTTAAAGATAGAACCGATCGACTTTACCTGAGATTACTTTCACGAATTTGTTTATACATATATATATATATAATGTTTTGAAGTTTACACTGATCGCTTTGCTTTAAATTTATAGACTTAATTAAGACACCAACTGAAACTAATCTAAAATTTTTATTTCCGAGAGCAAACCAAATTTAAAATTCAAACTGCTTTATTTCTAACTTTTTTTTCTAGGATTTGATAAAATTACACATCCGACAAAGAAAGCACTTCATATCTATAAACCAAATCTAAAATTCAGTTGTGTTTTTTTGCAATATGACACCCTGATATCAAAGTGCTTTCCTGGTCACCTAATTACCCAGACAAAAACCCTGTAGAAGGCAATGTGGTCCGAAATGGTTATGAATGCATCCTTAGATATCACGTAAACCCATACATGCTGATTATCTTTCATATGGCGCATTGTATCTTCCACCAGGATAATATGACGTTTCACGCTGCTAGAAATATCTGAGAGTGGTTGTAAGAGCTCGATGGAGGTATCAAAGTGCTTTCCTGGTTCCCTAATTACCAAGATAAAAACCCTGTAGAAGGCAATGTGGTCCGAAATGGTTATGAAAGCATCCTTTTGACCACGTAAACCCATACATGCTGATTATCTTTCATGGAGCGGATTGGATTTTCCAGCAGGATAATATGACATGTCACGCTGCTAGAAATATCCGACAGTGGTTGTAAGAGCAGGATGGAGGTATCAGAGTGCTTCCCTGGTCCCTAATTACCCAGAAAAAATCATTTCAGCATGTGTGGCACCACTTCGATCGTGTTGTTCGCTTTATGGATCCTCCACCGCGCACCCTCCTGCAACTATCAGAGGCATTGCAGTCAGCGTGGCTCCACATATCTGTGAACACCTTCCGGCACCTTATTGGGCACTCTCAGCCCATCATGCAGCAGTCCGCGCTGCACACGACGATTACTGTGGAAATTAAATGGTAGTCAATAAAATGTGACTCGACAATGCACATAGAGCCACACATAAAACCAATGACGGAAGAATTTTCTAATCAATATGGCATAAGATGGTAAACCGCAAAGTTCGCTGTTTGGTGTTATCATATATTTCAATAAAGCTGTAAATTCTTTGCATCTTCAGTAGTTTAAAAAATTCTAATAACAAGTTCTTACGGTCTGACGTTATTTATTAAGTCCCTATATTTTATTGAGATATTTTCAGCTTTTACTTTTCATTTAGGATTGTTCTGTAATTGATCCAAAGCTTACTATTTATTTATTTACAGAACAGTCATGTACTACAATATTTCGTTTTCACCAGCCTTTGAAGGATATAATGTCGAACTACGAACAGAAACATGTGATTTTTAAAATTCTGATGTTTGGTGAATCTATAATTAAAAGAAAACGAAACAAATTTAGAGAAGCAGTTGGAGCTGCACTTTCTTTCCACTTACCAATTTCAAATACAAATTTTGAAATTGGTAAGTGGAAAGAAAGTGCAGCTCCAACTGCTTGCATATTGCCTGGAAAGAATTTCTGCAAAATATTGATATTCTGATGGATTCACATTTTTGTACTGGTGAGTGAGAAAAACTCGATGTAAGAGTACCGAATTTTTCCTAAGAAAAAGTCTGGAAGATGCAGTACATTTTTGAAACTAATTGAGAAAAGGTTGTTATTAAGAAAACAATGAAAAAATTCTTTGGAACTAAAATCAAGGTCCATCGCTTCAGGGAGAATTTCAAAGCACACTATGAATGGTTAAAAAGGATGTTGCTACGACAATTTGGAATAGAACAGCTTTCTCGTTTGTTTGATTCATGGAAATGAACGTGTACTGTTAATCATGTTGTGAGGAGGTGGATAATGTTGCATATTGGTTTATTAAGAAATTTAATCACTTCTTAAATGCGTATACATAATATTGACAAAATCACTGGACACACTTTCAAAATCAAATTAAGGGATCCGCTGGGTTGTTAAAATCGTCGGTACAGCTGCAATCGGTATAAATACAACTTGCAGCTGACCGCTACTATATCTCACTATGAGGTTGAGTGAAAGCGTCGCAGCGGTAGAGAACTAACTTTTAGAAAGGAAATTTTGTCGTATGTTATATTAGTGGGTTGTCCAAAAGAGAAACCGAACGGGCGTTTAAACATACCCAAGTCAACTGCTTTGGACGTGCGGAATAAGTGGAAAACATATGGCGTGCTTGAAGCAACAAAACGTACCTGCAGACTAAAGAAAATCAGTAATAGAGGACGTCGAAGCCTCAGGAGAGTCATTACAGCTAATCGACAGAGTACTACCCAAGACCTCAGTGTACAGGAGTGTAAAAATTCTGGAACCTCGGTAGGCGCACTTACCATTCGCACATAATTTCATTCCATGGGTTACTGTGGTCGTGCTGCTGCTCATAAGCCTTTCACTCCACTCGGAATGCTACTTGTCGTTTAGCATGGTGTAAAGAGCATTTATCGTGGTCCGTAGATCAATGGTAACGGGTCCTATGGACTGATCAATCCAGATACAGGATCCACCAGTCTGATGGCCGTGTGTAGGGTATGACGGCAGCCAGGGAAAAGCTATTTACCACAGTTTACTGTTCCTACCTTCAAGTTTGAAGATGGTGGTGTACACTTGTGGGTGTATTGTTCGTGGTATAATCACGGCCCATTGGTTATCGTGGGCAAATCTGTTAACCAGAACGTTTACCTTGATATTCTGGACAATTATGCCCTACGAACACTGTGTTAATACTATGGAACCAAACATTTTTGGTACCAGCAGGTAAATGTTCCGAACCATAAAGCAAGGATTGTTACGGCGTGGTTTGAAGATAATTCCATATCGTGTGAGGACTGTCCGTCGTAGAGCTCTGATCTTAATCCCATAGAGCACCTATAGGATTAATTAGAGCACCACATAAAAAGTTTGGAACCAAGGCCTACTACTAAGCAACAGTTAGCGGCAGCATTATGTACCGAATGGAAGCGCATACCTATCGCTGTGATTCGAAACCTTGTCGAAAGCATGTTTTGAAGTGCCAACGCATGCATTATGGAAAAAGGTGAACCGACACCGTACTAATGCAAGTCAATAAACACTATGTAATGTTTCTCTTCTAGGTGTCCGGTGAGTTTTTTCAATATAGTGTATATGTGGTACACTCAAAAATTGCATTCTGCTAGTTTTCTTCTCACAAATGTTTTGAAACGTCTTTGTTTAAAATTTCTCTTCCAGTTTGTGAGAGTATTGCTGCTATGGGGAATGAGTTCTTTTTATATACGTGTATGGAACATCAAGGTTTATTGAAACCTTTATTTGCACAAATACCACCAACAAAAAATGCCGAAATAAAAAAGACTATTTCCTTACATAAATAATTAGTTGTGGAAATCCGTCCCAAAATTACCTATAGGGCTGTGGAAGGATGTCTTGTATTAATTAAAATCACATGAAGTAATTGTTTTTAAATATGAATTTTCCCCGCTTGGATAAAACTGCTCTCACTTGTAATGTGAACTATTGAAATATAGATAAATAAAAAAATCATCATTACAGATCTCTTCATAATAAAGAGGATTTGAAAACACTTCGTACCTGACAGGGTGAGAAGTACTTGGAATTCGGTTGTGTTTTTATTTTTAGTTGCTTTAATTTTGCATACTTGCAAACGGAAATTAATCGCACTCAGTGGTCCCCTGAAAATACTTGGCTGTTTATCTCATCTTTATGGTTAATTATTGAATGATATTACGAATAATAAGATTATATTAGGATTAAGTTTATATTTGGTGTGTGCAAAAGTTCAACCCGTTTTTCATTATGCAAATTACAAGCAAAACATTTAAGTAACAAATGCAATAACAGAGGGCGCGTGTGATGTCTAAATTAGTGGTTCCCAAAGTGTGTGCAGCGACGCCCTGGGGAGCCGTGGCTTCTTCACACGGGCGCCGCGAAATATTGCATAATGTTCATAATATTATTTCCATTTTCAATTCAATGTGATAGGGCGCGACAACTGGCGGACCAGGTGCCAACCAGTAGCTCACTTAGTAACAACTGTTTGCAGAGGCCTCTACAAATGGTTACCAGATGACGCTCTTACAAGCGTGAGCTTACCCCCTGCACGATTGCTGCCCGACGGACGCACGTGTGAGTTCCACGCTGCCGCTACTGGAAGTAACCTGAACTTTCTCGTAGTATCCGTGCTTCTGATAAGCATTTCTTCCTCATTTTCCAAGCGTCTAGAAATGAGACTCTCAGTTCGGATTTTTCGAGGTCATCAGATCCTTTAAATATGCTCATCCGTTGTCATTTGTGACTCATTTGGTGGCTAGCAGTATGTTATGTTGAGGCATAAGTTTCGGTGTTTGTAAGCTTTCGGCGTATCAAATGATTATTGTTGTGGTTAGGTGAAGTGAAGTTTTTGAAGTTTTTCTTCTCGTATGTATTTTTTAAAGTGGATCGGTTTTTAATATTGCAATTAAATGTTTCCGAGCTGTATATCCAAATCGTAATTTCAGCAAACTCGAAAAGACTAGCCCAGATATTTTTTTATTTTCTTCTTTCGTTTTTGTTTCTTTCTTTTTCTGTCTTTATTTTTATTTTTTTTATTTTTTTTGTTAAACCTTTCCAAATCTGGTTCCTTTTTTGTAGTTAGAAGTGAAAGCAGTACTGTGTAAGTATTTGCAATACTTCCAGAGTTATCTACTGGAGATAGAAAAAGAAAGGAAGGCGAAAATGAAGCATAGAAAATGATCTGTCCGTTCTTTTTATCACGTCGTTCGCTGTGTAAAAAACTAAGTATCGCGCGAAAATCAATGTGGAGAAGGAAATGAGGATGGCTGTGTCCAGTTTGATTCCAAGATTTGGGAAAATGCGCGGTAATCAACAGGCTCATCCATCCCAGTAATTATAATTAGTTGAATTGTTTCAATTAAATTTTTTTTGTAATCTTCAATTCGTGCTTTATTTATTTTTACTTAAATGTACTTGTTAGAATTTGACATAGGCAAAGTGTACTTGTTTGAATTTGACATAAGGCGCCTTGGGAAAACCTCGACTCAGCAATGGTACCGAGAATCGAAAAAGTTTGGGAACCACTGGTCTAAATGATTGGAGGAGTGAGTACGCTGTAGAATGGCACATAGCACAAAAGTACGTCTCATTCGCAAACAAATCACATAACGGAAAAAGTGTCAAGCTGTAAAAATCGCATTAGGCCTAGTTTACTTTATGATTTAGACAAAGGCGAGTGCAGCTGAAGCTTTCGGCAACATTTGTGATGTGTACTGCGAGGATGTTGCAGGTAAAAGCACGCGTCGTTTTTGTTTCCGGAAATTCGGTGGATCTAGAGGCGCAGATATCAGCCACGTTTTAGCAGTCCAACAGAGGTTTCTGAAGAGGAACTCAACCAAATCATATCAAATGCCCATCATCTACTGTTGAAGAATTATCAGGAAGGTGTTCTGCATACGGGACAAAAGTGGAAGAAGTTCATCACCCTTACGTGTGATGAACACCCTTACGTGTTCATCACACGTAAGGGTGGTCCTTTAAAGAAATGTAAGGTGTCAAAGAATTTTAAACTGAGCTGGAGATGCCCAGTTGAAACTGCATATGTCAAAACTGTATTATAGGAGTTTTTATACTCCAAAACTGAGGAGTTCTGCAGAAGTGGAATTCAGTTGCAAAGAGAAAGATAGGAAGAAGTCATAGATAGTATGAAATTGCATTTATCTAGAAAATTAATAAGTTATTTATTCAAAAAACATATTTCCTTTTCCACTAAAACGACGTATTGAGGTTTTGAACACACCTAATAAAAAAAGACCGTGAAAATAAATTTAATTCAGAACTTTTGGCGACTTAATGGCGTAACAAGTTTTTATTCCTTTTGTGTCATAGCTGTAATTCCGTTTCAGGACCTCAAATGACATCGTGTCGTCCCGCGTATGAAATTCCTTCGCCGAAACGATTTCCTGTGTGTTTAATTAATGCCTTAATCATGCTTGTTTTTGTGGCAATATCTATGCTCAGAGACAGGCAAGTTGCTATTACTTGTGGAACTGTCTTCTTTGGGTTGCTTATCCTAAATGGTTTGTTTGTATTCCTGACCTATATTAAGTTATAAGCACTGGGAATTCGGTCAGTAAACTAGTGTAAATATAAATTATTAAAGCAAATAACAAAAATCGTATTCTAATTAATTTATTATGTGTGTTTTACAAACCTCGTGGGTTCCCCAATAACACGTTCACACCCCTGTATTTCGGAAAAAGAAAGTGCTTAACATTTTTAATTGGGCACTTTCGTAGAAGAATATGGGACTCAAGTTCAGAACTCTTTCCGATAAGCTCAGCTGCATACTATTTCATGCATTTATTTAAAGAAACTGCTGTATTTTCATTCTCAGAAAAAGTTCGCTTCAGAAATGAAGGAGAGCTACGTTACGTACCTGGAGAGAATGACACCTGACGCGAAAGTATGACAGGTCTGAGACTTAATCTCTGGTTTGTATATTCGTCGGAAGAGCTGATTAACGAATTAATGTTATTTTTTCTATTAATTCCTTCAGCATAATAGTACCTGCAGAATCGCATGGTTTGTATACAGTAAATTGCAATTTTAAGACAAGACAGGGACAGCACCCAAACGTGAATAAAAAAGGTCGCACGAAATATTAGACGCAAAGTGTAGTACGTTTATTTCAAAGATTTCGGAAAAAAGTTTTTCCTTTTCTTGTCATAACACTTTAAAATAATCAGAAAGTAATCTCGGCGCAGCAAATTACCCGAAACCGTTGTGTTGAAGGGTGACATTTTTACACCATTTTTATGAAAAATATAATTCGCATTAATTATGACATCATTTTTTAAATACATTTCTCAGTTTTAATACTTTGGGCGTTTAAAAAAAAATTCATTTTATGTCTTTTCTGTAAAAATAATATTTTTCATTCTATTGGCACTCCTCTTCCCGGAAATAATTAAAACAAAATTAGCTTTCAGAATTAGAAAAAATTATTTCATAGGGAAATAAAGTTTGCTCTTAAGTTACGAAACTTGCATTATCCGAAAGATTTTACTGCAAGTTCACCTGTAAATTCAAATTTAGCACTTACAGGCAATATACTGATAACCTTCATCTGAGGTTCCGTGACTGGTGTATTGGTAAAACTAAGTTATGATGTCCTGAGATACAATAGGAATTTTTTTTTAAATAAATTCATGGTTATAACAGCAATTCCGCATACTTGGTGTTGCAGAATAATCTTTCACCAACCGTCTTGAAGTAATGCTTATAAAGAGAAAAAGGGTTTTAAAGGTAGAAATGTGAGAGTCCAAAGCAAAAAGCAAAACAAAAAAAAACAGTAGTATAAGTCAAACACTTAAAAGTGCTTTTTGAAGAGGGTGAGTTATATTTAGAGTTACATTCTTATGTGAACAACGGAGTATTAAAAAATGCACGTTCTTTCAGTTAGGCTTATGCGACACTGTATTAACAAGCAGGCCACCAGTAAACAAAATAAAATCAGCGGGAATTACGAACTTGCCTCTAAAGTGTGCAGATGACAACACATAATCGCGCGTAGAGTTGACAACACGATCTTCGGATAAAGAGCAAGGAACATAAAAATGACATAAAAGGTAGTAAAACGAAAATCACTGTATATAATTAGGTACCCAAAAAGAAGCAACGCTTTATGAAACAGAATAAGAAGACTAGCATCGTTTACAAACTACATCCCCACAGATATGAGCATACCTGTCGCTGATATATCATCCGCACACGTGCAACGAATGCTCCTTCTTCGGTTTGTGAGACACCTGGACAAATATTCTGAGCAGATACTGGAGGAAATGCCAGTAGCGTAGAGCAAACTGTATAAGCAAAATTTACAACAGCGGGCTTTCATAAGAACGGAACTTTGAGTTAGATGTTGAAAAGATGAAATATATATTTTACTTTTCAAATATGTTACGTGAATGGGTAATACGAAGATTTGTTTTATAATATTTTGCCTTTAAAAGGCATTAACCCTGAAATGTCAGAAAAACTGATACACCAAACTAATACTTGGTAGGGCATTAACGGGGTCGCAGGACTGCATAAATACGACGGGGCATGGACTCCACTAGCTTCTAGAAATATGATGTAGGCACTGCACACCATACTTCCTGCAGAACGTTCCACAATTCGGGTGTATTCAGAGATTTTGGATTAGTGTGTTCGATAGCTTGTTGCATTGTATCTAAAATATATTCTATCACCTTCAGATCTAGGAACTTGGGTAGGGATGTAAACACTGCAAACTAAGATGAATGCTCTTCTAACCATAATGTGGCGCCATGACACTTGTGTGGAGGTGCATTGTCCTACTGGAACAGGCCCAACCTATCAGCTTGAATGCAGGACATGAACGGGTGTACCTCGTCAGAAAGGATGCGCACATCAGGTTGGCCGGTCCCTGACGTTTGTAGACGTACCAGGGGTTCCAGTGAAATCCAGCTAAACACACTTCATATCATTACGGACCACTCCACTAGCCGGCACAGTTCTATGTTGATAGGCTGGATCCATGGCTTCATGTGGTTTGCGCCACACACGAATCCTTCCATCTGCCAGATACAGTTGGAAACGCGACTCGTCGGACCAGGGTACTTGTTTTCAGTCAACAAGTGTCTAGTGACGGTGTTTCTGTGCCCAAGCGAGGCGCATAGCCCTGTGTTGTGCACTCATCAAGGGCACTCGAGTTAGACGTCGGCTCTCAAAACCCATATCGTGCAGGGTACGTTACACAGTCATGACGCCGATGCTTGTTGAAGCCCCAGCATTGAATTCCGATGATACCTGCGAAAGTGTTGCACGCCTATCACGTGAAACGATTCTCGACAGCTGACCATGGTCACGTTCACCCAATGTCTTTTTTTTAGATAGGAGGATTTGCCGGAATCCTTGTAGTCACGGTACACCCTTACAATGGTCGTCCGTGAAAATCCGAACTTTGTTTCTACCCCCGAAATACTATGGCCCATCTCACAAGCGCCAACTATGACACCGCTTTGAAAATCGCTTAAATCGTTATTACTTGTCATTCTCATGCCGAAAACAGCTCTGACAGCTGGCAAGGATATCTATATCACTTTAGGCTTGTTTTGGAAAACATCTAGATCACAGTATTGACAAACTAAAAAAAAAAGGTAATTTTTATCATTTTCCTTAGTGTTCAACTCAGATGTACAACGTTGGTTATCTGAAGGTATTTGAAAATTGTAGAAATGGTAAGGATAAAAACAAACGTTTTACAAGATAAAACATTAAAAATAAAGAATAGAATCATTGTCCTCATTTTGGTACGAAATTTAAAGCGTAATACAAATTATTCTTCAGACAGAATGGACTAGAAACATTACAACAGGCTTCTTATTTTTAAAATACATTTTGAGCAAAATCACCCAGAAGGATTAAATCACAGCAGTGAGGTATCTCGAAGTCTTTTCGTCACCTTCCTATCTCAAACCTATCACTTCTGAGTCACTCCAGCATGAATTTGAATTAACATCGACGCATTTCCCCCTGTGGTCCTCGTAGAAGAACTTTTCCGTTTCCTTGATACACATCTAGTATTCCATTTGCCCCCCAAGGGTAGTTCTAGCCATATCTCCAGTCTATTTTTTCTTGTGGGTCTTCATGTACAATGAAAATCATTCTTACCATTTCCCTAATCCATGAATTCATTTTTCTACCTTTCCTAATTACATAATCCATTTCGCACCTAATGGCATATAGCTAATATGCCATTAAATGTCGCATCTAATGGCATATAATTGATGAAATAACCAGAGAAATTACTTAGTTAAATAAAGAGTTAAAACTTTAAAATTCACGATTTTTGCTGTTGATACAATACTTTTCCTCACCACTATTATACTCTTCTCATGACATGTCGCAGAACATCAGCTGTGAGTCTGTTAACATAACATTCTCAGTCTCCGAAGTGTATGAACGCTATTTTTCAGTTAATTATTATAGAATTCCGTTCCGTTTTTCAGATTTTGGCTGCACTTTGACTCAATGGCATGATGCTAACTATGAAAAGCTCGTAGGGAGATAAATCATGTGGAATGAAGTCAGAAAATATTATATGAAGGAAAACCAAATTTACAGAACACAAAAATTCAGAAAGAATGCTAGATTAGAGTCATACCTCACGTCTTTGCGACAATACGCTGAACACTAAAAAATAAATGAAATCGATGGAAATGTGAGGCTAAGTATTTAGATCAGCCAATAGCACCAAACATGTACGTAATAAAATTAAAAAAAAAATAACACTGCGTTTACGTTTTTTGCAAGAACGGACAGATCATTTTCTATGCTTCATTTTCGCATTCCTTTCTTTTTCTATCTCCAGTAGATAACTCTGGAAGTATTTGCAAATACTTCCAGAGTTATCTACTGTTTTCACTTCTAATTACAAAAAAGGAACCAGATTTGGCAAGGTTTAACAAAAAAAATAAAAAAAATAAAAATAAAGACAGAAAAAGAAAGAAACAAAAAACGAAAGAAGAAAAAGAAAAAAATATCTGGGCTAGTCTTTTTGAGTTTGCTGAAATTACGATTTGGATATACAGCTCGGAAACATTTAATTGCAATATTTTGCTGGAATGAAAAGAAAAAAGAGATATTTGAAATGCAGAAAAAAATTCATTCATGGGATGCCATAATTTGATTAAACCAGCAGTCTTTATTATCTGCAAATATAGGAAGTCATATATATTTAAATCATATACATTTTTCTACTGCAATGTGCCCACTGTAATGTACGGCATTTTCGAAGCGCAAGTATGCTTTTCCGTGAAGACCTTCTGTGTCAACAACGTCGAATGTTATTCCTCTGAACCAAAGCTGAAGAGGTTTCCGTTACAGCCAACTCCCGAGCAACCAACGTAGGGCTCACCTCGAGAAAAGCATAAGCATTGCAGGTTGATTGCAACTTTTTGTGATTGATGCTGCTCTTGCTGATACTCATCGCAAAACCGATAGGAAATTGTTGGCGTTTTAACAAAAATGCGAAGGTTTATGGAATGATTGTAATCAGTGTGATAAAAACGTGGTATACAAATCATACTGCTAGCTTCGAACATATTTAAGGTGCGGTTCTTTACATTCAGTCGTGTGCCACTTGAAATTGTTTCTCAATCGACATTAGTTGAAGAAAAAAAATAAAAATAAAGTAAATTGTCAAACTGAAAAGTGCATAATGCGCGAACTTTGAAATAGAAACTCTAAACTTTGAAGAATTGTGATGCAAGGAAATTAAGATATTTTTTACATTTAAGTCATTGTATCTATTAGCATTTATG
Organism: Macrothele yani; assembly: GCA_039090855.1. Taxonomy (NCBI): domain Eukaryota; kingdom Metazoa; phylum Arthropoda; class Arachnida; order Araneae; family Macrothelidae; genus Macrothele; species Macrothele yani. The sequence continues at coordinate 55,486,896 of CM077034.1, read as the reverse complement.
GAAATGCTTTTCTTCACAAAAAGAATCGCATAACTATTTCGTTAGGTAGTGACCCAATTTGAGCGTGGTATCGCACGTTGAGCGTAGTAGAACGTAGTGTCACACCGAGCACCACTTTGTGAAACCTAAAAGAATCTCACCAGTAACTGCAGTGGAAGAATAACGCACTTTAAGCTTTGGAAATTAAATGCAGTACACATCAAGGTCAAGTCTGAGAGAAAAGTTAAAGAAACTTAGTCAAAATCGTTTTCGTAAAGATATGTTGTAGTTATATATTTTGCTCACCAGCACAATGGGAACCGTAGTCTGATTATTAAGCAAACCTGCTGGTAACTTCGGCGAAAACGTACCCTTAAAAATTCGGAAATGCATCTACAAAAGTCTGGAACAACCCATCAATATTGCTACTTCTATGTTGTCTCGTAATCTGGTAGAACTTAGTCTACGATGATAGAGAAATTATGTTGAGGTGTAACTGATTGATACATATGAGTTGCTAGGCCAACAAAAAAAGAAGTTTCCTATAGCTTCTACCTGTTTTGGGGTGAAGTTCACGGAGTCTGTATATGACTGCAAGTATGTATAAACTTCGTGAACTTCACACCAAAAACTGTAAAACCGTTGCATTCATAGGGAGTGTAACGAAATATAGTTGAACAAGTGTGCAATGAGTTCTTTTTTTTCGAAAACACAAAATGATTACCATTGTGTGAGCTTATCGCACATCATATCACATGATCAACTTTCAAATTAAACTATCTCTGGAAGTTTTAAAAACAATTAATTAATTAATAATGGTTCCATGATGCCCACCCCTATCATGCTCTGAAGGTTTATGGCCAATTTTAAGTTCTTACATTCAGAAACATTTTCACCAGGTGACAAAGGGGAAGATTTGGAATTTCATTACTGCAGAAAACTCTAAAACACATGAAGTCTTCATCCTGGCCTACAAGTACTTTTGTGGCCACACCAATTTCCATGGGAATTACACAAATATGCAAGGTTTTGTTATTTTGAAATGAATAGGTGTATCTGAATGGATTTCTTGCGTAGATTCCGAAAATCACCTTCGCAATTCCGTAGCACCTGAAGATTTTTCACAAATGACGGAAATGTGGAAATTAAAAAAAAAACGTTATTTTTTAATGACATTGTTATATGGCAACGTTTGTAACGTGTGAAAATGTTCTCTTAAGGAATAGATAAACATAAATATATAGCTGTTAATGGAAATGCAACTGTTTTATCTGTATGATGTCACGATTTGCGCCACTCACAAAGGCGGAACATAATAGAATATTATCTTGGCACGTCAGTATGACTTATACCTCACGCCACTGCTCCCTTCTTTCTATTGGTCACATGTGGCGCCATTCGGGGCAGATCGTGTTACACTAGTCAGTGTAAGGAAGGGACTGGTCCCGTTCGGTTGTTTCTTTGTGGCGTGTGCAATGGCTTCACGTGGTTGGGTAAATCATCCAGAAATGTTTTGCTACATATGTGGCTGTTATACGACAGGAAAAAACAGAGGCAAAATATTACGCCTTTCGCGAAAAATGCTAATTTTCAATTCTTTGGCAGTAAACTAGCAGATCAGGCCAAAGTTTAGTCTCCTCACAATGTGTGCCGTGCATGTGTGGAGGGGATGAGGAATTGGAAAAGTGGAAAAAGGGCGTCAATGCCGTTCGGTGTACCCATGGTGTGACGTGAACCAAAAAATCACAGTGACGACTGCTACTTCTGCACAGTGAATATCGTGGGCACTACCAGAGCCAGTAAGCGTAACATTGTGTATTCCAATATCCCATCTGCCATAAGACCAGTGGCCCATAGTGAATCCATCCCTGTGCCATCCCCGTCTAATATCAAGCCCCCAACAGACACCGATTCAGACGGTGGCACATTTGATGACATGTACCAACCGGACGGCATGAAGGATGAAACCCCAGGGCCATTTACCCAGCATGAACTGAATGATTTGGTTCGTGATCTGAATTTACGTAAAGACGTAACAGAGATTTTAGGATCACGACTTCAGGGAAAGAATTTATTATGTAATAATAGGAGATTCTCCTGGTACAGACACCGAGAAGCAGAATTGGTTCCGTTTTTTGCTGAGGAAGGACGGTTTGGTATATTGTCGAGACATTCCGGCAGTCATGAAATACTTCAACATTAATTACAATTCAGGAGAGCGGAGTTTGTTCATAGATGCCAGGAAATCCAGTTTAAAAGATGTTTTATTACACAAACCTAACATCCATCCATCCATTCCAGTAGCACATTCTGTGACTTTGAAAGAGACATACGAGAACCTTAAATTACTGCTGGAAAGTGTGCAGTACAAGTTTCATGAATGGTCTTTGTGCGGGGATTTCAAGGTGATTGGAATATTTGTCTGCCAACAAGCAGGCTACACGAAATTTCCTTGCTTTCTGTGTAAATGTGACTCCAGAGCAAGGACGGAACTTTGGGTTCGGCAGCAGTGGCCAGTCAGAAGTACATTCACACCTGGCGAAAAAAATATTGTTTCACTTCCACTGGTTGATCTCTCGAAAATACTGTTGCCACCTTTACACATCAAACTTGGCTTAAGGAAGCAATTCGCGACAGCTTCAAGCAGGGACAGTAAATGCTTTCAGTATCTTGGTGGTAAGTTTCCATCAGTCACGTCTGAAAAAATTAAAGCTTGCATTATTACAGGCCCTCAAATACGAAAATTATTGGCAGACAACATATTCGAGGAAACCATGACTGGTAATGAACGGTGTCCTAAAACCCTGACTATATGGGTAAAACCTTTACTCGGATATTCCTTGTATCTCTTTCCTTCATTATATAAGTATCGGCTGTTACGAACAGTTGAGACCAATTGCTTTTCCTTTTCCCCGTAATGACCTCAACAACATCGGAATGTCTTCTTGACTCAACGCAGTTCTTCCCGACAGAGTACAGAGACAGCCCCATGAATTCTGCAATTAATTTTGCGAAGAATGAAAGCATATCGCATACCTTTGCTTGCATACTGGCATTAGTGTCACCAGAACATCGTCGCATGTCAGGTTTGATGCTTGTGACACCAGAGAAATAGACAGCACGTGTAATCACTGCATCGACTGAGTTATGAGAACTACCAAATTACATCTCCGCCTGACGAAAAAATTTCGTTTCTTTCCCCTAATAATAAAGCAGCCTTGTTAGCCAAAAAGCCCCCTTTGTTAAACAGCATGCTTCCAAAGTTGGTTTTGCAATTTTTTCACCATGACATATTGCAAAGGAGAGATTACAATTGTAATTCAACCTGATTTCCTACTAGAAAGGCATACTCAAATTTTCGTACAGAGATATTTTTGAAATGTAAACAATTTACTTCAAGTTCAGAATCCGATAAAGTATAGCACTGTTGACCAATAGAAATTTTGACTTTCACTATATGTATTTTATTTTCATTTTGTTGCATTAAAACATTCCGTTTCAAATGTCTTCAAAACTAACTCTAGCTTGGATACAGCAGTGTAATACCTATTGCGTGTAGTTTGCAGTTTTAAATTCGTAAAAAATGTATATAATAAATGAGGAAATCATACAGCAGTTAATCTGTACGTATATTAGCTGATTCTGTAGCTACGATGTTAGTCAGGGTTGAATCTTGACGCCCACTCCCTTTCGGACCGTGCCTTCAGGTATCGGTGGGTCTTCTGGTCTCGGATTGTTACCGGTACTAGGGAAAATTACTTCTTCCACTGGAGAACTTAACCCCCGCCCACCCCCCTTGTTTCGGCTTGCAATCCTGCATTACCGGATCCTTTTCAATTTTTGGTTGATGTTTTGTTTCGTTGATACATGGTTTGTTTGTTCTACTAACTTCTCGGATCGAGCGTGAGGGGCTCCGGAGACGCCGTTTTCCGGACCCCCGATCGGTCGATTAGGTGCTTTTTGTTTCGTTTCAGCCACTTCTGCTTTGCGGTTTGGATCCAGCTTCGGTTTCCGCGTTCGGTGTGCTGTGCTTCGGGGGTGTTGCTTGCAAGAGTGTTTTATTTATTTGTGTGTGTATGCGTGTTTTTTTTTATTGTGGAGCGAATGCCTTGGGGAGTTTTTTGTTGTGGTCTGGTGTGTGTCTGGCGTGTGCCGGTTCTGCGTGTGTGTCTTTAGGGGGCAGGCTTCCTCGTTTTTGGAGATGCCTGTTGCTCTCCGCCGTTGCCTCCTCTGATGTTGTCATCTATTGGGTGACTATGTCACTGGGTCTCCTCCGAAGGAGGAACTTCCTACTACATGAACATTTCGAAGGGCCTTGTCCCTTCGTCCTTCTAGGAGACTCCGCCGTCGGTATGTATGGTGTTGCGTCGGGGCTTTAGGGGGAGGCTTCCTCGTTTTTGTAGAAGCCTGTTGCTCTCCGCCGTTGCCTCCTCTGATGTTGTCATCGTTGGGTGACTATGTCACGGGGTCTCCTCCGAAGGAGAAATTTCCTCCTACATGAGCGTTTCGAAGGGCCTTGTCTCTCCGTCGTTCTAGGAGACTCCGAAGTCGGTTTGTGTGGTGTTGCGTCGGGGGTGTGAGTGTCCTTGCTTGTGGAACCGTGGTGTGTGTATCGGGGCGTGTGTGAAACACCGGTGGAACCGATCCCATGTTCTTACATGGGAGCGGGGATACAAGCGTGTTGGTGTTGCTGGGCAACAACAGTTCGTAATGGGAGAGAGGTCGTCGTGCTTCTGCACAATATGACGTCCCTTTCTTTCTGTTTCCAGTGAATAGTATTTGAAGGCGAGGTTAGTTCCTCTTGAAATAAAAGTATTTATTCGACAGTCACCGATTTAATACTTATTCTAGTAAAAGTTAATATAATAACAAATAGTGTTTTTTTTTTCAATTATAGATGCACTGCAGAAAACTTGTGTGATTTCACGACCTCTTTGAAAAATACATTTCGTTTTGGAAATAATTCATAAAAAGTGCTTTTGAGCCCGAAAATTCTGTGCAATATTTCATGTGACAATTAGCTGAACACATACTTGGGATGAATATGTTACGTCACTATTTGTTCAGGACAGAAGCTTCCACCTGACTGCAATTAAGTTCTCAGGACGAATGGAAAATTAGAAAGGACTCGCTGTTGTTCACCGTTTGCCTATGAAATGCAGGTATTCCCTTGGTTATTTGCTGTCGAATTCTTCATGTTCATTTAGAACTGTCTCCAAGATATTTACCTTTAGTTAGGTATATTCACTGGAGATGTAAGGTCAGGTGATGCGTAACATCACAGCCTCTCCTTGACAAATGTCAACCCCGCCTTCTCGTGGTGCATCCTGTTCCCACTAAAGGGGCTCTGACGACCGCCCATAGCGGTATAACTATACCATCGGGATTAGAGGAAATTCTATCCCACACTCACCAACCCGCTTGGCCAGCGTGGTGAGTTATGGCCAAACCCTCCAAAATAATTCCACAACTTAAATCTTGGCCCTCAGTCTCCGGCAGCTGGAATGTACCTGGCCAAGGCAGCGGCCAGTGCGACATGAAGGCAGAGGGTGCTAAGAATCCCCGGAGGACCGGACTAGGCTGCCATCTGATGCTGACCTTGGCTACTTACAATGGACGCTCCCTATCTTCTGAATCAAGGCTTCTTGAATTGGAAGAGGAACTACAAAGGATCAAGTGGGACATCGTGGGGCTAAGTGAAGTAAGGAGAAAAGGAGAAGATCTCATCGAACTGAAAAGTGGACATCTCTTCTACTATCGTGGGACAGATACTGGCAGAACTAGTGGTGTTGGATTTATAAGAAACAAGAAACTGAAGGATAAAGTTGTAGAAGTTGAAAGTTCCTCTGACAGAGCTGCACGGCTTGTTATCCAACTCTCGAAAAGATACCAGGCTCAGATTATTCAAACTTATGCACACACCACAAGTCATCCTGAAGAAGAAATTGAAGAATTTTATGAGGACATTTGTCATCTAAATAATAAAGGTAAGCAGCACTTCAAAATAATTATGGGAGATTTCAATGCAAAAATAGGGCAACGGCAACAGAATGAAACTTCAGTAGGTAAATTCGGTCACGGCAACAGAAACCAGCGTGGAAATACTCTCGTTGAGTTTGCAGAGGCAGAAGGGTTTTTCATCTTGAACTCCTTCTTCAAGAAAAAGCCACAGAGGAAATGGACATGGAGACATCCAAATGGGACGACAAGTGAAATTGATTTTATTATGTGTAACAAAAAAGTCGTCATAGAAGACTGCAGTGTGCTAAACAAGTTCAACACAGGTAGTGACCATAGATTGGTGAGATGTAAGATGCACCTGAACACTAAACTTGAACGTGGCAAGCTCATAAGACAAACAAAATCTATTGACATAACCAACCTTAAAAAACACCATAATACCTTCAAGTTAGAACTGAAGAACAGGTTCTCTGCTTTAGAAGGCCTAACATCGGAAGAAGTGGACATCTCTGAAGTTAACAGAAAAGTAACTAAAGCTCTTATGGAAACAGCAACAAAATTAGCTGGGTCTAAGAACAAGTTGCATGTGAACAAATTATCAGGAAAAACGAAAATGTTGATGCAAAAAAGAAGAGAGATGAGGACAACTAAAGAAGATGTGACTTCCAAAGTGGAATATATAGAGCTATTTAAGACAGTAAGAAAAAGTATCACTGAGGACGTAAGGAAATTCAACTGTGAACTAGTGAGGAAAGCAATTGAAAACAACCAAAGCCTAAAGATAGCAAAGGGACATCTCAGTAAGGGAAGAAAACAGATTATGGCACTGAGAAAAGAAGATGGTTCTGTAACAAGAAATAGAGGCGAAATTTTGACAAGAGTGAAAGATTTCTACTCCAAATTATATGAAAGGGATATTATATGCACTCCAGACATCATGAAAGATACCAGTACCAGAGTTCCTCCAGTCCTTCCAGCAGAAGTTGCACATGCAATCAAGAACATGAAGCGAGGAAAAGCTCCAGGAGAAGATGGAATTACTGTAGACATCATACAAGAAGCCAGTGGAGAAATCGAAACAGTACTCGCCCAAATTTTCACTCGATGCCTTAATGAAGGAAAGATTCCTGAGGATTGGAACACCGCTACAATGATCCTGCTACATAAGAAAGGTGACATTGAGGATCTCGGAAACTACAGACCTATCAGCCTCCTATCAGTAGTTTATAAAATCTTCACTAAAGTTCTTTCACACCGCTTGAAGGTAACACTGGACATGGCTCAACCGAGAGAACAAGCTGGATTCAGGAGTGGCTACAGCACAATAGATCATATCCACGTGCTGAGAGAACTAATTGAAAGAGCGAGGGAATATGAACTTCCATTGTGCATGGCTTTTATCGATTATGAAAAAGCCTTTGATTCGGTGAAACCATCAGCAGTTTCAATGGCTCTGAAAACCTGCGGTATTGAAGATGCATACATTAATATTATTAATAACATCTATGAAAATGCAAGTGCAAAGATTAGGCTGTTTGAAAATACAACACACGTAAAAATTGGAAAGGGAGTGAGACAAGGTGACACCATATCACCGAAGCTCTTTAATGCCTCATTGGAGGGTGTTTTTCAGTCGCTGAGCTGGGAAAACAAGGATAAAGATTAATGGAGATTATCTAACCCACCTTCGTTTTGCTGATGACGTAGTCATTTTTTGGAACTACCCCATCAGAGCTACAGAGTATGATCCAGGAACTTGCTGACAAGAGTAAAGAAGTGGGATTAAAAATGAACTTTCAGAAGACAAAAGTGATGTTCAATGCTTTTACAAGAAATGAAGATTTATCGATTGATGGAGAAAAGCTGGAGATGACAGACACGTACGTTTATCTTGGACAGCAGATATCAAGTGAGGGTCACATTGATGAAGAAATTAATCGGCGTACAAAACTTGCCTGGAGAGCTTTTGGAAGAAACAGCATAATTTTCAAGAGCAATATGCCATTATGTCTTAAAAGAAAAGTGTTTGATAAATGTATCCTTCCAGTGCTTACGTATGGTGCAGAGACGTGGACCTTAACTAAAAGAGACATACAAAGGCTGCAGACAACTCAAAGTAGCATGGAGAGGTGCATGCTTGGTGTAACCAGGAGAGATAAGAAGAGGAACTCGTGGATCCGAAAAATGACAAGAGTGGAAGACATCATGATCAGAGTTAAATCCCTGAAATGGCAATGGGCTGGACATACTGCCAGAAGGACAGATCATCGATGGACAGCCGAAATTTTAGATTGGATTCCAAGGGACAGGAAAAGACCCAGAAGAAGACCACATGGGAGATGGGTAGATGAAATTCGAAAGTATGCAGGGGTGACATGGAGGAGACTGGCACAAGACAGACCGTTGTGGAGGAAACTTGGGGAGACCTTCGTCCAGCAGTGGATTGATAATGGTTGACAATGATGATGATGATTCACTGGAGAAAATTGTCTACGTTGACATTAGGTAATGTTCATCACCTTGTGACATTTCACTCGTCGGTAAAACTTGGAATCTACAATGCCCTACAGCAGTATCATTCTCTTTTACGTTTCATAAGAATGGTATACAGCAGCTCCTTGTCGCCCAGGTAGGGCACTGGTCTAAGCGCTGGCTTGTGACCATTCGTCCAAGAAGTGTACGGTTCTAAACCCGGTGAGGTATAGATGTTTTGTTTGGTTAACAACACTGGTTATCTCCTTCCCAGGAACCAGTGGCCTTCAATTAAGGACGGGCGATTGCTTACAGTTCATTGAGTTGCTCAGAGTGGTCGTTGAACCGACAATAAAAAAATAAAAGAATAAAATCCGTAGTTACTCTGGTAGTCCATATTTATTAAATTTTCGCCGTATAACGTCAGCGTGCTTTGTAGCAGTTTCCTTGATCCAAATGCCCAGCACGTGTATAATGGTCCATCTCACTGTATCTCTCGGTTTTGCATAAGAGTTAGCCTTAGGCAGGATGTCTCATTTAAGCCCTCGTGAGTCTTTGGCTACGTCTCCATAAGTGATTCCTGTTATCATTCCATCAAAGGGACAGCTGAAACATCTAAGTAAATAGCATTGGTGTGCGATGGTCCCAAGCGACATCTCGATTCAACTCCTTTTTCCGGAGCTTCGTCATTAGTGATTGAATAGCATTTGTCCAAGACTCCAGAGCCAGGACTCCGTAAAATGGCACTCAATCGCCTAGGGAAAAATTGTGTTTTGGCATATCGATGTCACTTCTACGTTGAGTCACTGAAATGAAACGATTGGTATTACGAACGTCGATATTTTTTGTAGGGTGAGCCTATTTTTTGACGCAGATTATGATTGCTACACGTTTTCGTGTTATTATCCAGTGACACGGATGTCGTGTGTGTGTGTAGCTAGAATAAAATTGAATAATCGTCCCAGCCTGAACTTGTGGTTAGAATTGGTCGGTAATTAGAACTGATGATTTTAACACTTATCATACTTATACAATGTAAGTCCACATCTGCTGACCTCATTGTCATGGATGGTTGTCTGGGACACAAGTCTCTAGCCCTCATGAATTGTGTTATCGTTGTTGTACACGTACACTATTTTCTTTTCAAAGGCATGCACAATTCTTCCTACATCAGCGAACGTGTTCTCTTGATCCACAGAAAATTAATGAAAATCCCTGATGTTCTTATCACGGATTTCAAGACTACCCCATGGGAATATTTCAGCCAGATTTAAGTAGTTACCTATGGAAATATTTCAGCGTAATTTTTCTATATTACAGATGCTTAAAGATTAGGGCGATTCAGAGATGTGAGGTAGTGGGGAACTAGGACTATCAGTGGAGCTTGTTAATCACTCATTTAATGATAAGATTTCGATATATTTATTTGGTCTCATATTTCAAATGACCATATACTTAAGCACCAAAGTGATTAAAAACGGCGTACATCAAATTTTATCTATCTATCTATCATTATCTGTGCTTCGCAGCTAGCTAGACAAGCTGCGAAGCGAAAACCTTCCGAACCATCGCCGGCTAGCGATTCCATGACAACATGGATCAGCTGGTAGAGGATAATGGGCCATTGCTTTGGGAAACGGTGTGCTCAGAAAAAAGAAGAATTAGACTATCTCAGTAGCTCGCATACTCCCGCCCATAAGTGTTTCGCGAGAGTTGTTTCAGTTTTTTTGAAGTGTCAATGAATTGAAATGAAAGATATTATATCTTCTATTCGTGGCTTTCTTGGATTCCAACTATTTTGATAAATTTTGTGAAAGCTTCCCTGAACATCATAAATTTTGTGAAAGCTTCCCTGAACAATATTTTTTCGTCAGAACTTAAAGAACTCAAAGCTTCAAATTCTGATACAGCTCGACAAAAAAAAAAGAACTGAAGGTGTTTTATTCCCTTGATGAATATAAAAACAAATCAGTTAGAGACTTTTCATGTTACATAAAGTTGAATAAATTGGACATAGTGTATAGTGAGGTGTACAGATTTGCAGACATGATGATTAAGCTTCTCTATCAACAACTGCAACTGCCGAAAGTTTCAGCATAAAAAAGAATCAAAAACATATCTTAGAGCCACACAAGTGCATGGACATTCGAAAAACTTCGCTGTTTTGTGAATAGAGAAAACCATTATTTTTAAATATGTAAAAAAGGTACTTGGAAGAAAACACTTTATGAAAACGTAGCACTCCAAGTTCACTCAAAAGGAGAAGAAGATTGGGTTTTTCATATACAAATGTAGTATTCAGAAGAAGAATGGAGTACATGTACAAATAAGTGTTACAATCCTAATCCTCATAATTATTTGGTATCATATTAGCAATGGCATTTACCTAAAATTTATAAAAAAAAAAGTTACATATTTTACTTAAGAATTAAAAATTAGACGTCGCAATTTAAAAAAAAAAACAGTACTTGCCCAGGGAGGGAAGGGGAATAGCTCAGCTCTCGGACCCAAAATCGTCACTGCCATCTATTAATCTATCTGTCTATCTATCGATGTGCGAATGCACACAAAAACACACACACACGCATGTTGCTTTTCTAGGAATTGTTGAGTACGACAGTGTCTTCGAAATGTTCTTGTATTCAATATTTTTACAAACTGCATATTCTCTATTTATAAACCATGAAAATTAAAAAAAATAATTCATAAAATGTAAAACAACAAATATGGAAAAATGTGGGTGTCATTATGATTGGGTGATATTGCGCATGCCTGGAAGGTGTCCTGCGTTTGGCAGTGACTGTTAAAGGTGAGACGTGTGATACACCGTTCACGGGCCTGTTCGTACGCATAGAAATATTGTGTTGTGTGTTTTAAGAAAGTAGCTTGAAACCCTCATGCTGTAGTACATGATATTGGTGAACGTGGAGACGGCAGAAATACCAAGTGGACGACGCAGCTCCAACGTACATCGACAGGCGAATTGCAAGGCAGTTGTATAGCGTTTTGCAGCAACATGTCATTGGAGGCGCTGACATGTTTGAAATACAGAAATTGTGTCGTGATAGTGATGAAACGTCGGGCACGTTATCTGAACATATTGATACACCGGGTACTCCATCACACAACGTGCCAAGCAAGCAGTACGAGTTCCCTATGACCCCCAAAGTGAAACGGAAAACATTCACAAGCAATTTTGAGGACAAACGATGCAGAGTGTGAAAGTGAAGGTCGCACAGAAAACCGTTGCTGCAACTGCCCGTAAATACATGACATCACCAGAAAATGTAGAGGCAAATAGTAACGTCTGTTGAGAGTGGTGGTACGATGGAACATAAAACTGAACGCATTCGGTAGCATATGTACACCAAATTCCAAGATGCGCGTAACACGGGACTATCAATTCACTACTGGCATTTAAAGACGTTGGCGAAAGAAGCAAGTAAAGCAATGGGTATCCCCAAATTTTAAAGCCAGCACAATATTTTCCTGCACAAATTTAAACGTCGCTATAAAATCAATCTCATCACAACAAGATCAGGAAGTTCGTTGCCAGGCGCGTTACCATTGACATGGCCGTAAGGAACAGCGCAGTGGAGTTTGTACGAAGATGTGTTACGGACTGCATTACTGCCAATGCAATTGATGCTAACATGGTGTCCAATACAGACCAAACTCGATTTGAATACGAACTCACGTCAAACAGAACGCTATCGCAGACTGGGGAGATGTCAACTGAAGCTGTTATGCAATCCGTTGCATCGACTACCCACTCATACATCATTCAGGGTGCCTATATGTCCATGTCTGGGCGCATTGCAAAGAAACTGTACATCTGCTTTCAGGAAGCGGATTGTAAGTTTGGCAAACGCGTTTCGGAAACAGTACGACGTAACCGGGTCCCAAATATAGAATGCAGCGCCCGTTGGAAGGTCCTTATGTAGTAAAGAAAAGAATAAGCGATGTTCTTTACAAGGTTCAGTACAATAATAGACCAGTTAGAGTTATACACCTCGATAGGCTTAGACCGTATAGGGCAGGAAATTCCGAATCATAAACGTTTGAAGGATGAGTTTCTCAGGTGATTGGATTGTTAGTTCCCCGTTGGCTGACTTAGTGATGGGAAAGGGTGAGAAGCGGAGAGCCTGAGAACATGGAATGAGTTTGTTGGTTGTAATAATTTTGCATAATGTACTCGGTGTTGTGTTCTATTGGTGAAAATATTTTAATATTACAATATGTCGTGTGACGTGGTAGTGGAACTGTATAATGTAAATTAATTATGTAGTGTCGTATTTGTGTACTGCCCTGGGGCGTGGCAGTGTAAATAATTATACAAGTATGCATGGAATTGTGGGCGTTCCCTCAGATTCGTTAAAAAAGGGGATGTGCCTGGGGAAACTCCAAAGACCAATTCAAGGCGATTGTCTTTAGTGTTAGTAGAGACGATGATAGGCACCATAGGAGAGGGGTAGTGATGAGTTTTATCTAGGGTAGGCAGTTCCGGGTGGTTTGGAATCGCTGTGAATCACAGGTAACTTATATGCACTCGGGACGAGTTGCATTTTAAGAAGGGGCGATGTGAAGATCC
>CM077034.1:55266590-55473793 GCA_039090855.1 Macrothele yani | reverse complement strand
TCCGTGGTCTACTTGTGGTGTATGATCGCCGGACTGCTGGCGAGCAAACGACCACTCGCTGCTACAAAGGAGGAACTTGTGGCATCGTATCGAAGCTGTGCAGACGGACATCCCACAAGCACACATCCAACTTCTCTTCCTCTGGATACCGGGCGGTGAAAAAGCTGCAATTGCCACCAATGGTGGCTACACGAGATACTGCTTCTTTTTGTGTTCCCCTCGTCTAACCATGTGCTGTATTAGTAATCGATTCACCTTTGTATTATCTTGCTTTCTGTACAATGAATATGCCTTTAATATATCTTGTCTTTCCGTGATGCTGAACTCTTAATGGCCGGCAGGTGTAGGGTGAATCAAAACTTTAAACCATTTTGGAAATGCAAATTAGTTTGGTCCTATACTACTGTGGAGAACCCAAGTCAGCGTGGTCTGTGTAGCGGAATTATATATATTACATCAGGATGACATACGAGTGTCTTCCACGGAACCACTTTGTGTCATCACAATATGGCTCCGTGCAAGACACTCGTATTCAGCCTGATGTGATATATATAATCAAGTGAAAAGCGGATGGAGATGGATAAAAGTTTTTATTGTGAGGAATGAACAAAGAGTAGAACTATAAGTAGCTTTCGCCCCGGTGGCGCAGTGGTCTAAGGCAATGGCCTCTGATCATTCGTCCGAGAGGGGTCCGGGTTCAGATCCCGGTGAGGCATGGATGTTGTGTTTGTCTTGCGGCACTTGGCTCTCTCCCTTCCCTGGAACCAGTGACCCTAAATTAGGGACAGGCGACTGCTTATAGCCCATTGAGTTGCTCACGGTGGTCGTCAAACTTCCAATGCAAAAAAAAAATAAAAAAAAATAGTAGCTTTCATACACGTGCCCGTACTGTTTTCAACAATTGAGCTTTACACAGGCGTTGCTGAGTTATGCTTTTGACAGTATCCCAGTTAGAAAGCTCACCTTCGATTAATATTAATGCTAAAACATATCATTTCAAATAATATATTGCACGCTCGCCATTTTATCCCGTATAAACTCAACTCACGTGTAAATTTTAAGGAGGGCAGAGTTTTAAAAACCGCTAACATACCACATTTCATATACGCACAATGTTTAAAATAAAACAAAAATTGTGGAAATATATCCTTTCCTGAAAAACATTACAAGCCATTCGTCTGTATGTGTGGAAAATATAGGTAAGTGTTTGGTGAAAAGATCACACTGTGATGGTCGAAAAAGCATTTACCATATCCCTTCGGTTATCGGTGCTGGGCTACGAACAAATTTGTTTCAACTATGACAAACGAATCGGTCGGTCTGACTGCGATTTTTGTATAACACGATAAAAAATATATGAATTGACGGCGGGAAAATATTTAGTGCATCTGGGAAATCGAAATCAATGCAAGGTAAACAAACGTTTGTAATCGGTAGTTTTGTTTTCAAGCATTTTGTTCTTTATATGTACCTGCTTAACATTGCAATAAGCTGTTCTTCCTGTTAGTGAACGGTGTGGGGTAACCTTTCTAGCAGTATGGGATAACCATTTTCGCGCAAGGCGTATGTCTCGCCAGGGCACGAACATCAGTGGCATTGGCAATCTGAGTGGCAATGACTTAAAATATCTCAGAGCAGCGTTTAGTAATTGTATCCTCAAACAGTTCTTAATCGAGAGTAAAAATAAGTTACATTTGGTCTTTAATACAGGGAAGATGATTTTTGGAAAAGCGTAAGTGGATTGATTATCGGTGTGTGCGTCTGCCTTTGTGTATTTTAGTGTGGTGCACATATCCTTCCATCTGTCCATAAGCATGTGGTCTTGGCATGAATATCGTAATCTCGAAGTTTTTCATGTCGTAATTGAATCTGCTTTCATACACATCTTTTCTTCCATCACCAAGAATTGTCCACGATGAATTTGACCACTTGGTTGTCCAGATATCATGACTTTCTAGATTATTATCACAAATGCATACATCTACTAGCATAATACCCCTGTTTGTCTGTCTGTTTTGTGAAGTAAAACGTCATTTTATGATGACATCCGAATATATCTATTGATCTAAGCACTGACATGGACTCTTGTCATTATAATTGCACTCTGAGCTACACTTTGAAGGGTGTCATCATTTACGTAGCTTCGATTGAGTATAAATGCTCAGCATCGTCTGCTAATAAATATATCTATTTTATGTTACTTAAATGCATTACTACTTCACAAAAACGTAGGGCTTCATATATGCCTTTAGATTAGTCTTCTGATTACGTGTTTGCCTGTTTTACATTATGTAACTTATATTCACTTGATTTTATTTTTATTTCCTTATTAACATTATATACAGAATTAATGTGGCTTGGTATTAAATTAAATAACCTAAGCTTACATAAAATCTATTTTCTAATTCTACTGCATCTAAAGCATTTCTAAAAGCCTTACTCATGCCCCAGTTTGTCCTAAATGAATGTCGGTTTCAATAAATACTGAGAACTTGAAGACCAATTGTAAATGTCCATACTGGGTGCATCAAATGAACTAATATAAAATGCAAATAAAATTTTTATTATTTAAAGAAATAATTATATGATAAAGAGATAAGTAACGACTAACTAGCATCGTTCTAGTACATATTTGCATTCTGAATTTCTATATTAATCATTAAATATCGTCAATCGTGTACGCCACAAAATATATTAACAAAAGATAGAAAGTTAGCATGCAAATCGAGTTGGTCCAGAACAGTTTAAAATGATCCTTCTTCTGGAAAATTAACCTAACTTTGCAAACACAATACAAACGTTGCAGGGTCCATTGACTCTGAGTAAATAACCGTACTTCACCTTCTGTTGAAAGATTTCTCAGAATGTAAAATCTCTACAAAGTGATCGACGTATCAGGAAAGTTATGCATGCTCTACAAATATTTATGGCTATCAATACGTTCAAAAAACAAATTCATTCCGAATATGTTTCAAAGATATTTATTTTAAAACAAACTTGGAGCATACTAATACAAGATGTATTTGATAAACATTTCACTTAGAATTGAAAACCAGCGAGCCCTTTGGCCTCAGCTTTACCTCTTATCCAGCGTCCTCCTTGACAGGCTGCAAATTTTCATTTTTACGTTTAACTTCAGAATAGTGCAATTCGCTGTTCTTTCTTTTTTGAGAGACTTTTGGCTGCTTTAAAAACATTTTTATATTTTAGGAATACCTAGTAATCGGCTCATTGTTACAAGTATTGTTTTCCTGAATGTAAAAGCGGCCTTTCCCTAATAATTAAAAATATTATTTTCTTTGACAAAAGAAAGAATGAATTCGATCTCCGCTAAGACAGGAATGATGAGTGATCTGTTCCAGGTTCATTAAAAACAATGTTTCGATTAACGATTTTTAACTAAACAAATATACCATAATATTGACGCTATAATTTATGTCTGGTTAGTTGAAATCAAAATTGCGTTTTAAGAGATACCATCCACTCTTGTTTTCTTTTGAATGTATCCATCCGGTCCGTAGGAGCTACTAAAATGCTAAATGTGGCTGTGTAAATAATGTAAAATTCGTTGTGACCCCGATCCAGGTGAATAACCTAATGCTCTTTCATTAAAATAGCGCTAAGATTCACGTGTTTGTGGATTACATGCTTCAGTGTGTCTGAGAAAAGAAAGTTATCAACCTCTATATTTTGACCAAAAATATTTGATTTTTTCCTTAGGAATTCAATAAGGCGTTGTCTTTAGATCCTGCAGGTATTTTTTAGCGCTTAGATGCTTCATGAATGGTGATTTTGTGTTCCAGTGTAATGATGCATCTTCTAAAGTACATCAACTATCATATAATATTTATGCAGGAGTATTGCATCTTCATGCTTTTGTGATTAGTTTTAATCGAATTCTTAACCTAGAATGCATCACTCCTTTGTCTATATTCTTAATTCCAATAGTTTCAAATGCAGAAAAAAAAAGCATTTCTATAATTACCAATATTTCTTTCATTCTAAAGTAAAACACATTTTTTTGCATAATAATAATTGAGGGTAAAGGATTTTTGAACTTTTGTTAGAGAAACCTGTTTAACACTTCTCAGTTTGGTTTTCCCTAAGTGCCTTACGGAACATTCTCGCATATACCACTGAAATATTTTCCACAACTAAATAAACTATCCAGCTTCAATTTTTATCCAGTTCTTCAAATGCCAATCACGCAGTTACTAGAGGCACTTTTTCCAACGCTGCATCTCATTTTAAATACGAAAGGCAGAAACCAAGAAGGAATTATGGGCGATGCTCCGCATCACTGATAATAATTACTTTTTCGTGATTCCAACATGTTATTGTCTTTAAAATATGATTCCCCATCGGCTCTAATGGCCAAAATCGAAGCACTTCGACCTCCTCAGTCACACGTCCTTTTGCATCGAGAGAAGGCTTTGGAAGGCCAGGGGATATTCCTTATCGCCTGCATTTGCATCCTTTCTTTTTAATTCCTACTCCCATTGTTTTCCGCAATTCGTATCTGACATTACTCCGACTTCCTTTAGGCCTTCAGTGCATTTCTTGGAACAAGCGTTCTCAAGAACCTCCGGCTGTCTGTTCATATTAAATGCTACAAAACCTGATGGTTCCACAAATATCACAATAACTCGATTATTCTGTACAGTGCAGAAATATATGAGGGCTATTTGGTAAAAAAAAAAACTCTTGTTTGCACATCCTCATCTCCCTTCTGTGAGCTAAGTAAAAGTACTTAATCTAGGGAGTTTTGGAAAATATTATATTCTCCTTAGGCGCCTAACCGCCCATCCGGATGCGGACGAGCAATCACTTCAGCAACTAGAGACGCTAGGATCTAGATTATTGCTTCATAATTCAGTCTTCCTTTGCGTTTTATTATATATTATTCTCCAGTTTTTGGAATTAAAATTAAAAATTATCCAAAACAGCTGCTGATAATGTTATGCCGACTGTATCAAAAAATAACGATTTGTTTGCAAGTTTCTAGATGTCATTCTATTCTTCAATGACGTTTAGAGATGAAACAACTGAAAATGAAAAATAACAATTGGCAAAATACAAGCCATTTTCGCAGATATTAATAATTAGCACCAAATGGTAACAGATACTACTAGCAAAAACCCATTTTGTTTTCTCAAAAAAATGGCTGAAATAATTACGAACAGATATTTATTCTGTCAAGTGAAAATAATATGCAGAATAAACAGTTAACTTATCTCTAAAGGTCGGAACTTTTGTACCGAATAAAAGAGTTTTCCCTGACACATAGAAAGCACGCTAAGAACAAAGCATAAAGATTAGTAGGAAATAATGAAATGTAGTTAAACACTTTCGATACTTGATTCCGATAACATGTGTTAGAGGCTTGCCAGTTGAAACTGTGAAAAAAAGAGATACAGGATTTCATGTCCGCATGAGTCGTATTTCTTAAAGACATTTTCCCCATGTAAACAAATTCTGAAGCGACCACTAAAATTTCTTCATTTAAATCTTTTTTCTACATTGCCTTCATTATTATTACCGGGAAGGTTTTGAATAAAATTTAGTCTTACTGTATTGTTTTGTTTACTTTCAAGCATACCTCTAAAATCCATCTGTTTTAGTTTCTAAAACATTACGGTCTGCATTTTATACATGAACAAAATCAGAAATTTTAATTTGGAAATATGTAGTTTAAACTACGTTACCTTATAGTACATTCCTAAATTTTTTCAAAACCTAAGTTTTTTTATTACCTATGGATATGGATATAGTTAAATACGTAGTTTAACTATGTATTGCAGTGACAGTTTCTGCAAATAATATTTAATTGTTAAAGTTATTTACACCTTTCAGTTTGATATTCAGAAAAAAATGTTATATATATTTTATTTGTGGAAGGTTTACTCTAGAGTTGGAAAAGTATTTATGGTTATGACTATCGATGGGTTTCAGAGTATGTAAAAATTACAATCCATAACTATTGATAGTGTGTTGGGCAAAGTTTATCGGGGCAGTGAAAATTTGTTTCTTGGGATGAAAAATTATTTCTGACAGGATTTTTTCCTAATTTTTTACATTGCCAGAAAGCTAAGCCCTCCGATAAATTTCGACACTAACTTTTTTTTCTCTTTTTTTTTTTTGGTTAGGTTTAACGGCCACCACCGAGCAAAACAATGGGCTATTAGCCTGCTGCCAATCCACGTAATTCCAGATTTAGGGCCATTGGTTTTAAGGAAGCGAGAAGCCAGTACTGTAAGACAAACACAACCACAACCACAACATCTATTCCTCACGGGATTCGAATTCCTACCGACCTCGGGCGAATGGTCAGGAAGCCAGCGCTTAGACCACTGGAACGGGTAATCTAAATTTTGACGATATAATCCCGAAGTGAGTAAGAAAACGTCACGAAAAAACTGTTTTGCCTGAAGAACGAACCACTTCGCGGCTCCTTAATTCTCATTTTTGTTTGTATTGTATGATTCCTTGTATTTCTGTTCATAAGAGCTAAAGAAGAAAAATTCTGCAGTTTTTGCAAGATAAAATAATTTTTCTCTACAATGTTTTGCAAAATCGTAGTAATAATTCGTGAGAAATTGAATACAATAAAGTTTTGAGTGAGGCTGTTCCTAAATTGTTTTTTTTCTGGGATCATTTAAAACGACAGCAGCTGGATGCAGTCGTTTTAAATTATGATCCCTAAGATTTGAGCTTATTGCCCGACGTTTTGTAGTTTTTTTCCTGCAAAGGCTAAAATTCTGAGTAGACCTTATCCTTACCAAAAGAAAAATAATGTTGCACAAATATATATATTACGTTTATCCTTTATTACTGATTATTTACTTTCATCAGAAACCCACGTTTCAGCGCCTGAAGCACCTTTAAACTTCCAGTACAAACAAGAACAACGCTTTTTGACTTGGTCTTTATCTGACTGAAACTTACACTTTCGCTTTGACCTTTACTTAACGTGAAGAACAACAGAGTGCTAAAAATTGCACACCCTCACTCAAGTTTACTTTTGTGATAATAGTGATGACAATGCAAACTGGTATTAAAAGTTGTTTCGCATTGGTTTCATCATGGTGTATCAATATGGCTGTGCCTGTCAATGTTTTCGACTAAAGTTAAAATGAGCGTTGCATTCTATAAAAGCCATCGGCGGAAGCTCAATAGTTTGCACCATGGCGATTTACACTTTACAGCATTGGAAAACGTAAAACTATCAATAAGTTACGAAAAACTATCGATGCAATTTATCGATGTAATGAGTTGGTCAAAATTATCGGTACTATCGACAGTGTCATCCCGATAGTACCTCCAACTATAGTTTACAAATCTTTTCACTAAATTCGTATTTAAATAAAACACGTCTTTAAGTAGGCACCCAAATTTTAAGAAGTGCACTAGAAATTTTAAAAATGACCTATGATCTTTACGTTGTATAAAAACGTTTTAATCCTGAAAAACATGTAAAAATTTCTAAAACAGATATGACTTTCAAAGCGGATTTACTTATCTACCAATGTTACCATTTAATATATATGTTTTCTCTCCGAAACATTTCCATACTCCTGAAATTCTTTCAGACGTGCAATTTCTGCTGCATTTTGATTTCTTGTTCTATTCAGTTGTTACAGTTACTCGCACAAAATGCAAAA
This sequence comes from Macrothele yani, assembly GCA_039090855.1. Lineage (NCBI taxonomy): Eukaryota > Metazoa > Arthropoda > Arachnida > Araneae > Macrothelidae > Macrothele > Macrothele yani. Next base: position 55,466,132 of record CM077034.1, on the reverse strand, counting down.
CTTAGGTTTTTCCTTTAATGAAGCTCTGTTTGAATTCCTAACGCATATATCGGTTCATCCTCGACGACATAACTTGCGGCTTGCTGTTTTGTCCCACTCGACATTCTGCATCTGCATCACACAGCCAGCCACCTATATACACACGGAAACTCATAATTTATATAAACATGTATTTTATATTTTGATATCATACGCACATCCACAAACATAAGTGAAAATCATGGTGATATTCTACATATGGGTTTCACTATAGTAATGAAAAATAAATTAGATAACAAGCCATTTACAGAGTCCAACTCTGTATTGCCAATGACCCACTTTTCAATGAACTCAACGTACTTAAACTTTCGTATACTGAAAATGTTCAAGCTTTCCTCAGAAGGTGCAGTTGATTTCTGTTAACCATTAAATGCCGAAAAGTATTTATTACCATTCTTAAGAGACGCATATAGCGTATTTAATCCGTTTAGTTTTGTGGTGTAATAAGCACATAGGTTCGCCAAGTTTCCGCACTCCACTGGGAGGCTTCTTCAAGCCAATGGTAGACATAAAAATGCAGGGAATTGGAACACAAAAGGAACAAAGATTATATTTGAAAAAAACGTTGGTGACATCACAATAATATTGCACGAATTTTTAGTAACGTAATTATACGGTATGTCGCGATGCGTTCCCATCATTTAATAACGCATGACAAACTCTTCGTATTTCAGTAGAAACTATCATTGGGTCTCTTGAGTATTCACAGTGTGATGTATTTATAACTTCATATTTATTTCCAAATTCAGAAACTTTCACTTATGGTACCTGATGAAAAAGATGAGATAAATTACCACTTTTGTGCAGTACAAAGGAGAAGAAAATTCCTTTGAGTAATTTTTTTCGAGCTTCAAGGCTGAACAGACGCCGAAAGCAACTCTTGTGGATATAAGTAGTCACGTGTCCCTAATACATTCATATTTTCAAGTACCTCTTGGTGCTGGGTATTATTGTCCAGAAACTTGCGGACAAGAGTTAAAAGTGGGCTTGCAAATGAACTTTAGAAACAAAATTAATGTAACCCTTTTCCAAAATCTGAAAATATGAAGGTTGATGGAGCTACTTTAAAAATACCTGATGCTGATACCTACTTTGCAAAAAGGTATTAAGCAAATGTCACGTTGAAGAAGAAATTACTTGGAGTCAGAACCTAGAATGGATAACATTTGAAAGAAAAACCATGATTTTTCAGAGTAATTTACCATTATGCCTCGAAGGAAAGTAATTTAATCAATGTATTTTTTTAGAATTCTTTATCATGCATCAGAGACACGGACAATGAATAAACAAAAAGCATTCAGAAGCTGCAAACTGCTGGAAGAAGTATCGAGACGTGCACGTCTTACATGAAAATATTTCTTTTCATGAAAACTAGTCACGTTTTCCATGACTAAGCCCAGAGAGAACAGTGGAAGACAGAAAGCTATAACATGGAACTTTGAGTGCATGTTCTTCAACTGTGGTCTCTACTCTACCCCATAATTAAAGTTTAACCGCCAAAAGTTCTCAAAACAATACTTTGGGAACTATGTATATTTTGTCTTTCTCTTCTGTTTAAATTAAAAAAGTGGTTTATCGTCAGTTTCTCACTTGATATTCATTAACTCAAAAGTTCTAATCCAGAGAAGTAGTATGTTGAAGGCGCCCACGTTGTACATCCTTTTTTACTACTATATCAGCACAAATTTACAGAAATATATGTGGCACTACTCTCCATTACAGGCTTCAAATAACTAACCCTAGTTTCTTCAAGAAATTCATGTTTTCCAATTATTTGTAGCTTTGTGATTCTACATCAGTCGACGATGATGTAGAATCACAAAGCTACAAATAATTGGAAAATATGAATTTCTTGAAGAAAAAGCACTTTTGCGGTTTAAATGGTCGAAAATGAAAAATGGTATATACCCCTGCGATGCTTCAGCATTCGCCATTTTCAATTGTACGTAATGTTCTCTTCATGGCACCTTAATCACCGACTGCGGGGACTTCCGGTTTCCAACAGATAAGCAGTGGGGAAAAACCTTTAAACTACCAAATGTCACGTGACACAGGAGAAAGGGTTATGATGCTTCCGTCTGTATGGTAACCTATATATTATTTTTCCCGCCACCACATGACTAATCACGGTCGAAAATCCTTTGTACGAAAGTATTATATAAACTGACTACCAACGCTTAATGAATATTTGCCACCTTTTTTCCGAAGTCAAATTCTGGAAAAAATGAAGATTTCGTAACATTTTGCTAAATTTCTAAACACGATGTAGATAAAACAGCCATATGTGCTTTCGAAATTATTTTTTTGCCTTTTGACTGTATTGCTGTTGTAAGGCACGCTCTCACTGCACAGATAAAGAAGGATTTATAATCAAATGAGTCCATTCCAGGGCGTATTTAGAGGAGAGCGAGGCACATTGGTCCGCGAAATGTTACATTTGTTTATGTTTTTTACAATGTGACTTACATTAGGAAAAAAAAGCTTTAATATAATAAAAATGCATCAACTTACTTTAGAAAAAAAAATGCTTTATTTCTTCCTCCTGTGTTTCCTTTTCTTTGTTCAGGTGGATTTCAAGAACTCCCCATTTTCCGTCGCCCTGACTCTAAAAATTTCGTTATATACGTTTTTGATCCATGGCGTAAAACCATTGATCATATCTTAAACCTCGCTGGATCTATTCGGAGGTCCAGCAAACAGTCACGCCAGGACAAAAATAAAATGAATATGTAAATTTACATACAACTGGAAGGATAACGATTCGTTCCCTTGTGTCACGCGACATTTTTTAGTCGAATGCATTTTCCACTCTTTTGTAATACCAGCGCATGGATCTCAGATTTGTACCTATTCACTGCTTATCGGTTGGGAACCGCAAGTTCCATGTAGCAGACAAGACATGAGCCGTGAAAAAATTCTGAAGCAACGCGGCTGTTAAGTACCGAAACTCAAATTTCATGTTGAGAAATTTAAATGGCGAAAATGCATGTCCTACTAATTGTTATAACATCATTAGATCACACATATGTAGAAAACATGGGTTTTATGAAGAAATTCAGGTAAACTAAATGAAGCCATTAGTGGAAATTTGTAATCGATCAATTTTCTAAAAGAAATCATATGCTATTTACAAAGGCTTTCCAGCATACATTCACGACATTAGATCCGAATGGATCTGTATATCTTTTTTGTGCAGTGCATTTCTTAACCAGCAGTTCTACAAATTCTTGCTGTCTTTATCACACATCATAATGAGATTCTATTTAACTTCGATATGTCGCATCATGAGAATTTGATTAACGCTGTTGCAGTGGCTTAGACTAATTAAGAAATCATATTTTGCACAGAAACTTCGGAAAAAGTCAAAAAAATTTTGTTTGCAAGTCGACGCCATTCTTAAATACATCGGCGATGTAAAGAAATTACTGAAATCAGTTATTTAAGAAAAAGAACTAGATTCTCCGAAAAGAAATATATTCGCGTTTCCTTTGTCAAAGCCGCACCAAATCCAATGTGTCGCTCCGGTGGCTCAGTGGTCTAAGCGATGGCCTCTGATCATTCGTTCGAACGGGGTCCATCCCGGTGAGGCATGGACGTTCTGTTTGTCTTACGGCACTGGCTCTCTCCCTTCTCTGGAACCAGTGACCCTAAATTAGAGACGGGCGACTGCTTATAGCCCATTGAGTTGCTCAAGGTGGTCGTTAAACCTCCAATCAAAAAAATTAATCCAATGTCATTAGCATCGTGGGGTTACACAGTTGTGTACCTAATATGTTACAAAAGCGCAACCCGTTTTCATGAAAGCCGGTAAAATAACCAAAAACGGAAGTGATTGCTAACCCCCTCTTTCAAACTAAATGGAAGTAACAGAGTTTTGAATTTGTGCACAAAATATAGCCCATGGGAAATATAATGAAAGAAAATGTATTTTCAGTTTAGGTGAACAAATATGGAGGAAAATTTGCTACATCTCTAGTTTTCCAAAAGTGAAAGCTCAGAGTAATTTGAAGAGGCAGGACAATTTAGCCCGTGTAAGCAATGCTGTGCTGAGGAGAAATAATGTTCCAAAACGAATTCTATTATTCATGACAAGCTGAAAAATATATATTCTGTCTGACTCCTTCTATGTAACAGTTGGGAATTGTAAAAAATTGTATAACATGAGTAGTACTTTTCTACAAGAAAACCTATGCGGTAAGAAACTAATTTAAATTATGCAACTTTTTACCCACAGCTATCAAAATTATTTTTGCGTAAACGCCACTACCTCGGATACATTGCATTATTTAAAGAGACAAATGTTCATATACTTCCCATTCCGCCGAATTGTATACCATTGCACAGGTATTTCTCAAATGAGTTTTTGAATCGAAATCGGAACTGTGCTTTGTTACTTGCAGATAAAATAAAAGAGACACGCGCATGCTTTAAGTTTTAATATTGAAAGTGCTATTGATCAAATTTATACCATTACAAATTCTGCGTGAGGCTGCTTTGAGCAAAATATTTTTCAGCATCTTCTTAGTACTGGTCAGGTGTGCGCAATAAAAAATTTCAGCGGTTAATGAACTCACCCTAGACATGAACTTCTCGAGTCTAATATCGTATCTGTTCGGAAATTGTATTACTCTCTTCCCAGACTTTCCATGCTCAGCAGTCTGTACAGTATTCTTATGGAATCAGAAACTCATGGCTCTAAACATGCGCTTAGTTTTTACGCACAGTGATTAGAATCTAATGAAAGAGCTTTTAGTGGAAGAAGTAGACGTCAAAAATGCTGTTGTGAAAAAGTTTAAGTTTCCCCGAAATACTTCTAAAAATAAAAACAAATCGATACGGATATTTCAAAATGGTTCGTCGAATATTCAACTGTAAGGGATTCTTGAGGGAAATTCTCACTGAAGCAGAAATTGCTCTTTTTACGTGATTTGGGGAAATCATGAAAGAAACAATCAAGGTCTGGACCTTTATAAACGAAGACGCAATTCATTTTTCCAAACTTTTAGGAAACGAGGACATTCTTATAAGCAGTATAAAATTGCAGCATTTTAAAAATCATGGTAATATTGTGCTTAAGTCCCTTTGTAGCGAATGTGCCTTAATAAGGGACAAAACCATCGAAACTTGTTTAACATGCAAAAAGTACCTACATTAATGTACCAAACCCGTCTGTTGTATACTCGAGACAAAACTTAGATTTACAAGCAATTACTGAAAAAAATTATAAAATTAACATTGATTGTTGAGACGGATATGAATAATTCAGACAAAAGAAAGTTGCTGGTTATTGGAAATCAAGAAACATTGACCGCGTCAATAAGAAATGCTAGATGTCATGTTTAAAATGTTATTTAATGAACATAATACGTATTCACACTATGTACGTGCTTTCATTTCTCTAAATCTGTTATGCATCCACAACATTAATAAATTTTAATGAAACTCATTGGCAATTTTACGAAGCTTTAGTGCGTAGCAGATCACAATATATACACATTTGTTTCTCAATTAATTAAAAATATGGTCTTAAAGTAAATGTACTCACTCATTTCTTAGCAAAATAAAATATACAAGTAAAGTAATTTTCATTTTATTAGCATGTAGATAAAGTAAAATTTGGATTACACAACTGATGTGCAAGTATGGGTTGGTTCTTTAGCAGAGATGTTAATTCAACTTATTGTTTTCTTAACGGACCTTTGATTTTGCAGTCCTAATACAAACAGTTTTGAATTCCACAGGGAGTTTCAGCGAAGCCTAATGGAGTTGATATCTTTCAGACCCAAAAGTTTCCTTTCTTTATGATCTAGTGTGACACACTAAGGGACACTTCTGAAAATTGGGTTTGTTAAAGTAACCGAAGAAACATTTCCAGGATGTCCATGAGGTGTTTACATATTTTAAAATCTGACACACTACATTCACAGAAAAGCATCTGGACTCTGTTATAATGCAATGTCGTGTTTCTTAAACGTACCGGTTTTACATATGAACAAGTTGACCTCTGTGCAACACATGGTGTTCCTACTTATGGTGGGTCAGGTTTACTCATTTCCCTGTTTTTCTGCCCTCTTATTGTTTCCGGATGGTGTCCTGGTTCGGTAACTCACACTATATGTGACAGCTGACGTTTTACAAACAACAACATTTCACTGTCGGTCAGCCGTTCCGCTTGAGCCATAAGTGATATGCTCCCATATTTTTTAGACTAAAGCGCACATATCCATTTATTTATGCATATCCATTTATTTATCACATATCCATTTATTTATGCATATCCATTTATTTATGCAATAAAAAACTGGATACTATGCTAATTACTAGAATCGTCTGAAGCGCTTGAACTAGTCTTTCCCGATGTACTACATGCGCTGAGATTCCATATTGTCCAAAAAGACTCTGAGCAAATACAAAAAGTTTAGAAGTATTATTAAATTGACTGCAGCTAAAACACTGAGGCAACTAATGAAAATAAAAAATAAAAATGCTTTGTCTCCAGCAATGAAGTCATAATTCATTCCCAATGAGTTCCTCACCTACGTAACACGCGGGGCCGAAATTTAACATAGGGCATGTTGTGGCAATTTGGCGTCCGAGGTAAAGTTGATTTACAGATGAATTGTGATAGGTCTAGTAATGTTTAAAACTATGAAAACGAACCACAGATACATCATAAAATAATCATCTACATCTCAGAACGCGCAGTTGCCGAATAATTGGGTGTATGTTTGGTCTCAGGCGAACAAACGTCGTAATGATAAATTATTTCTCCATGGGTCTTAATTTATGCAAATGACAAAAATGATTAGACATATGTTTAAGTTTCCCTCGACCGCTCAAAAAGTGCTTATGTTTGTTTTTCTGGTATAACTAGTCTGCTTTAGCGAGTATAAATAAATATCGTGAGACGGAGGAACTTTTAAGTTCGGAAAGGTAAATATCCCCGTTTCCTATGATAACAGAATATCAAAAGATTATCATTGTGAACTGCAGCTGAACCTCCTTACAGCTTTACAGTAGCCTTTCGCGTGGAATTTTTGTGGACCGCATTTTCCGGAATACCTGCAAAATGAAAATTTCCTTGAAAATACCACACCTCGCTATACGGAAAAACCGCAAATACACTAAGTGAATCAAAGGTTTCAAATCGTTTCAGACAGACGTTTTACACAGTCATCTATCCACTCAGAAAATGAAGATAATAAAATAAAGAAAGTCCAGGAGATAGACTCTCCTACGAAAATCGCAAATCAACATTTTCTTACAACTGTCCCCTCGTCAGGCTGCATTGTTCCTCACTTCACTCGAAGAAGTGTTGAACTGCATTCCAGTCGCATAGATTATTTGGCGCAACATTACAGTAAAACATGCATGTTTGGGTCTGTTTCACTGTGCATTTGTTTCGGTGGAATTGGGTGTGCAACGACAACCACGAGCAAATCCATGGGCTACAAAGCAGTCTCCTGTTTCTAATTCGGTGTCGTTCATTCCAGGTAAGGAAGAGAACTAGTTCTCTGAGACTAACACAACATCTATACTTCTCTTGGTGTATTGAAACCCGGGACATTTCGTACGAATTATTGGAAGTCAACGCTCTGTACCACTCATTTACGAAGGAGCCGAATTTGAGGTTAATTGCTCCTATTACTTTCTTAAATATGATAGAATATAATATTGTGGTCATATTCAGAGTTATGTTCAAAAGAGGAAAAAATACACCACGACTGAAGAATTCATCAAGTGGATAACAGCGGTTTTTCCGTCCAGTGAATTTATTTCATGTCGAAACGGTTTATCTCATGGTAGTTAATTGTGACAAATGACTCGAGACTTATCTCGGTCTTGATTGTGACTAAAATCAGTAGCAGTGTGAAAGCTATCTGCAGTGTTCAAGGTATAAAAATATAATTTGTGTGTTGAACAAAAAAATATTTCTATATATATTTAAGTTTTCAAGCCAGAAATATATAAAAAATTATTTTACAAATTTATGTAGAAAATGTGTACGTGTCTTGGTAACAAAGCAAAATAAATAAAATAAAATGCTAAGCATGATATTCTCAAGGAAGACCTAGTGCTTTGGATGGAACAAATAAACCCAGAATAGTATTACAGGAAAGCCTATCCGTAAAAAGTGCTGTCTATTAGGACGTATTACAAAAAAGCTTAACGTTAAACGTGATGGCCATCCCATAGAATCTGGACAAGCACGAGAGTAGTGAGATACCGCAGCTGCTCTAAAAAGGGTCAGAGGGTAATCTGCTGCTTGAAGTTAAATGAGCCAATGCCCAACAAATACATGCAGTGCGATTGACAGAGGAAAGGAGATGAAATTCATACTTTCTGAGAAAAACGGACGTAAGTCTAGGTCGCAGATGCGGATGATCCATTGGTGGTATGTACTGAATCTCCCACTCCTGGTACCGGTGAGCTTATATTAAATACGGATGACTGCTTACTGCCCTCAGATTGGCTTACCGTAGTCACTTGTCTTTGACATGAGACGAAATATTTCAGTTTTTTTCTTATTAATTTTTATAAGTATCTAAATATTTAACTGTGCTACACTACAATACACTGATGTTCATAAAAAACAGAACACATGAAATGAGACGAGCTCCGACTTTGAATTTTATAGGATATGTTCATTAGGATATACAGAACAAGTGATTATCACCTCGGTCTCATACGTACGAGATGCATCGATGTAGCAAATAATAGGTGTGGCCACCTCTGGCTTGTATCACCAGCTGCAAGCCCTGAAGCATGGAATCAAATGATGTGCGAATTGTGTCTTGTGGAGTAGCCATCCAGCCGGTGTTAACTCGCGTCCATTGTTCATCACGAGTTGCTGACCAACGATCGTAACGCTGCACCTGTCTTTTGAGCATGTCATAGAGATTTTCTATGGGTGATAAATCAAACGATCTAACTGGACAATGCAAAAGGGGAATGTTATTGCAAACACGAAGAAGGAATGTATTTCCACCGCAACTTGCGATGTGGCATTGTCCGGCTGAAATATGGTCCCCAGATCGTTGTACAGGTACGGAAGCGGAACAAGCCTTAGAATATTATTTGAGACACTCATTCTGACGGTACGGACCCTCATGCGCGGTGATATGCATTCGTACCTGACACGACCCCACGTCAAAAAGGCATGCGTTGGTGTGGTATGCCTAGTGTGAATACCCGCTTTCTGACGCCTGTCGTCGGCGGACAGAGATGCCGTCATCATTTTCTCCAAATGAAGAATGCATTCTTTCCGAGACGACTTTTTATTCTCATCGTTCGATGCACCCTTGCAGCTTTTTATTCCATTGCTGTGGGGTCAAGGGTAGCCTAAAAAGGGGCCGACAAGAACGTAGTTTGGATTGTGATTACCGTAGAGGTATTGCTGCAGGTCACGGGGAAGATTACAAGAGTTCGTAACTGTTGATCCAACGCCGTTACTGATGCAGAACGGGTATTCAAAGCCATCCGTATGAGATGACGGTTATTCATCTCGTTGTCAGTGCAAGACGTGCAGGACATTCCCTTAGTGTCTCTTCGCCGTTCATTGTACCATAATGCCTTGCACATGCTTCCCACGATGGACACACTGCGCCACACACGACCAGGAATGCTCTGGAGGGAAGTATTTCATTCACGGCGATAAAGGTTCCTCTGCCGAACCCGCTGATTCGGCTTCACGACTGTCTTACACGACTAGGAGGTATATTTGCCAACTGCTGGTCAAGGAGTGACATGCCGACCGGGTCACAAGGCGCTTATAGCAAAAAACGTCCAGTTTCCTGTCTGCTAGATTTAATTCCCCTTTAATCTGTACGCATGCACCTATGATGCCCGAATGCTAATCAATTCAGCAAAACTGCTTGATTAGCATATCATGTAAAGCTCAAAGTCTTAGCTCGAATCCTTTCAAATGTTCTGTATTTTACGAACATGAATGTATAAGATGAGAAATTTTTGGCGTTCTATACTAATATGCAAATGGTCTGTGCTTTTCGTGACTTTAACTCTAGAAACATATCTAAACGGATGATTTCTAGAATCATAGGCCAATGGTCGGTGCTTTAACGGTATTATACTGAGTTGTTGATTTATCAGTGCTGAAGGACAATGCGACATTTGTTCGCATTATTGGGATGTACATTAAAGACATTGAAATGCGTATTTTCAATCATCATTTACTGGTGGAACGTTTCGGGTGTATCTGTACTATTACATCACGCAATGTATTCATATTTATTCCACAATGCCAATAAAAATAGACAAATCTGAACCCAACAGTCATATTTTTTTAATACACTCAGCACGCAGAATAAAATAGGATCACTAATTTAGGAAATAATTCATACCTATTTACTGTCATAATGGGGAACAGAGATCGCTCTCCGTCTGTAATACAGAGACATTGAAGTAATGCCAATAGTGTAAAGGACAAATAAGATTGTCTCGGAGTTTTGATTCTTAATACAACTTTTTGAAATAGAAGTGCACTGAATTACATATAGTAATTTCAGTTCATTTACAATGACCATATATTTCATAACTAATAACAATAATTATATACCTAAAGTATGTGTGATGGTCCTGCCACGCACTTATAGAAACAATTTTCGAAAAATTGAAATATTTCCATTATTACTAACAAAAAAGAAAGAACATCCTTCCCTTCCCCGTGTTGTTCTTGTTCGTAAATTTACAAAATTAGCAAAAGAATATTGCCTGGATTGTCGATTTCATTCATGTAGGTATCCTTACGTATCGTTTGTGTGAAGTGGTGAATAAGCATCCAAGCGTAGAAGAATACTGGTTGCAAAGTACATGGTCACCTCTATTGACTAGATGTAGTGTCCTTTATCGGCAGTGCACATAAACTAAAAGGTTTTATTAACCGATGCGTGCAAGCCTAATCTTCCGAATATCTGAAGATTTAAAGGTTGATGTAGAAATTCTTAATGTTATCAATGCTTAACTTTATCTTGATCAACAGATATCAAGCAAGATCCTCATTGAAAGGAAAGATTAATAGACATAAAAACCTTGACTAGAGAGCATTTTTAAGAAACAATACAAATTTTAAGAGCAATTTAGCATTGTGTCTTGAAGAAAAAGAGTTTAATTAATGTGTCTTTCTTAATTTTTTCTTACGGATCAGAGACGTGGACCTTAAATAAAAAGCGATATTCCGACGGTGCAAACTACTGAAACAGCATGGAGAGGTTCATGCTTTCCATGAAAGCTACTCATGAATTCGAGGTCTATCCCCAGACAGAACAGTGGAAGAGTAAAAGTTATCATGTAGAATGCTGGATGCACTTTTCTCAACAGATTGTCCGTAATCCACCTAATAACTCGAATTTCCCAATTAAGTGTTCTGAAAAGCTGTTATATCAGGAATTATGGTTTCTTTTCTTCTGTTTAAAATGAAACTTTGTTTTTTGTACCTTTTTAAATTTATATTCATGAAATTAGAAGTTTTAACCCTGAGGAGTAGTTTATTAAAGTGACTCTATTTTTTAGATTTTTAGTATATGAGCACAAATGTGCCATAATATGCATGATACTTGTTTCAATTAACGGCTTCATATAATTTTTGCCAAGGTTTTCCCAATTTTTTTTGGCATTGTGGTGCTATATATTTCGACAGAACAGGCACTTTTGTCGTTTCGATTTGTTGAAACGAAATTTGAAAATTGGTACCTACTTGCTGCGATGCTTCGCAGCCACCATTTTGTAATATCACAAAATGCTGTTTTCATGGCAAACCGGTCGTCTCTTCTGCTACATGGAACTGTTGATTGCAAAGCGATAAGCAATGGATGTGTAAGTCTGCGGTACAGCCGAACTGAAAAAGAATTCAACTACCAAATATCACGTAGCACAGAAGAACAGATTGTGTTCTTTCCAGTTCTAAGTCAATCTATGAATTTCTTTACCAAGCTGCATATAACTAATGGCCGGGAAAAATAACAAGTGTGCTGAGGTTTTGTGCGAATATTTCCATTCTAAATCTTGAAACTTTTGATAGATCTTTAAGTTTTAAGAGCATGTGACTCGAAATTTCTTGTTTAGTAGCTTTTACTCTCTCTTCTTTTTTATTTCTCTGTTTTATATACATGGCCGGCCGCGCAATAGCCTCTTACGTATATCCATGCTTACTAGTCTTGTTTTTTATCAGAGATACTAGATCATTCTGATTACAATTTGAGCTAGAATGATATCGGGTCATTCGCGAACAATTTTTTACGCGATTTCTGCAGTACGTTGTAAATTAGGCTTTCAAACAGTTTTGCTTTCCAAAAATTTCTGTTCAGTGCCAATATCTTCCAGTTCCTAGACGGCTCTGCACGTTCAATTTGTCTCCCTCGTTTCTGAGCGGCTTAAAAATTGTTGTATCGCATTTCAAGCAGTCTAACACAAAAAAAGTAATTCCGAAGTGAATATTGTGCTGCTGTTTATAACTCCTTTTGTAAAATAAAACAAATAAACTTTTGAAAAGCCTTTTCTGTTTATATCTGAATTATTGTTTCGGTATATGTTACATGCATGTGTGGAAATTTTTTAAAACAATAATAACCGCATTTGTCTGTTTCGTTTTCCTGGGAACATTACTGCTGCTTCCTCACGTATGGTACATTATAATGCCGGGAAACTATTTTAACTACTTTGTGATTTATGAAAATTATTTTACAGAGAAAATACTGAAAGTATTCTACCCAAATGAGTCATGCAATGAAAGTTAGGAAATGGGGTTTTACAATTTTTTTGTATTTAAATTACAAATGGTTACTTTAGCTATAACTTTAAGATTTTATATCGATTGTAAATACAGTGACTATATAAATTTGAAAACGGTTCTTGAAAGGTGAATAACATATATTATAACTGTTGGAACTAAATGAATATTTTATTTGATTTATTCTTGTTGGTTCTGGCTGGGATTTTAATTTACTGTAATCAGCATACTTGCTGATTACTCAATCTCCATATTGGAGGTCGATGCAATCATTTCTGCTTTGAAATTGGTTGCAAAATGATCTTATTTCAAATTTGATGGCAAATTCTACCGACAAATGGAGGGGGCACCAATGGGGTCTCCTCTCTCCCCTGTTCTGGCGGAAATTTTACTGCAGTCATTCGACGAAAAAGTACTGATCCAATTCACGTACCAACCGGCACTCCTGTTAAGATACGTAGAGGACAAGTTGGTCTTCTGGCCTCACTCCATGTTACTTCAGAACGAATTTACCACCTGTCTTTCCAACCAATATCCTACTATCACCTTTACTATGGAACTTGAACAAAATGGTATATTACCCTTCCTGGACATCTTATTGACTCGTGACTTGACATCTAATCTTATCAAATTATCTGTCTATAGAAAACCGACCTTCATACCATGTCTTATACTTTTTGTATCTTCCCACCCCTGGAACATAAAGCTTCAGCCTTACGTTTTTTAATTAAACGTGCGTTTACTCATTTCCTCAACCCGTCAGATTCGTCAGGACGAACTATCTTTCATACAGGACTTGGCCATATCATTTGGATATTCCGCCTGCTTCTTTCGGGAACTTCTACATAAATTTCAAAGACTAAGATTTACGACGTTGTCAACGGAGGTCGTATCTCCTATATACGTTGGTAAAGTTGACTTCATCCCTTCCCGTGGTTTCCATATTGCGGAAAGTATGTCATAAATACAATATAAAATATGGAATTTGCACCAAAAACATTTTTTCAACCATACGTAACGACCGAGATCCTGTCGCAGCTTTGAATAAAGCAGGAATATATCGTATCCCTTTGCTTCCCACGGCCTCTAACGATTATATTAAATACTACATAGGTTCTACCCTTAGAGGTCTGAACATTAGATTGTCAGAACACAAATATGCACTTCGAACTGACTCCATTTCTACATCATTTACTACAGCTCTTCGCCAGGGAGGTTATTCTCCCGATTGGCCTAATACAATAGTACTTTCCTCTATTGTTAACAAATAAACCGTCTTTTTTACAGAGAGTCTGTATATTATTTCTTATGGTACTACCTGTTGTTACTTGGACTTACCTGTTTTTGTTCCTAGACAATGGAGGAAAATAATTACTTCTTCCCTTCAACCTACTGAAGAAGAGGACCTTACTTAATCAATCAACTGTATTATTTGTATTACTTTCTGTTTTACTGTTTTCCTCAATTGGCATCACCTGTGTTTTGAACAAATGCATTGTGGGTCTCCTTGGGGGACTGGTTATATATTACGGCGCTTCCCTGTGCTCTGTGGCACTGTTGGATGGCCTGAGGACGGGTGCTATTGTACCCCCGAAAGATCTTGCCCTTTTAAATAATTTTAAATCATATCTTTTATTGTACATAAAGTTTTTTATTGTGCAATTAGGGATGGTGGTTTGATGACATCGTACGGAGACAGCACGCCATTAATTTATCATGTTCCATACGTACGAATTTTTAACAAGTATTAGAGTTATGGTATTTCTCAGAATAGTGCTTTCATGTGATTATTTGCGTCATCTGAGAGCTGTGCCCTACAAAGCAATCAATCTATTTGATTTATTTATCTAGTACACGCGGAACGAAGGGGAGATATAGAATCTCTATTTCTTCTTGTCGTCTTGATTTATAAGTTAAGTGATTGAAAGACATTTCGCAATGATGTAATGACCAGCTTGAAGGATATGGCGTCATTTTGATTCAGTGTCTATCCAATTTCCCTGCTGTCTGTACCATTAAATAGGCGAAATTCATGGTTTTTATTTTGAATATGCTATGAAACCTTTTATCGTATAAGTATATATGTTCGCAAATGCTCAAATTTCCAATTTCAGTCCTGATTGTCCTATAAGAAAAAATATTTTTCTGTAAGAAAATGATTTTTCCTGTAAGAAAAAACAGAAAACAGGGAAGTTCGTTGGTTCGCACTGTATTTAAAAACAAACGTATTCTCCTTCCGAACAGATATGACGTTTGGAAAAGATATGACGTTCGGATATTTTTGCAATTTTGGTCGAAGAGCTCACTGGAAAAAGGAATCCAAAGTTCAATTATACATTGTGACAATCAGTCAGCAATTTTTCTTGGAAACGGTTGATGCATGTCACATAAATCGAATTATATGGTAAGACAGGTAAGTTTCATTAATGAAAAATTCAGAGATAAAGATATTTTACCTTCAGTATGTGACTACAGATAAAAATGTTTCAGACTTTCTTACTAAGCAGAAACTCAACAATCTCCGAAACTTTTACTAAATCAAATCATAACAATTACCTAAAACTCTTAAATGTTGTATAAGTTTTTTGAACTCTTAGAACTTTTGCAAGTAACTACAGATTGAGAATTAGGAGGGAATATCTTGTACATTTTTGTAATTCTCAATCTTTTACATACTACTGTTAGTAATAGATGGCACCAGGTTCATATCGCACTGCAGAGACTCTATGTATGACGTAAGAGCATCATTTCGAGATTCAACTCATTATAGAGAGGTTGTCATGAGTTTTGTAGACAAGAGCTCATCGTGTCTGAATGCTACCTTTTATGTAATAAATTGTTCTGTTTTAAAATGCTAATGTGATAAGTCATTTAAGGTGGCGTTTTGAATACATCGTAGTAAGCAAGATGAAAACCGGAAATCAAAAAATATACAATTTAATCAACCGAACCATCCCTCCAACCTACCAATGCCAAACAACATATTCTTCCCATCACTTTAAGGTTCAATAGCTGCTGGACTTGTTTTATTTGTGCACTTGAAATAGGTTACAGTAATTTTGTCTTTTTTTTCGTAACCAACTCATAGTATTTTTTTTAAGAAAGAATAATTGAAGGTATCGGAGGTAAAAATTACATTTTTTTTCTTATACCTAAGGTCATTAACTTATTTAAAAAAGCATCCCAAATCTTTCCAAAAAAAAAATGCATTATATCAACTGCCGTACAGATATCCAAATTTTCAAAAGGAGGAGTCCATGGCATGTTTTGGAAATAGGAAACGTCGGCCGACATTAGTAAATTAGGAAGCACTGTTCAAATCAATATCATAAAACAACATGTTTGTGCGTTAAAATTTATAAAAATGAAATGAAAAATAATTATTGCTATCCTAATGTGGCACGTGAATTTCTGATTTTCTGAAATTTGACCTATCTGATTTTAAGAAAATTTTACAATTAAAGTCTGTGAAGTCAGAAAAACAAAACATAAAAGAAATGTTGCTGGATGAACGTTAAAATACCAAAAAGAAATTACTACACCTTAAGAGAAAACAAAGTATAAGGAGAAACACATAAAGCTAAAGACAACAAAATGTGATTGGTATTGAGGAATCTTAACCTTGAATATACAAGAAAGACCAATGTGATTGAATGTCCTAAGATTTTGGATATTATTGCACTTTATCGTTTACGATTTCGTCAAAATATTTCGGAATTATAATGTCTAATGTATTATAACTTTTCTAACAGGGACAAATAAATTAATGGGCGAAATAATAATATGCAATGGGTTTATTAACCATAACACTCAGTTATAATTAATCTGAAAACTTGTATTTTATATACAGTATTCAAATTTAAAAATAGTCTATATTAAACACAGATTAATATGTTTCTTTAGAATTCAGTTTTCTTTCTGAATGTGGACCCACACTTTTAAATACAGGGTGATTCAAAAGCTTGGTGCAATAGTAAAATGCGGTTAAAAAGACCCATGGGTAGGAGAGACATGTAGTTTGCAGAAAAATATTCACTGAGGTACCGGATTTTGTATGGCATCAAGGAAATAATAGTTCAAAATGTCGACAATAGGGGTCGCTGCAGCACAGAATGACACATAAGTGACGTTGCACATTACTCCCACAAAACCATCACGTAGAAATGCAGTCACATGTTCCATGTGCCAGAATAATTAAAGTTTGTGCTGTCATTCATATTGCAAAACCATACGGTTTTATTAAGCTAATAATTTGCATATAACGTGAAATCAGGCGTGCACCAAATGAGGCGTGCACGTTTAGAGCCGCTCTTCTATTGAGCAGGCATAGTGCACACGAATGGTCTTCTAGGTCTTCAGATCTAACACCCGCGGATTTCTGATTGTGTGGGTACTTAAATTCCACTGTCTATAATGGTAATTCCCAGAGCTTAACATAGCTAAAAGACACCATACGGCAGAAGGTATCACTCATTTCCGTTGACATACTGTTTAATTCTATACCAGGCGTAATACCACAACTGCACGCAGTACTGGAATGTGGTGGTGGACGCATTAAGCACCTGCAATTGTAAATCATGCTGAAATAAAAGTAAGTTTAACGAATTTAACGTAGTATATCTAATTTCACAATTCACACCCTTATTGAATCTCTATAGGAGCGAACTCCATGGTCGGAATTTCGAACATTTCTTTTTCTCGATGCCATACAAAATCCTATACCTCAGTGAATATTAATCAGCAAACCGCATGTCTTTCCGACCCATAGTTCATTTTTAATCGCATTTTACTTTTGCTCCAAACTTTTGAATCACCCGGTATATACCAGAATAGTCAGTGTGCTTCTCTGATTCCTCTGGGTGCTGCCTTTTGGATCTTAAACAAACGTTTTTCGACTGGAGATAGGCATAAATAGGAATGCGGAAATATGAAACTACATTGTTGCTTTACATAGATTTCTAAACTCAAGTGATTTCATATGCAGCAAATTTAGATATCAGGCGTGTTCTTCGCATTGTAAATTTTCTTTCCCGTTTTTAAAGATTTTTGCATACGGTTTCTATATTTAATGAACTAGCTCAGATTTGGGACTAAGTACAAACACTAAATCATTTTATATTTCAATGAGTGAAAGTCATTAACGATTGTGGATCCCGTATCCCTGAATGAACTAAAAAAATCGAAGAGGATGAATTTCCTTGATGAACAACAATGTACACCCGTGGTGACCTCAGAAGCCCATGTCCCTCACTCCCCGTAAGGAATGGTTTCCATGGATTGCCTTCCATAAACGTCAGTTTGTCGGAAGAAATGGCTTTCTCTTGGAAATATTAGACATGCTCTCCAGTAGTCTTTTTATCATGTAAAACTATGCACATCAGCAGTTAAGGGCACATGATTAAGTATGCAGTTGCCACCATGGTAGAAACAATTTTTGGAAAACAAGAAATGTTTTTTAGATTTCGTTAAAAAATGTTAAAGTATGCGAGCTAAAGCTCAAAATGCTGAAGAAATGGCATTTTTTCTCTAAAGTACACTCTTTGCAAAGAAAAACAAAAAAAAGAAGCACACTGAAAGTATCACCCAATTAAGATGAAAATTGGTATGTGCAATATTCATGAATAGGAAAGGAAATTATTACTATTCTAGAGCAGTTGGGCTATTTATAGGGATAAAATAGTTACAGGTGCGGCACAAGTGAGTACGTGACTGCGCCACCTCTGGCACGAATAGAAGTGGTTACTTCGTGTGGCACAGTCTCTGATACTGCCGTAACGTACAACTTCCAGATGATGACCAAATTACGAGCCAGTTTGCCGACATTCCAGGCTGGGCGTAGGTGTCGTCCCACCATGTCCGAGATATGTTCCCCCAGTGAGTAACGGGTGTTCCGGATTGATATGGAAGTGTGTCGTCGACATTAAGCAGCCATAACTAAATGAGACGTACCGTGTATGGCCGGCCATTATCCTGTTCAAAAATTGCTCGATAGTGCTGCGACAAGAATGGCAGCACAACAGGTCAGTGAATGTCATAAACGTATATTTGAGCTGTTAACTCACTACACTTTTTTACACTCACTACCGGTAGTGTCCTGGTATCGTAACCAACGGCTGACCTGACAGTCAATTCCGGAGTGCGAGCCATGTACCGATCATGGGTAATGGCAGTAACCATGCACAGACCGGCTCGTTTTCAGATACGTGTGAGCTGGTCATCGAACCTAAATGAAATCAGTGGCTCGTCATAGAAAGCAACACCATCCCATTTTAATCTGGCCTGACACAACAGCAAGCTGCGCTCACGTAGCTTGCTGATCAATAGTAGGTGGCCGAGTAGCTTTGTGGAATGCAGGAGCCGTTCCACAAGTCGCCTCGCAACGTACGAATGGTGACTTCCTTACATGTTGGCAACGCCAGATGGCCACTGTTGGATGAGAGCGACGAAATTGGTTCTGTTGGTGCGTTTCTCACAATCGCTCTAACTTGTCTTTCCGTAGTTCACTGCCCGCACGCCCCTGGATTATGCATTCCTCGGGGCTAGCATCTCCGAATGGTGAAATTCTACGTTCGAAATGCCTGGCGATACGGCTACTCGAGCAAACTGCCTGACTCAGCTCAATTCTACGTCCTCTCTCGAACTGGGTCAATTGCTCCTCGTGTGTACGAATGCCACATCGAAGCATCTTCGCAAGTCCGTGGAGGTAAATACAATCGCAATCCGTTGTCCCAATTGGCTCTGGATGCCAGCGTTGCTCTTGGTATTCATTCATTGAAGAATTGCCTCCTTGCGATGCGGCGGGTCACTATTTCATCACTAATTGTCATTTTTTATTAATTTCCATTTTAAGCTAGATAATAAGAATTGGGGAGATTGCACCACAAATTATCGCAAAAATTAATTCTAAATGCGTTTTTAATCGTGTAAAACAATAAAGAAAACAGCCAGCAAGCTTTCTCCACTCACGGGTAGTTTCATTAGTATTAACTGAGGTAAACACCCTAAAAAACAAATAGAAAGTACATTCTACGTAATTCAAACTTACATACGCAATCAAAGTTAATTAACGCTTATGTCATGTCTCGTGAAGTCATCAAACGTGGTAGATATGTCTCATACAAAACCCATAAGTCAGCATGGGCGATGACGTGGATCTTTTATTAGCACGCGCCAGATATAGGGGATATCAGTTGATGTTTCTTCGTTGAAGGTATCCGTGCTGGTTATTAGTTCTAATAATTATCGTATTGCTCTGGACCTGGGAGTTGTGTAAGCAGATATTTTCAGAATTTCTTCCCAGTAGGGTTTTGCTGCATTGTTCTTGACCTCTCATGCCAGAGCTGTGGAAAGCTTATTGAGCGTATCATCTAACAAGCAGAAGTTTCATTTAATAAGGCAACTGCTCAAACATTTACCCCCAAACTCAGTTTAACAGGTGCATGCCCTTATGTTCCAGGTTTCACCTTTTCCCTAAAAAATGCCTTTAAAAAACTAGGATTTGGCATAGGAATAAAAGCGCTTAAATCAATTTACTCCTGGCTAATAACCAGCAAGCAATCTTGCACAAACCTAACAGATGCAAGAACGTATTCTAACCCCTTGCAATACCCAGATGGATCCAGAAAAGGTACGCAGGAATGAATTCGCATCAAACTAGGAAAGCTTACTACAGCTCTGGCCAGAGAGGTCACGAACAATGCAACTCAACCATACTGGAAAGAAACACCAAAAATAGCTGCTTACACAACTCCCAGGGTCACGGCAATACGAGAATCAGTCGTACAAATAACCAGCACGGATGCCTGCAACGACGAAACATCAACTGATCTCCCCTATATATGGCGAATGCTAATAAAGGATCCACGTCATCATCCATGCTAGTGTACGGGTTCTGCATGAGACATATCTACCATGTTTGATGATTTCACGAGATATGACATAAGCATTCATCAACTTTGATTATATATTTGACTTTAAGTTTGAATTACTCAGAATTTACTTTCTGTTTGTTGTTTACGGTGTTTATTATCTCAGTTATTTCTGATGAAGCCACGTGAGTGGAAAAACCTTGCTGGCGGTTTACTTTATTATTTTAAACCATTAAAACGAATTTCGAATTCATTTTTGCGTCCATTTTAGGTCTTGAGTCAGTTGCGTTCCTAGGTTCGTCAGAATCGAACGGTTTTCTTTAGGTGCTCCGTTTTTTTTTGTTTTTTGTTGTTGTTTTTGTTTTTTTTCTTTTACGAAGAGGGTATCTTTATGTATCTCATTTTTGCACGACGCTGTTCTTCTTACGAGATATCTGAGTACATTATTATGGTATACAATATAAAACTATTTTTCAGTTTAATATTTGTAAAATAATATTATATAATATATTGAACACGCTTATATAAATCTGACTCTTGTGTCTTCATAAGCTCGTATTGCAAGCCTGTAAAAGGCGGTAATTGAAACAAAATAGTTTAAAAAATAAAATATAACTTCAATAAATGATCCATTTAATACTTTGCTCATAAAATGAATGTGTGTCATAATTCCTAAGCATTGAATAATGTTGTTTGCATAAATGTGGTGAATTCACTGCAGTGTTTTAATTTAATAATTAAAAAACAGAATTTCATGTGAATCTTCAACTTCTTAGTTCATAAATATAGTATTAGTATTGTAATTAAATTTCGGGATTGAGTTTAAAATAACAAAACTATGATGTTTCAATTAATTTAGAGATCTATTGGCATAAACTTACTAAAGGAAAACTTAAAATTGAAAATTCCTTTACAGTGATACATAAATGTTTATCAGATAATTGCAGTTTACTGTAAAATTGAGGAACTTAAGTTGAGATTTAAACTGAGATACCTAGCTCTAGGTGAGGAGGAACAGTGTTTCCTGATCCTCAATGTTTTTGGGTTTTTTTGCAATTTCTCTCTGTGTGTCTGCCTTTCCACTTTGAAGCTGCTCTCCTCTCAGGTAATGCCGAAGTGCCTGCCTGCTTTTGGACCCAAACGGATTGGATGTCGAGTGCTGTTTCGTGTCAAAGAGAAGAAATGTCTGAGTAAAAGAATTGGTTTAGTATAAATGCGAGAAAAAGGCGGGGTGAAATTTGAGTGAATGGAAATTCAGTGTTTAGATTAACAAAACCGATCCAATTGTTGAATGGTGGAGTGGGTTCAATGGTGTTTACTGAGTATTAATCTCTGTGACCACATCGCCTTCGTGGTAGAAGGATACGGGACTTCTGAGATCCTCAGCAGGGCGCACTCTGTAGTGTGTTACATGAGGCGCCTTAATCTTTGAAGACAAAGCCGTAATAAAAACCAAAATCAAATATCCGAATAATTGCGCATGTAACAGTTGTGGAAATCATTTAAATTTAATCTGTTAAAATTAAATAAGTATTATTCAATAATTGGACTTTAGATAAAAATCTAAGAATATTGGAAATCCCGAATGATTTCAGAAAACAATTACACTATAAGCACACACTGATACTAAAATTGTTAACAATCCTTTTTAACGGTTTTACTGTCTAAAAATAGCGTTAATGGTTACTATTTACTTTAAATGTTACTTATTTACTATTCTAAATCTTGTAATTTTCGTTCTGAAACTAAGTTCAGTATTCAGAAAGTTAACATTTTTACAGGCTGCACTTTAATCTCATCATTAACAAACCACGGCTGACCAGATACTCGTCCAGTTCTGCATCGTCTTCCAGAATCTGATCATTTCGAAGGATTTCTTCGAAACAAATTGCATGGCGTAAACCATCACCTATTTTGTCCCGTGGGCGTTGTACTTTTTAGTTAACATTTATCTGCATGCTTACTTCAAAGTCATAAAGCTAAAAAGAAAATTCCGCAAACCCATGGGCAACTTCTCAGCAATCGCAGAAAATTAATTTCTTCGGTAGCTGAAGTTTGGTACTTTTTCATAATTCTTAAAATATTGCGTTGACACCGATGGAAGAAACACAGCTCCCCAAAATAAAAATCGGTGCATTCCTAATTGTAAAAAAAACGGTATTTTTTGGGCTTTCCTCCTACAAAAATTGTATGCTCGGACTAATGCCAGAAAAAGCGGCAGACCGCCTAAAGAAAGGCTATATATGATGTTATATCACACGTCAGTTAACTAGCTACATTGTGATGTGTACGTGTTAGAGTATTTTGTAATCGAATATGTCCAGTACTTCAAATCTGTTTTACTCGGCATTATGAAAAGGCATTTGAATTGTTTTCGGTGTCATAAATTTCGTACACCCATTGTTATCTTGCATAAACGAAATCTGTATCAACTATTAAATTAGACTTAACTTCCGATCAACTGCCATTACTTATTGATCCCAGCAATGACATTATATGAGGGTCTCAATGAAATCTAAAAAAGTTCTATGATTAATTGTTGCGGACTTATGCTGTTCATGAAAAATCTCAGGGCAGCTGCAGATAAAGTTTATTGCCTGTGAAGTACATTGCCTTACTTTTTAATTACATAATCCTATTTATTCCCGGATAATTGCTCATTCATCTAATACATATTTTGAGTTCCCTCTGATATTTTAAATTTTGTTTGCTCTGAAATTAATTTTATTAAACCTATTTCTGCATTGCTTGCTCATTTCCTTCATTCATTAACACATTCGTTACTGAAATTTAATAGATCTTTCTCATAGTCTAAGCCCGATGAAATTTGATTTTTGGTTTTTATAACCTTTCACAATTAATTCTGGTGACGAGAACTTGAATTTTACAATATTTCTAAGGATTTCAGTATTTTCCATATTGTTACAAACTTCAGTACTGAATTACAAAGATAAATATTTCTACTTCCTTCACCTTCATCATATAACAAGTAAATTTTTTTCAGAAATGTTCCATGCTTTCCTTGCAGTTAGTACCCAAGTATCAAGTCTTTCGCTTTTGTTTTTGTTCATGAGCGTATGATCTAGTTCGTACAAAATGAAAATCATATTACATTATGCAGGTCTAAAATCGCTTTCAGATTCAATATAAAGCGCGTTTTTTTATTTGAAAATAACTGTTTCTTATGAAATATATTATTAACAATAAACCCTCTACTCTGAAGTAAGCGTCATATCTGTGCACCTATTCTTCTAAAGAACAAGGTGGAGTGAAAAGTATAATCTTCTGAGTCGCATCTGACTCCACCTGACTCAAAAATTCATGCAGGCTCTTACCAAATTTCTGCAACGTTAACACAATTCACCCTATTTCTCCGAATTCTCTCCTCGTTGCAGTTGCAAGCTACTTCGTTAAGGCGTTTCTTCTGTCACAAAGTTTACTGATTCCAGTTCAGCTCTTCTTGCAAAATCATCAAATGTATCCATTTTTCTTGATTTTGGTCCACTGGTTCCCTCTATCGCTGTACTGGCGTTGATTGTTGGATTTTTTAACATCACAGGTTGCAGATCTTTTTCTCCTGGATGATTCAGGAAAGCCGTTAATTTAGTCTGTTTTCCACTTTTTTGATCAGTAGCAACTCCTGAATGCTTCGTTATTAAAACAAAGAAAAAACTATTACGTGCTAGTTGCAAACATGCACTATCTACCAACAAGTAATTGGACACCCCTGTAATCGACGATATCTGAGGTCCTGATACACATCACGGCCGCCGCCGATAAATATCGTGTGGGAAACAACAACGCTACCAGTCGCATGCAAGATGCCACGCAGTTCGGAGCTCTGTGATTTCGAGAAAGGTGTAATCGTCGGGTATCACAGAAATGGCCGATCCATAAGTGACAAATCCAGCGAGTTGAAGTACCCAAAATCCACAGTGGCCTACGTGACTGGCAAGTGGAAGATGAGAGGGGAATGTCGGAATGTGCCCCGAGCCGGCAGACCCACAAAACTGGGAGATAGAGACCGACGGGTGCTGGCCAGAGAAATTGGGAAGAACCGCACCAAATCGATGGGCCACATCCGCGAGGAATTTCAACAGGCATCCAGGAGTGTCCTTTCAATGAATACCGTCCTTAAGGAAGCCCATTTGCTCGGTTATCATGGACGTGCTGCCACCCACAAGCCTTTGATCACAAAGTCCAATAGCGCTGCACGGCTAACGTGGTGCAAAGAACGTCGACATTGGACCGTTGAACAGTGAAAACAGGGTCTCTGGAGCTACGAATCAAGGTTCACCCTCTAACGTTCGGGTGGCAGGGTCTGGGTTTGGCGTCTGCCTGGAGAACGCCTCCTTCCGAAATGTATTTTGCCAACTGTGAAGTTTGGTGGCTCTGGAATTACGCCATGGGGGTGTTTCTCCTTGTACGGCACGGTACCCTTGGTCGCAATTGCTGGTAGACTCAACGCCGAGACCTACTGCACCATTTTGGATAACCATGTGCTTCCTACGTTGTGGCAGTTTTACGGGGTGGACCAATGTTACTTTCAGGATGACAATGCCACCTGTCATGTTGCTAGGTCCACCATGGCTTCGTATGGTGACAATGGGTTTAATCGAATGAACTGGCCTGCGCGTAGCTCGGACCTTAACCCTATCGAGCATCACTGGTACGAGTTCGAGCGTCGACTTAAGGGGTGCCCCTACCGTCCGAAATCGGTGAAGGAACTGACCTGTCTTCTCCAATCGAGTGGAAGGAAATACCGCTAGCCGTCGTACAACGCCTGGTTGAGAGTATGACCCGGAGGGTCGCAGCTGTATCGCCGCTCGTGGAAGCTCCAACAACTATTGAAGTTGAATAAACTTCGTTTTCCTTTACTATCACAGGTGTCCAATTCCTTTTTGGTAGATAGTGTACATGGTATATGCGATACGGAAATACTGAGAGTATTTGCATGTGCGAAAATATAATTTGAGAAATGACTTCAGTACAGTTAGCACAAAACTGTAAGCTTTCGTTCCGAAAGTTGATAATTATTTACTGCGCGTTACGAAACTCAACGACTCATTGTGCATACAGTGGTAAAAAAAAATACTGATTTCTTTGTCCCGTTCCGCCAATATGTCTTGGCTCCACGGGGACTTATTGAGCACCTTGGATGTTATTTTGACATGTTGCGACAATTATCCTGCCTTGAGACGCCGGTTCGGACCCTGGCCACCCCAGTGGTCTAGAGACCAGCCCGCGGTGACGTGCTGGCAGGCGACCTAGTATACCTTGTCTGGGTTCCCGCTCTGTCTGGCGGGATAGGTCGTTCATTACTTTATCGTTGACTGGAAGATTCCTTGCCCTCGAACTTTTTTTGGGGAATAATTTCCCTTTATTTTCTTTTTCAAAACATCTACACACATGTATACACTGTCCTCATGCTTAGGACTCACGACATCAAGAGATAGCAAAAAATTTTATTTACAGAGCATACAGTGGTAGAAATAACAGTTAAAATTTTAATACTCCCAATTGTATTCGAAGGCAGTACTAAAATATACGAAGTAACTAGAATCCACATTGTATGCAATTATTTTAATTTTCTCCCAGTTGTTTTTCCGTATCTCGTAAGTACATTTTGTCAAGCAAGGACTATATTTCCCATTCTACTACATGGCAGTGTTCAACATGTATGTATGCAATAAAAAAAAAAAATACCTCGAACGAAAGTCCCTTACGCTAAATGGTGATGAGTCTTATTACTACCAGTGAATCACCAGACTTTCCTGTGAGTTTGTAATATGAAGAAAGCAATTCGTCAGGTTAGGTGAACGGACAACCGAGAGAGAGAGTGAGCATGACAAATGTACTGGAGTGGCAGTTACCCGATTAACTCACTAAGCTTGTCAAAGTTTTGGGGAAAAGTTTGACCTATTTGCACAGAGCAAATATGTTAGCTCTCGTGTTACCTTCACCCTCATTGGTAAATCTTGCTAAAGTTTCCTACAAGCAATGTATCATTGCAAAATATCTCACTGAAGAAATCGTTAAAGTGGCGTTGCATAATACGCTTAGCAACTTTCCTTGCGTGTTCATGGTTAAGAGGATGACTTCCAATCTAGTACATTTTTGTTATCTGCGGGGATATCAGTGGTTCCTAAATTCTGTCTTTCGGGAAGAAAAACACAAAACATTTTCAAATCCTAAGAGCTGATGCTCCAGTATCCAAAGCAAGACAATTCCGATCGCTTACGTAAAAAAGTGTTCAAGAATCAGGGAAACGGGAAAATATCACTCAAATTTACAGACAAAAGTAGTGCTGACCCACACTGAATAAGCAGACGAAGTCTCAAAATGCCAAATATACGGTAAAGGTCCTAGGTGTACGTAATAATTTTTGTTTCGAAGGAAATCCAGGGTGTTTAGGTTAGCAAACCGTCTAATCTAGGGACTTTTTGAGATCACATGCAGGTCAACGAACACATTTTAATGAAATTAGAAGTCCTTAATTTTTGATTTTTCTCTTTAGATGTATTGTGCTGAAAACGGAATTTCGTGTACAAGAACACTTGACATAAGATTACAAGATTTTGGAAAAAATGAAATTGTCCCGAGGACATAAATTTCAGAATCTATGGAGATTTAGCGCCGGAGGTTTTCTTGCTTTTCCGGTAAAATTTAGAAAATGTTTCCAAAGACGGACTAAAAATGCATGACAACACTTAATTTATATCGCATAACGTCGATGAAATCTCTGAATACCAGATTCCCTCTCAGTTGCTGTGTCAAAAGAACAAAATAATAATAGTTTATTGAACAAATAAAGCTTTTCAATAATATGATTTATTGTGCCAATTTTTGGTGAGTTAGTTTGGAAATGAATTCCAAACTTCTCTTTCTATTCACAATCGAAATTTTTAATTGAAACATTTTAGGAATTTGTGTTTGTTTGGTTGTCGTACAAGAAGCCATAACAGCGTTTAAATAATGTACTAAGTTTTGTTCACCTCTTTTGCGAAACGGATTTTTTAATTTCAATAACGATGCTTCTTTTTTTTCAATGTAAAGTTCAGTCGCCACATATATTCCCCATCTCCTTGACAGGATTTCAGAGTTTGCGATGTTCAGAACAAAATTGATAAAGATTAAAGCTGTCTCGTGGCATTCAAAGCTAACGAAATAATATTACTTAAACCAAAATGACAGGTGGAGTAGTGCCTTAGATTATCTAATGTGTAGAAGTAAGTTTTAACAGGAGAGAAACGTCATCTGTTGTCCTTTCGACGAAGTTTCGTCTCTTGGTTTTGAAATAGAATGTAATGGGAAAAACATAACTGAAAATTAGTCACGTCGATTTAACGCAGGCCTTTAATGATATTCGAGTTTTAGGCTAAACACTAATCTGATATTTAATATTTATAACTTTTTCTTCTAATATAAAACTCGTTTAGAAATGAGAGTTTATTTAGGAAGGAAGAAGGTTTTTCTATTTACCCTGTACTTCGAAACTTGGTCAGCTTTGGGAACACCTTAGTATGAAAGAAGCAAGTTTCGCTGTCGGAGGTGTAATCAGACAATACATCCCTGAGAGGTAATCAAATTGGACACATTACTATTCATGAAAAATGAAACTTTTCCACCTTTTAATAAATATTTCGGAGCAGTGACAAAAGAAGCGTTTCTGAAGGCCCTTTTATGCGCCATCCAAAATCGACATAACAGGAGGTTATTACACAACTGTCGGGCATCCTCTTGCTCAGTGGCCGATAGTTTGCAGCAGGAGCTGTATATTAAATCAGGACAGCTTGCCATGGTACAAAAGATAACTGACATTCTTCTCAGTAGAAGTTAAAGATGCTACTAAAATCAATAACGATAAAATTCCGTAGGCGAATTTGAAAATATCATCAAGAGACAGGCGCATAATTTGACCAATGCGGCTTATTGAAGGTCAGTTAAATTGCACAAGCGATGAAATTCATCTTTATCATACAAATAAATTATAGACAAGATAGAAACTTAACTTTAAAAAAAATATATGTGACTCAAGTTTCAAATACTGTTCGAGTAAACACTCTTCATAAGATCTGATAATACAAAATTAAATATAAAATATCCCCATAGATTTACATACCTCTTTTGCCATATGTGTACGCACGAAATATACAGTCGGGTCACGTTATTATGACCACCTCCTATTTTCTCGTAAACAGCGTATAGCCAATGAGAGAAGGAACGTGTCGTGAGCTGGCTTGAAGGGTATATAATGTGTTCTGCAGGCATTCTGAAAAGATATCACAAGTTGATGTCATTAAAATAGAAGCGCTTTATCAGATTTGCCAAAAGGAATGATTATCGGCTTTTCGGTCAAGGGTGGCAGTAATTCTAAAACGGCGCAGTATGCGAACGGTTAGCTTACTGCTGTTGTTAAAGTGTATCGTGATGGGAGAAATGGCACCATTGCAAACAGACGACGTTGAAAGTGCGGAGCACCACGACAACTGATCTGACAGGTGAAAGTCCGCGTCGAAGATGTGCGAGGGCCGATCGACACGCTACAATGGAGCACCTCACTGGCCGAATGTCCCAGAGGGCTACCGGAAGTGTATCTAATACGACAGTTCGGTGAACTCTGCTACGTAAAGGACCCCGATGCAGACGGATCGTCACTGCACCTATGTTAACTAAGGCGCATCGGTAGAAAAGGCTTACATTTGCACGGCAATATCGGAATTCGACCTCAGCTGATTGGCAAAGTATTGAGTATTGTCTTCTCTGATGATTGGTGTTTCTTCAAATTTTGCGGATATGGAAAACGTTTGAAAAGGCATGTGTCATTAGCGTTATATTGCTTGGCTTTCATGCGCGTCTGGTTTTATTCTGCAAGATATTAAATTTTAAAACCAGAAAATTACAATCTTAAAAGCACTTTAAAGAATAAAACGTATGGCTCTAACACAGTTTTCGGGTTTCTACTTCAAAAAATGTACTTTATTCTTTGCAATATATTATTTTCTACTGAAACCAAGAAATTTATTTTAAGCTGCGTAGTACTTTAAAACCTTCAGGTACCAACCATTAGAAGTAATTTGCCCTTTAGTTGGCAACAAAGGATTCCAAAGTTGAGACTGCGGAAAAAAACTGACTTCTTCATCAGCAATTAATTTTAATGTAGTTGAACACTTTTGCTTTTGCCACTTGCGATAGGGTTGGAACTTTTTATTTCTCGTTTTTAAGTGTTGTAAATTGTTCATTTTTGCTCCAAATGAAATGTACTACGACATTTGATATCCGTTTTCTGTTGTTATACAAAATAGTCAATTGTCTATAGAAAGGAGTTAATACACTGGCGGAAAGTCAAAGAAGAACACCAAGAAGAAATTGGCGGACGATCATGAAATTTACATACGTTAATGGGGTCGAGTTTACGTAGGTGTCAGGTTAATTTCCGGACCAACCGGTGAAAGCTTACGCCACAGCACGGCATAACATGCAAATTATCGTCGGTAGTATCTAAGGAGTACGGCGAAGTGAGTGTAATCAGTCGCCGGCCTACGGACACGTGCGAAGACCCTGAAGAAGCTGCATCGCCTATACATGGAAGACGTGTACGATTTCAGCAGTTATCGGACTTTGAGCGAGATCGTCTAGTCGGACTCCGCGAGGCCGGGTGGTCCTATCGTCGTATTGCCGAGCGAATTGGACGGGAAGTATCGGTGGTGGTACGATGGTGGCGTAGATGGTCCTAGGAACATTCCTACACGATAAGACGTGGAACCGGGAGTCACAGACGGACTGATGAGCGGACTGATCGACGCATAAGAAGAGCGGCGTTGTCAAGCAGAACATCCACTGCGACGCAAACGCGAGCTGCTGTTGAACGTGAGGTGACTGTGCGAACAATCCGCAACCGTCTACTGGATGCAGTACTACGTGCACGTGTGCCTCTGGCATGTGTACCTATGACTCCAGCCCACCTTCAGGAACGGCTGCAGTTGTTTCGCCATCGTCTGCACTGGAGAACGCAATGGCGATCTGTCGTGTTCAGCGATGAAAGCAGATTCTGCTTGGGAGCATCCGATGGCCATATGCGTGTTCGCAGACGCACAGGGGAGCGTCTCCACGCTTCTTGCATCCGCCAGCGAAACACAGGGCCTACACCTTGTCTCCTGTTGTAGGAGAGATCAGCTACCACTCCCGTACACAACTAGTGTTTGTACGGGGTACGTTAAACAGCACCTGCTACATCAACAACATCATTAAGCCCGTTTGTTGTGCCATTTGTAAGGTCGGTCCATTGTGGTGTTTTCCAGCAAAATAACGCGCGCCCACACACGCCACGTGCAACGCAACATGCACTTCAGCGTGTGAGACAACTTCCATGGACTGCACGATCACCGGATTTGTCCCTCATTGAGCACGTGTGGGATTTTATGGGACAACGACTTATCCGGTCTCCACGGACAGCCGTGACTATCCGCGATTTACGCGTCCAGGTTGAGGATGCTTGGAACTCAATACCCCAAACTTACATCCAACATCTGTACGACAGACTGCATGCCAGAATTGCACAGTGTGACGCAGTTCATGGTGGTTCAACCTCGTACTAACCATGTTACATGGAAATGTTATTTTTCATTTTACCAGCAAATACATCTGTATTTTGCCATAATGTTTTGATCACGTTATCCTCTGTATTCCGTTATTATGCTGTATAAATTTCGTTGGTATCAGACGTCACCTTCTTGATGTTGTGCTACAGAACAGCAAATCTTCCAAGAGCGGCAGGCTAAATCAAGTTAGACTCTAACCCGCAAAGAAGTTCAAATAACGTTCTTTTAATCGTCGCACCATAGCTCATTAGCGTAACGATTGGCACTGAAATTTTATTACCCTTTCAGAACATCTCTTCAATTCAAATGTTTCCGTAGATAACGAACTTACGCTTTGTTCCTTTCTGTTAATGTCTGCAGCTCCAAGAATACGATGTGTTCTGAATGTTTCGCTTGGGATGTGCCCTGAAACTTCCTGTACGATGCTGGATACCATATTTTTTTTAAATTTCTGAAACGCGTCTGCAGTATTGCCCATAAAGTATGGCAAAAACTTTTAAATGAAAGACATTCACTTTGATGAACCTCAATATCGTTACTGGGATATTTTCCGTATCCTGATTGATTAAAAAGTCTTATTTTGAACTGGAAAATTTAAATTATGTCCTTGAAACTAACGACTAGTAAAATATCGCTTAATGTCGTTAACAATAGCCGCAAAACGTAATTATTGTCTGCACAACACGATTATTTCTTACGAACCTGTTAGACATTTTATTTATTTGAGGTTTTGTCGCACAATTCAAAAAAGTGGAAGTAATGTCGTTCAGGTTCGATGCATTTTGTTGCTCAGTAAGCCGTCAAATATTATTTTTTTCATTTACACTTGCCTGCTAGGTAAAATATGTGAATGCTCACTGCATGCCAATCGAACAAGATGTTGAAAATAAAGATTCACATGGTTTTGTAACAAATACAGGAAAGCACATTCTTTTCGATGATTGACTTACTGAAGTTTTTTATAATAAAAGGAAATTCTAAATCCTTATTTGAAATGACGAATTGGTTATTCAAGCGTTGTTATCAGACATAAGAAGTTACACACTGGACCTTCTGTTAAGAACAGTAAGAACATCGTTTCTCTGAACGTTATTGGATAATTAAATACACTGCCTGACAGAGAAATTGCCACACAACGAAGACGTGAACGCAGCACCATGCAAATTGCAGATTTGGTGCACACATACAATTTGTGAAAATGATTGCACTTGCAGGCCAATCGCACGAACAGAGCGAGATATATAAGCAGACAACCAGCCCGTTTGGCCATCAGTCGAGACGTCGTTACTGCCGCAAGATGTGAGAGGTTAGATGTAACCGTGTCTGGAGAACAAACAAGGGGTGCCAATGCATTTTAGAAGCCGTCGTATGCGATTTCTTCTAACGGATGGGTTCATGAGAGGTGTCATCGTAGGACTTCGTACCGACGGATTGTCCTTTCGTCGTATTGCGGAAGAAACGCAACATGACGCCCCAACCTTCGGTCGCATTTCGAAAGAGCAGTTCCAGAAAGTTCTGTGCAACGTCGTAGGAGTCCCAGAGCAAGGAGAAGGACGTATAAGCGCTCCGCTTGTTACATCCGATGTCATGCCATATGTGACCCACAGCCCACAACGGGCGTCTTTTTGCCGAGTGTACGGGGAGGCTTGAATATCCCAATATCGAAGAAAACTGTGCCTTGCCGATTGGCTGGCTGTTGTTTGATGTCTAGCCGTTCGTTGCAAAGGCTGCACTTACCAGCGAGCCATCGTCGTCACCACATGCCGTGGTGTCGCTCTAGAGCTACGTGGCGTGCCGAATGGAACAGCGATGTGTTCATCTGCGAATCGAACTTCTGTCTCACCACGGATGACCGCCGTGTGAAAATCTAGAGACGAAGTGGCCAACGGGCGGACTCTTCCGCCATTGTAGAGTAACCCAAGGCCTGGTGACGTGAATCATGATGTGTAGTGCTATTAGAACCAACAGCCACTCACCGCTGATACGCATTCCGGGCACGTTGAAGACACGCCGCTATGTTGACGACCTGCTTTTGCCCGTGGCCCTACCGTACCTGCAGGACATCCCAAACCCCGTTTATGAATAGGGAACGCCCGGCCGCATACCGATCGGATAAACCTCAAAATGTGAGTAAGAATCAAAGAACTATACACCAGCTTCAAAATGTGGTATAAGTTTCAAAATGTGTTATAAGCCTCAAAATGTGTTATAAGCCTCAAAATGTGTTATAAGCCTCAAAATGTGTTATAAGCCTTAAAATATGGTTAATAACAAAGAATTAAACCCAGTAATACTAAAAGAAATATAACTATACTAGGAGTCTGCATTTCTTGGAGTAGAGGATAAAAGATATCCGAATTTTTACGCAAATATTTGTATTCCTTATGTAGTTATACAGTTTTTAAAAGCAACTGTGGTTAGGAAGCATCTGTTCGTATTGGCCAATATTGGGTTCCCTGGTCACCTGATTAAGCCGCATTTCGCTAACGTGCCAGGAGTATAAAGCACAGTTGATCTCATTTTGAGTGCTAAATGCAACGACGTGATTTCCGTGCAAATATTTCTGTAATTTTAAGAAAGCTTTAGGGGCACACCAGTGTTTTGAATCGCTACGAAATATATTTGCAGAGTCTGCTCCTGCTGTTGCCACAGTTAAAGAACGGTTACATGAATTTAAAGGGCGAACATTTTTTAGAATTTGAACTTCGCTGTGGTCAGCCCCATCCGGCTGTAACGACTGAAAATATCGATGGTGTAAGTCAACATATCAAAGAAGATCCTCGTGTGCCGTGTAATGAAATAGAGACTG
The DNA here is from genome assembly GCA_039090855.1 of Macrothele yani. NCBI lineage: Eukaryota > Metazoa > Arthropoda > Arachnida > Araneae > Macrothelidae > Macrothele > Macrothele yani. The sequence goes on along the minus strand of CM077034.1, from coordinate 55,432,070 downwards.
CCATGGGAATTGGATAAACTGCAGCACAAACAACGATTCATCACCAGTCATGATGATGTAATCGTCAGACTTTAAACAGCATGAATTGTATCCGTGGCCATGTTGAGTCGTAATTCATGACATGTGCATGTCAGGAAGCGATGTGCACTTAAGGTGCCCCAATCACCCACGGACTAATTGAATAGAGACCATTCATGCTGTCAAAAATCAGAAGATTACATCATCATGATGTGTGATGAATCATTGATTTACCATTATATTCAGGAAACGAAGGAATAATCACGTGTCTGGTGCTTCGAAAGTGAAGCACATCCAACCGAAGTCCGATGAATCTGCAGGGCAAGGAAGAAAATAGTTGCGTCCCTCTTCTGTAAAACTGGACACGTGACAACTATGGCTCCTGAAAATCAAAGCAATGGTACTGCTAATTGATATAGAGTTCAATGTTTGCTAAAGGGGTAGCAGAATGGCAGAAAAAATAACCAAGATCAAAAAATGAGTACCTCCTTTTGCACCAGCACAATGCATTGGCTTATACTGATGCCAAGGCACTTAATATTTGAGCAACAGAAAGCGTTCGAGTTTTACCTCACCCAGGCTATGCACCTTGTAACATCTTTTTGTTTCCGAAAGCCAAGGAAATCTTGCGCGGACGTCGATTTTCGTCTGATGAAGGGACACTGGCTGCTCCTTTTAAGGCAGTCGACAGCCTCCCAATACAAAGCAGGAAAGAAGCATTTGCAAAATGGTTTTATCGAATGCAAAAGCATAAATGTTCACGGAGGTTGTTTTGCAAAATTTTAGGAATTTTTGGAAAGATCTATATTTATATATACAGCTATTTTTTTTAATTAGTGTTTTTAAGTATTTTTGGAGAGAACTGAAAACTTCGGTAAACCTTTGAATTGTCATGTAAGCATTCTTCTAAATTGAAAGAAAGTATGTTTTCTGAAAAGTCAGGAATTGGATGCACTGAATGAAAATCAATATTTATTAAAATTTTTATTCAGATTTATTTAAAAATTTAAGGTCCAACTCCACTTGAGAGATTATATTCAGTAATATACACTCCTTGTCAAAAAAGTGAAGCACCTCAAGAAATTTGTTGGAGACTGATAAAAATCCGCATGCAAGTATCTGAGGGCCAAGCACGCAAATGAATAAAAAATAACGACAAATGTTTAAATATTGGCACGCCACAGCGTATAGGAACTAAACATCGAGGATGGTATATCAAGAGCAAAGCTGACATGCAGAAACAATTGTAGTACACGGATTGATGTTGCCTTAACTTCCACAGACTGTGAGGATGCCTAGAGTTCGATCAGTGCAAAATACAAACAGTTGAACGAGTTTGAAACAGGACGTATGATTGTGCTGCGCGAGGCAGGTTTGTTAAATTGACATATCATTAAGCATTTTCGTCGGGCCGATGCGATGCTGCAAACGGACGTTGTTGGCACCAATAGGTCGAGTAGGCCACAACTCAGCGAAACGCCTGTAGTGGTCATCCAAAGGAAGCAACAGAACGCAAGGATTCTGAGATTGTGAGAGCAGTACAGAACGAACCAAATTCGTCGCTCTGAGTCACCCGTGGCCATGTTGTGTCATCCATAGTTACGGAAGTAACCATCTGGACTGTTTGCAGATAACTTGCAGCACGGGGCCTAAATTTGAGGAGGCCACACCGTAGACTACCACTGACCATCCAGCATCGTCGGCACCGATTGCAGTAGCGTCGGGCCTGCTCATCACCGTACTGTGTCTATCGGTGTCGTGTTATCTTTAGTGATAAGTCAGCGTTTGCATTTTCCGCCGATGAGCAGCGGATTCCTGTCTGGAGACGAACGGGCCAGCGCCCGGATCCTGCCTTTACCGTGGAATGGCACATGCCTCGCACACCAGGAGTAACTGTCTGGGGAGCCGTATCTTACAATAGCCGTACACACTTGGTAGTGTGTACGAGGTGTTCGTGACCGGCTTGGAGAAGACCTCGGGTTCGATCCCAGGCAGGTACGAACTTTTTAACCACTAAATATCCACCGTGCGTCTGATGGGCAGGTTAAGCCGTCGAACCCCGGGTACTGGCCCCCGGTAAAAAAATAAGGGCGTCTTACTCCCCCTTTCTACCTCGCTTCCGTGTGACTTTCCTATCGGGCACTCTGGCCGAAATCTTCTAGCTTCCTATTTCTAAGGGTTGTTTAAGACTGGGGTCAGACACTCCCTTCCCAAAGTCCTCTGCATATGAAAAAAAAAACTGAGGATGTAAAGTTAGAACAAAATGAGAAGGTAAAGCCGGAAGAACAAGCAGGAATGACAGAATATTCCAGTTTTAGATTCAGTAAACGGTACAGCACATTTTGTTTCTTGGAAGCATGCAATAGGGGATACATTGTATTCATGTCTTACACCAAAAATGGCTTGTGCATTTAAAAGGAGAATAAGGTGGAAGAAATTGTCAAAACATGACTGTAGCATAATATGGATACAGTAAGTCCCCACAATTTATACGATTTTTTACCTTTCGAGAAATGCTTGCCAAAATTCAAATTTACGTATCATATCGAGCGTATTAGCTTGTGAAAAAACGGAGTTGTAAAAAATAACGTACAATCTAATGTCTCAAGTAAATTTCCATCATATTGCAGACCTGTTGAAACGTCAGAAAAATAAGCGGAAACCTATAACACCCTATTTTTAATGAAAGAAATTAAATATCTTCAGCATCAACATTTTCAGTCAGTTTAGCTCAGCGTGGAAGGATTGCGGTTGTAGTGGTAGATGTTTACTTGCCGGAAGTTTTGATTGCACAATCATGTGTCAGATTCATTTAAACCACTCAGGATTTTGAAAATTTTCTTTTGTAGAGCTGTTAGTAGGTGACACTTTCAGTGGAAAAATCCAATTTGTTGAAGATCATCCAGACTGTTTCCATCACAAGCAACAACAAGAAAGTTGACACCGAATTTGCGGGTGTAATAAGCCCGTATTTTGAATCCGTTCTGGCCGCCCCGGTGGCCGCAGTGGTCTAAGCGATGGCCTCTGATCATTCGTCCGAACGGGGTCCGGGTTCGAATCCCGGTGAGGCATGGATGTTGTGTTTGTCTTACGGCACTGGTTCTCTCCCTTCCCTGGAACCAGTGACCCTAAATTAGGGATGGGCGACTGCTTATAGCCCATTGAGTTGCTCACGGTGGTCGTTAAACCTCCAACCCAAAAATATCCGTTCTGACGCAAATTAAATTTATCAAAGCTATTCAAAGTCAATGGAACCGGTATAGAAAACAATAGATCTGACCAAAGAAAGAAGATTTTCAATCGGGATTTTAATCCCTCAGATATTGCTGTAAACGGAATCGTGAGCTTACGAACTCTTAGAAACAGAGATATCGACAAAAATAAGATGTGACTTTACGTCCCCTGGTTGGGAAAACCATGCAAGATTTTAGGAAGAAAGTACTCTAAAAAGGTTTATCCGTATAAGCGGTATCGGTCGAAGAAAAAAGAATTAGTCGAGTTTTCAGGAGCCCAGATTTTGCAACAAATACTTCAGAAGTAGAAATTAACAAATATGACTCCTGGTGACTAAACTATTTTTACCAAACATTAGGAATTATGTCAAAAATATTTTCCATCAGGTCTTGTATGCGATACAGGAAGAATTTTTCAAATCAGAGCTTTAGGAGCAGAAATAACGCAGAAAGCGCAATTTACCTTTGTGCCCCTTAGCGGAAAGCGTATGATTTACTTGAAAATTTTGAATTTATAAGAAACACATTTCGCATCGGAAACACTATCCAACAAAAAAGAAATTTTTCAAATCGTACTCTTAGAAGTAGAGATATTGACAAAAATAAGATATACATCTACGCCCGCTGGCGTAGCAACCATGTATTTTTTTAAGCAGAAAATTTTCCTAAAAGGTTTGTCGACATGAGTAGTATCGGTCAACAAACGACGTTTTCTTTCAATCCAGAATTTAGAAGCTCATATTTTACTGCAAATACAACAGAAGCGGAAATTAAAATTTACGCCCCTGGAGGCCAAACTATTTCTTTACAAAAATTATAAATTATGTGTAAACGATTTCCCATCAGGAGCTGTAACCCGTGCAGAAAGAATTTTTCAAATCGGAGATTTAGAAGCAGAGATATAAAGGGAAACGCAATTTACCGCTACGCCCCTTAGCTGAAAGTCTATGAATTAATTGAAAATTTTGAAATTATATGAAAATACATGTCACACGGAAAACACTATCCAACAAAGAAGGAATTTTTCCAATCGGACTCCTAGAAGAAGAGATATTGACAAAAATAAGATGTACATCTACGCCACCTGGTGGAGAAACTGTGGAATATTTTAAGAAGAAAATATTCCGAAAATGTTTATTGATGTGCGTGTCATCAGTCCACGAAAGAAATTTTTAATCGATATTTTAGAAGCTAAGGTTTTATGGCAAATACTTCAGAAGCAAAAATTAACACTTACGCCTTCTGGTGGCCAAAGTATTATTTACCAAAAATTTGAAATTATATGCAAAAGATTTTCCATCAGGAGATGTATCCACTGAAGAAAAAAGTTTTCAGATTGGAGTTTTAGAAGAAGAGTTATCGGGGAAAATGTAATTTAGTTTTACGCCCCCTAGCGGAACATCTACGCGTAATTTGAAAAAGTAACTATACCTAAAATACTCTTCTACATAAATGGAATCGAAAGATATATTTTTTCAATCGGATATTTAGAAGCAAATATGTAGAAAAAAACGTATTTTTGAATTCGACATCATCTGCATTTACGCCCTCTACCGGCGAAATGGTACATCGTAAAAAAAAAATAAATAAATAAAGGATCCTCATTTGCATATTTCAAGCTTCCCAATGCAAAAGATTTTTTCAAATCGGACTGACAGTTGTTGAGAAATCGTGGGTACAGACGGACGGACTGACAGACGGACGGACTGACAGACGGACGGACGAACGGACAAACCGATAACAGAAGCACGATCTGTTTTAACAAAAGACGTGCTAAAAAGCGGAATCAGAACATTTTCTGTGATAATGCATCATAAGTACCGTCTTTGCTAGCTTTTGTTTCTGAGAATACGTTTTCTTGTAAGGCGCAAGGGTGTTGCGCAGATCGAGCTTGAAATTCAGGTTTGTATTAAAACTTTTCTTCATCTAAAAAGTGTTGCATACAATTATTAAACTGCAAAAATTAGAATCCTAACGTATTTTCTCGTGGGATGTATCCAAAACCCAAAAATAGAAAACGAAACAAATAAATTCAGTCATACGGAAAAGAGAGAAAGACACTCGAATAGATGGAGCACATGTCACTTATCACAAAGCGAAGTTCAGCAACAGAAAAAAGAGTAGCACTGCATTTTCATAAAGTGCAGTCTTGAGTCATTAATTTACTTTGACATAACGAAGAACATATCTAATGCAACGAAATTCCAATTTCACATAAAAGAGATCACGAAGTACAATACTGATGTCCTTAAATGCCTTTTACGAAAATTTTGAAAACTCAACTAATATGCATTTGAGGCAATGTAAATTTGGGAGCTAAGGATGGATCGAATTTTGCATTTACTATCCCGTTTAAAACATTTACGTTTTTAGGTTTCAGAAGACATGTCCAATTACTTCTAGAGCACATGACGGCATGCCATAAAAATTTCCGTCTATCTTTACATTTTGTTCACAGAATTTCAACATATCTTCGAATAAACAACATATTTATGACGTAATGTTTAATTTATTTTTTGTTTGACTGGCTTTAAAGTAAAAACTAATCAGTTTTTCCTATTTATTGGGTGTGTGCAAAAGTTCTACCCGTTTTTGTAATAGATGCAAATTACGTTCGGAGTAGTTAGGTCACAGATGACGCTGCGATGCCGAATTTTTGGCAAATAAAGCGTGGGACAGTAGAGCATAAAGAGGAAATAGGTTCGTCGGAGAAAGTCATTCGTAAAGGAAATCACGGACGGTGTAACATGGCGTGCCATAAGATGCACATTAGACATTGTTTTCGGTACGAGTTCGATAAAGGCAGTACTGCAGCCGCGGCTTGTTGCAACATTTGTCAAATGTATGGGTATCATGCAGTTGATAATAGCACATGTCACCGATGGTTTCGGAAATTCCGGGACGGAGACAGGAGCTGAAAAGATCAACCACATCCTAAATGTCCATCCGTGGTTTCTGACGAGGATGTAGATTAAGCCATAAAAAATGACCCACATCCAAACATTCAGGAATTAGCGGAGACGTTGTCGGTACACAGAACAACAGTTGAAAGACGAATGATGCTTTTGGGTTCATTACAAAGTCCGATAACTTGGTTCCCTACTATCTTTCTGCGAAGCAACGAGAGGAGATCCCCTATACTAGTGTTTCATTGCTTCTCGTCACAGAAATGAACACTTTTCGGGACGAATTGAAACGGTTGATAAGAAATGTGTACTGTACCTTAATGTAGAGCGTCGACGGACTGGGTGCCAAAGTGCGAAGCTTGCTTCATCGACTTCAAAAGGAGGATTGCATCCCAAAGTGGTTTTGTAGAGTATTTGATTGTATGCCCAGGGAATAACCCACCGGGAGGTGTTGGCCCCTAACCGAATGATAAATGCTGACCTCTACTGCCTACAGTTGGACATATTGCGAGAACAACTGACATCGAAGCGGCCAACACTCGTCAATCGCAAAGGCAAGATCATTCGCCATGATAACGCCAGACTTCATGCTGCTTTAATCACGCGGAAATATTCCTTGACTTGAGTTCGGAAGTGTTACCTCAACCGGTATATTTCCCTGACCTGGCAGCTACGAATTACCGCCTTTTTTATCATTACAGAACGTCTTTGCTATCCGAACATTTAATGATCTGGGTGATGTAAAAACGGCATTACGTGACTTTTTACACTGTAAAAGACAGGCGTTTTTCTGTCGTGGGTTTCACCTACTCATAGACAGATGGTAGAATTATTGCAATTATGTGAAATCCAAGGTACTTTATTTGTTATGTTCTCCTCCTTTCTTTGTAACGTACAAAAACTAGTAATTGAACTTATGCACACAACCAAAACTATTTAGTTTTTTGCAGTATTTCTTCTGATGAAAATAAATAAATAAATAAATAAATGTGTTTAGGTTTCGTCGTTCAGCTCAAGGACGTCTTTATTACAGAAACACTTAAAAAGTGCAAACTTGAGATGTGATATACACTGACGGAAACACCAAGAAGGGGTTGTGTTAGATAAACCACAGTTGGTAGGCGGTGAGAGTACATGTGTAAGATGACGTCTATGCAAATTTCGCGATCGGCAAATACGTGTGGCGCTAGTAGCGTCCCTAGGGACATGCAAAGCAGGTTTGCTGTAAATACGCGTTGTAACGTTCCTGAGCGTTAGTTATCTTTGAGATTCGACATAGTGTGTTGATGTTAGTCAAGAATGCCTATAAGAAGACGAAGAATCCATTATCAACAGCTCACGGAGTTTGAACGAGGTCGTGTAATAGGGCTACGAGAAGGTGGATTTTCTTTCCGCAATATTGCAGAACGACTTGGCAGGAATGTAGCCACTGTGCATGATTGTTGGCAGCGGTGGTCAAGGGAAGGTACTGCCTCAAGAAGACCGGGTTCCGGCCGTCCACGTTGCACTACTGAGCGGGAAGACCGCCGTGTACGGCGTATGGCCGTACGCCGTACAGCCATACGCACTGCATCTGCAGCAGCAATTCGAGCTGCAGTTGCCACCACAGTGACACAACGAACTGTTACAAATCTGTTACTTGAAGTGCAGCTCCGAGCCAGACGCCCTGTAGCGTGCATTCCACTTACTCCAAACCACTGACGTTTGCGACGTCAGTGGTGTAAAGCTAGAGCTCATTGGAGGACGGAGTGGAGATCTGTTGTGTTTTCTGATGAAAGCCGGTTCTGCCTGTGTGACAGTGATGGCCGTGTGTTGGTTAGAAGGAGGCCAGGCGAGCTCCTGCAACCAACCTGTCTGCGGCCGAGACACACTGGACCTACACCTGGAGTTATGGTCTGGGGAGCAATTTCCTATGACAGCACGAGCACTCTCGTTGTTATCCCACGCACGCTGACGGCACAGTCGTACGTCGGTCTGTGGATTCAACCTGTTGTGCTGTCATTCTTGAACAGCATTCCAGGGGGTGTTTCCAACAGGATAACGCTCGCCCGCAAACCGCTGTTGTAATCCAACATGCTTTACAGAGTGTCGACATGTTGCCGTGGCCTGCTAGATCACCAGATCTTTCACCAATCGAGAACGTACGGGACATCATTGCACCACAACTCCAGCGTCACCAGTAACCAGCATAAACCGTCCATGTATTGACCGACCAAGTGCAACAGGCATAGAACTCCATCCCACAAACTGACATCCAGCACCTGTAATACACAATGATGAAAGTTTGCGTGCTTGCATTCAACATTCTGGCGGTTACACCGGTTATTAATGTACTAGCATTTCACATTTAAAATGGCTCTTCTCGCCCTTACATGAAGCTGTGATCTTGAAACCTAATCAAATAAATATGTTACCTATACAAATGTATTGCCACCATTTCATTCCTCTACAACTATATTTTCGTGGTGTTGGGATTTTTTTCCGTCAGTGTACATGTGATTGTTATTACTACCAATATCATCGAAAAAATAACGTAGATGAAGGTGTGATATGTTTTGTGGTCATTAGTTCTACCTATTTCAAAGAACAAATAAAGTGGAGATTAATTCTCAGTAGAAGGTGTGAGCAGCTTTTAGTATAATTCCTAATTAAACAAAGGAGAATGAATAAAGAGATTTAAAAAATCAGCGAAACATAATTTTAGTAAATGATTATACTTTTAAATAAAAGCGGCCAACAGACGACATTAAAGGAGAATATTGATATAGCATTGCATTTTGAAATTTACAATATATTTTACTTTTAATCTCAGTAATATAACAAGTAAATTAAAGTAATGCAGCATTTGATGGATAATTATCGGTTATTTTGAGAAAAGAAATAAAGGACTCAAATTACTTAGGAATTGTACTCTTTGTCAAGCGCTTCTTGAAACAGTGGCACGCTTATTAAGACGCTTAAAATGTATCTTTAATTAGTAAAATTTTACTTATCTTTTTAGATTAAGTTCTGTACACTATTTATGTTAAAATTAAGTTGGAAACCTGATTTGTGCTGTTATGATAAAATACATAGCTAAATTTACGAATTAATCGTGTTTCTTTTATAATTTTGAAATTCATTCAAATGATTACTCTTTTGTGTGAACAGTAAATTATTTCTCTTGGATATGCGTTCTAAAAATTACTATTCCTGCAACAATCAGTTCTATTTTAAAACTGAATACAGTTTGTCTAGTTTACTCTTTGTGAGATATTGAGTTAACTTACTCTCTTCCAGTGGTTCCTTAAAACGTTATCATACGTATACGACATTAATTTCATTGTCTAGAAAATTTTCAATTGGAAATATGAGCCTGGTCAATGCGGATTATCTGCAATTTGGTAACCACATAACAAGTAAACATTCCCATTTCTATTCGTCGTTTTGGATGATAGTGCTTTTTAAAGACTACGCAATTCAGGAAGCTGGAACTAATCGATTAAATAATTTAAAACAGGAATAAAATAAATGTACCGTTTTGTAATATGTACTACAAATTTGTCTTTATCATAACCGTTCCTCTCACACGACATGTGCTGCTAAATAAAATATGAATACGTTTAGGAAGAAAAGCATATTCAAGGATATGACGGGAAAACTCACAAACACGTTTTAAAGATGCTTTTATATTTAAAAACGGCTTAAGCAGCAATAGGGTGAACATATTACGTAAACAGCTGATAATCGCTGGCCTAAGAAAATACGAGATTTCTTAATTGCTATGAAATAACGTTTTCTCTAAATTTACTGAGAAATCAAGTAAATCTAGGCAGAAAACATAAACGTGCCCGTGATAAAAATATTATGCAAATTATATTGTGATATTTTTTATCCAGGCATACTGGAAATTTAAACTTAAAATGAGACAAAAAATGAGATTCGTGCCACCGTTTATTCTGCGACGTGAAGGCAAGTCACGGTTGTTACGTAAGAAATATTTACTCTGATCAAGATCGAATATCAATGTGTAAGACAAATTGCATTTAAACGTCGGCAAAGTTTTGTCAGACGCACCACGAAAGAGTACAGAATTTGCGAAAATATTGCAGTCCTTTCGCAAGTTATTGTTCGAAACACTTTTTAAAACAGTCTGTTGCGTGTAAGAAACTTCAATAAAAGTGAAACGCAAATGGGGTATTATATCCGTTTATTTTTGTGGTGTAGTCAGCACAAAGGTTCGCCAAGCTTTTGCTTTGGGAGGTTTTTCCAAGGCAATGGTAGACATAAAAATGAAAAAGCTTGCAAGTGGACCATGCGTAAATTGAACAAGTTAGTAAAATCATGCAATGCATTGATTATGATACGCTTTCCAACATATCGGAAATCATTACTCAAATTATGATAATAATAACTGTAGAACAAATCTCGCTCATGTGTCCTAATCTTTGACTCCATTTCGATGATATTTAACAGAACCGGTAAAGTATACATCCGGAACAATATGAAAACGTTTTATCTCAATCAAAGCGTTTTTACGTAAGTTATAACGCATAAGAGCGATGAATGGATCTCGATCCTATATCCTGACCTTTGACCCCACTTAACACTTTTTCAGCAGGGTTCGTCCCCATGTGGTCCCCTAAGAGACATACAAAAATTTCATCGAAATAGAACCATTTTTACGCAAGTTCTGAAGCATAAAGGCAAAGGAAAGCATCCCACTCTTATGTCTTGACCTTTGAACCCACTTCACCCATTTACAATAGCGTCTGTCTGCAGGCGGTCCCCTGCGACATACTACAATTTTATCGAAACTGAACTATATTAACGCAAGATATGACGTATAAGGGCAATGGAATGCATTCCGCTCCTATGTCCTGACCTTTGACCATACTTAACCCTTTTTCAATAGGGTTCGTCCCCAGGTAGTCCCCTACCACATACTAAAATTTTATCGAAATCGAATCATTTTTACGCGAGTTATCGTGCGGACAGACGAACAAAGCTGGAGCATATACGCTTCTTCAACTTACGGTTGGAAAGCGTAAACAAACTACGAAATGAGTCAAATCCGTAGGTCTACTGAAAAAGAGTAGCCCTACGATTGTGACGTCACGTGCAAGTCATGTGACCTTGTTGCAGGCCTGGTGAGTTATAAAGATGGCCTTGGCGCAACTCACGTTTTGTTCTAGAAGAAAATAGAAGTAAAGTGTAACACGCGCACTACGCGTGACGCAATGAGGCAGATTTTCGCGAGAGTGTGCCCTCATAAAACTTTAATAGGATCCACATTTTTGCTTCCAATACTTCCAATGGACAAACTACTGTACACATTTTCTTCAAAATTAATGCCTTCCCAAGGAAAAAAATTTGAACATCGATTAAAATAGCGTCATTTTATAACTTGGAATACTTAATATTTTCTGAAACATAACCATAATTATGCAATCCAACATTTATTTATCTACTGACGTCATCAAAGTACAGGGCGCGTCATCTTTTTTCTGGTTTCAACACCACCAGGGGAAAATTTATTGTTTTTTAATATAATTATGGTTATGTTTTAGAAAATGTTAAGTATTCCAAGTTATAGTATGAAGTTATTTTATACGATGTTCAAATTTCCATCCTTGGGAACACAGTAATTGTGAAGGAAATGTGTAAAAAAGTGTTTCCATTGGAAGTATAAGAAGCAAAATTACTTGACGTCCACCTTAATTTTATGGGATAAGGGCGATGGAATGGATCCCGATCCTAAGTCCTGACCTTTGACAACATTTGTCCCATTTTCAATAGGGTTCCTCCCCAGGTGATCCCCTACCACTTATTACAATTTCATCGAAATCGAACCATGTTACTCACGTTATCGTGCCGACAGGCGGACAGACGGAGAACGGACTGACGTACGGACGGACAGGCGGACGGAAAAACTGGAGCATATGCGCTTCTTCAACCAACGGTTGGAAAACGTAAAAAGCCTCCCAGTAGACATAAATTGAAAAAGCCTCACTTGGAGGCTTTTCCAATATATTTTAATGTAGAAATAAATCGGAAAAGCCTCCCAGTGGAGTGGATAGCTTGGCAAATCTTTATGGGGACTACACCACAAAAATAAAAGGGTTTATTACGCTATGTGCGTTTCATTATTATTCATGTCTGGTGCATTTAAAATAAAGAGAATTTGGTGTTTAGCAAAGGAGAATTCCTGTTTTCAAAATTAAAGCGCCCCATGAAACGCACTGCAAAGTGATCGTCAAAGGAGATCACTGACGTCCCTATAACCTTCTTCCCTGAAGGCGAGGGTGGCAAAGAGATTGCTCCTGTAAACGTCAAGCTAGTGTTCCCCACCATTCAACTACATCGGGGACGATTTTAAAAGTCGTTTACTACAAAGAAGCAACACCTTTCACACACAATTTCTGTCAGAACAAAACAACAAATAGTTCGTACTTCAATACACTGCCCTGCTTTGTTTATTCTTAAATCGGTCGATAACGGAGATTCTCCGGTATACAGTAGAAGACTTTCATTTCGCGGTACTATTTGTAAGTTATTGTGTGCGAAATTTTCCGATAAATTCATTTGGACACATAAGAACAGGAGTTGGATTAGCAGTTTTTTAAAATGTATTCTTTGGACTTCTGCATAATGTGCGATTTTGCATGTGTGTTCGTTGGAGATGTGCGCTTAATTGTTAGTGAGTTGTTTCCAATCAGTAAATTGCGCTCGCATGACTGTAAGAAATTTGTGCAAGTTCAGTATTTGTAGATTCACGCATAATGAGTTTGATTCGGATAAGTCCTGTATAGACCTCTCGTAAGTTTCTTAATGTAGTAAGTCCATAAATTTTAAGTTAGAAGGAAATGTTTACTCGAATAATGTGGTAACGGTCAACATATCCCTTTTAAATGTATATGATTAGCGTTTAAAAATATCTTCTGAGGAACAAAGCTGTATCTTTTTCTTTTTTAAATGTTTCCAGGTCTTACAGCAGCGCTACTTATATAGCAACATACGTGACGTATCAGGCAACAGACAGTAACGTTGCTTATGTCTGACCCTTGGCACGATTAAAGGCGACAATTAAAACTCTGTATAATTCTTTGCGGAAAAATCATACTTCCATAAAAACAGCAAATGCATTCTTCAGCAGCAAAAAACAATAGTTCTTGGAAATATGTATATTTTATTTTCCAGACACAATGCATATAGAATTAAATACAGTGTATTCGTGGTATATTTACAACCTTGTGATATACATCAAATGATAATATATGCATAAACAAAATAAATTTCGTCTGTCTTATTAACGCTGTTTCAAGTATTTTTATATAATGTGGAAGGATAAACTTCATATAATTTTTGTACATCTAATTGATATATTGTTTTGATGTATTAAAAAGGGGAAAATGAATGGTCGAAGCTTCTAGCTGCTAACATTTGTCCGAATTGCGCCGTTCCTGTTATATGCTGCAGAGGTTGCGTGTTTTTGGAATGGCGCTGGTTGAGTCACTTTCAAGAAATCAGTGCCCCTAAAGGAATAGTTGGAAAATCCTTATAGTCATCTGAACTGATCATTGTGTTCGTAAAACCTCAAGAAAAATGTATTAAAATACCATTACGGCAGTATGGGAAATACTATCTCATTTCTACTAGTTCCGAATAATAACCTTCAACTCTGCAGATTCCCTCGTTCTCCAAAATATTTCTTGGTGCAATTTTGAAAAAAATGGAAAGCTATTTTTGTATAGGATATTATTTATTTCTCACAATGTTGCTTTTGTGAAGTTTTCATATTTTATTCTGGGGTACTGAGTGGTCTGAAGCGAAATGGTCTGATCATTTGAATCATATTGAACAGCGTTTTCTTATAGTCTTGGTAGTGTGCCGATTCTGCGCGTCTGTCTGTAATTCTTAAATCTTGAAAATTAAGCATTTTAGATGCTTAAACCTCATGTAATACAAGAAATACCACAAAAAAGTTAAGCCTTGCATTAAAAGGGGATTTTATTATTGCTTTCATACTTTAAACCTCAAATAATACACGAAGTACTAAAATAATTTATATGTTGAGGGGTTTTTAATATGAAAATCCTGAAACAAGATTTTACCATTAAAAATATTATATTTCTTGCTTGGAGTCATCTTGAGTAATAAGCATTTTTTGAAGAAAGAAGATTCTGAAATGCCCATGCTTCTAATCTGTAAACATAATAAAAAAGACGGGCGCTGTCTTTGTTCCGTGTAATTTAAGCGCAAAACAAAACGTTGGAACATTCATGAAGTCTCTTGATGCATAATAAAAAATCCGGTATTTTCGCTTTAAATAACGCAAAAATATAGGATACAACTTACAGAACGAATGTAATACACCACAGCCCTTTCTAGGTTTGATTAGTATCAACTGTCACCTACATCAGTGCTTTTCACTCAGGGGTACACGTACCACTGCTGGTACTTCGGCACCTGGCAGGTGATATGCGACATTGTCCTAGACAAGATAATACCATTACACTTTTCTCAGCATTTTGAATGTGAAACACAGTCAAATGCATGGGTCATCATGTTATGTTCATTGGATTGGAAATACTTGCCGTGGACTTGTTTCCGCATTTTCCGTGCAGGAGCTGAAAAGGCTTTCAACCCATGACTCATCACTCCCTATTGCGCTCAAAATAGCCGGAGAACGTATTTTCTAGGCAGGAAACTTCAAGGTCAAAGTGTCTGTTCTGGGCTAATATGTTGGCTCCACCCCTACCCGCCTACGCTTCACCAATCATGACATATCACCAAGTTCCTCCTCGCCGTCGGGCTTGTCGTTTTTCTCCTTTCCAGTTCTTCAATTTTGCTACTGGTGGTGTGTGACGGTGTGAGACCAAGGTAGTGGTGCATATTAATAAATATCGATAATTTCGTCATACGTTCGTAAATGCCCCTGTTAATAAATATGGATAATTTCGTCATCTGCCCGTAAATGCCCGTGTTTTGCGAGAGTTGTTTCAGCTGTGTGAAGTGTCAATGAATTTTAATTAGTGATATTATATCTTAAATTCATGGTTCTTGTTGGGTTCGAATTGTTTTGAAAAATATCTGTGAAAGCTTTCCTGATGATCTACTGTCAGAACTTAAAGAACCCTATTCTTCCAAATTTTGACACATTTAGACTCAAAAATGAACTGTGGTTTTATTATTCCCTTGATGAATACAAAAAATTATTAAGAGACATTACTAGTTGCATGAAATTGAATATTATGTTTATTTAGTTGAAAAAATTAAAATACCTAATATTAAAATTTTCATCAACAACTGCAACTGCCGAAAGACGTTTTTCTGCATTAAAAAGTATCAAGACATACTATAATTTAGGGAAACACAAGGGCATGCACACTTGAGCAAATTGGCTGTTTTGTAAATAGAGAAAAACATTATTCTTTAATGTGATAAAGTACCGGGAATAAATTTTTATGGAAACGTAACACTCAACTTGCCCAAAAGGAAAAAAATGCAGTGAATGTACAAATAAAGTGTATTGAAGAAGAATGGAGTTCATGTACAAATAAGGGTTAAAATCCTAATCCTCATAAGAATTTATTCTAATCCTCATAATAATTTAATCTATTCCTCAAATTATTTTCTTCAGTTGTGAAAAATAAACTACCTAATAAAAAACTGTACCGGGGGCGGGTGAAGAAGTACCGGGGGCCCAGGTATTTCAAGAACCTATTTCTACATGTTTATTTCTCTAAACATGTAGAAATAGATTCTTGAAATGACCTTCCATTTTGATTTCCAACAGTCTGCTATGGGGCACAAATTCAATGATTAATTGTTGTTTTACCTACTGTGGAGTACTTTAGTCTCTTCGATAAAGAAACACGGGGTTCACGCTGTACTTATTTGTGTTAATCTAAATATTTCATATATCGGTTCTAAGGATGATCGCGAAGAAGTTTCGAAAAGCTTCAACTTTGTATTTCATTTGCATTTTCCAGGAAGTTTATCAGGAACATAGACTTCAAAAGCAGCAACCAGTATTTACAGTCACACGTATTTAATTTTTCGGACTATAAATCAATTTCATATATTGAGGAATATCAAGGACTGTTTTCGGAGTGTTGAGGAATAACAAGGACTGTTTTCGGAGTGTTGAGGACTATGCGATTCGTCTGTTCCTACGAAGTTTAACAAAATGCATGGAAATTGGATGTGATAATAAAACTTATGTGCTTCATCTGGTATTTTGATGGAATTTAGGTGGAACATGAACTTCAGACGCCAACCAAAATTCATTAAAACGAGTTTTTTAAGCTTTCCAACCTTAGGTTAAAGAAGCGTATATGCTGCAACTTTGTCCGTCCGTTTGTCGGTCTGTCTCTTTGTCCGCCCGTCCGCGCGATATCTCCCGTAAAAATGGTTCGATTTGGACTCAATTTTAGTATGTGGTAGGGGAAAACCTGGGGACGAACCCTATTGAAATGGACGAAATGTGGTTCAAGGTCCGGAATAGGAGCGGGATCCATTCCATCGCCATTATGCGTCATACCTTACGTAAAAATGCTTAGATTGCGACACAAATGTATAATGTTGTTCCGGGAATATACTGAACCGGTTCTGCTGAATATCGTCGAAATAGAGTCAAAGATCAGGGCACACGAGCGAGATTTATTCCACAGCCTTTATGCTCATAACTTGAGTAAAAATGTTTCTATCGCGAAAAAACTCTAGTATGTTCCGGAGTTATGCTGAACCATTTCTATTGAATATCATCGAAATGGAGTCAAAGGTCAGGGTACAGGAGCAAGATTTATTCAAAAGACATTATCTTCGTAACTTGAGTAATATCTTGAATAATGAGTTCTGGTATGTTGGAAAGTGTATCATAATCAATGCATTACATGATTTTATTAACTTGTCAATTTTTAAATTGTAAATATCAATTTTAAAGATTTTTGGGACTTTTTTTACGCTTTCCAACCGTAGGTTGAAGAAGCGTATATGCTCCAACTTTGTCCGTCCGTCCGCCTGTCCGCACGATAACTGGCGTAAAAATGGTTCGATTTCGATGAAATTTTAGTATGTCGTAGGGGACCACCGGGGGACGAACCCTATTGAAAATGGGGCAAATGGGGTCAAAGGACACGACGTAGGAGCGGAATCATTCCATTGTCCTTATGTGTCATAACTTGCGTAGATATGGTTCGATTTCAATGAAAGTTTACTATGTGGTAGTGGATCACCTAGGGACGAACTCTATTGAAAATGGGACAAATAGGGTTAAAGGTCACGACGTAGGAGCTGGATCATTCCATTGCCCTTATGCGACATAACTTGCGTAAATATGGTTCGATTTCAATGAAAGTTTACTATGTGGTAGGAGACTGCCTGGGGACGAACCCTATTCAAAATGGGTGAAATGGGGTCAAATGTCAGGACATAAGATCGGGATGCATTCCATTGCCCTTATTCGTCATAACGTGCTTAAAAATGGTTCGATTTCGATGAAATTTCAGTATGTAGTAGGGGACCACCTGGGGACGAACCCTCTTAAAAATGGACGAAATGTGGTCAAAGGTCAGGCCATAGGATTGCGATCAATTCCATTGTCCTTATCCCATATTATTAAGGTGGACGTCAAGTAATTTTGCTTCCTATATTTCCAATGGAAAAACTTTTGTAAACATTTCCTTCACAATTATTGTGTTCCCAAGGATTAAAATTTGAACATCGATTAAAACAACTTCATATTATAACTTGGAAATCGTAATATTTTCTAAAACATAACCATAATTATATTAAAAATCAATAACTTTTCCTTTGGTGGTATTGAAACCAGAGAAAAGACGGTTCGACCAGTACTTTGATGACGTCAGTGGACAAAAAATGTTGGATTGCATAATTACGGTTATGCTTTAGAAAATATTAAGTATTCCAAGTTATGAAATGAAGCTATTTCAATCGATGTTCAAATTTTCATCCTTGTGAACGCATTACTTGTCCAAAAAAAAGATGGCGCGACCTGTGTTTTCATGAGGTCAGTAGACAAACAAATGTTGAATTGCATAAATATGGTTATGTTTTAGAAAATATTAAGTATTGCAAGTTATAAAATGAAGATATTTTAATCGATGTTCAAATTTTCATCCTTGGGAACGCATTAATTGTGAAGAAAATGTGTACAGAAATTTTTCCATTGGAAGTATAGGAAGCAATATTACTTGACGTCCACCTTAAAGTAGCAATTCTTGTATGTATGTATGTACATTTTATTTTGAAAACGGATCTAAGAATTTTGATGAAAGTCGTTAACCTACAGTTTTCTGGTACTAGAAATCGATTTAGCTTGATCTCGACTTTAGGAGAATTCGTTTAGTGGGTTAAATAACCACCCCGAATTATAACCTTTTTAGTGATGGCGTTGTTCCATTAATGTTACCAATGCTTAGAAACCTTATGACGTCATAATCTCGCCTTTGAGAATGTGGTCGCGCGGTCACGCCATCTGTCTCATTACGTCACGCATTGTGTGTGGATCCTATTAAAGTTTTATGACGTCACACTTGCGGCAAGCAGATGGTCACGATTCCCATCTGCCTCATTACGTCACGCGTTGTGTGCGTATGCCGTTCCGCAGGATAACTCCCGTAATAATCGTTCGATTTCAATGAAATTTTAGTATCTGTTAGGGGATCACCTGGTAAAGAACCCTATATAAAGTGAACGAAATGGGGTCAAAGGTCAGTATATAGGAGCGGGATTCATTCCACTGCTGTTATGCATCATAACTAACGTAAAAAAGGTTCGATTTCAATGAACTTTTAGTATGTGGTAGGGGACAACCTGGCGACAAACCTTATTGAAAATGGGAAAAATGGGGTCAAAGGTCAGGACATAGAAGCGGAATCACTTCCATCGCCATTATGCGTCATAACTTACGTAAAAATGCTTCGATTTGGATGAAATATTAGTATGTTGTAGGGTCTTGACTAGGGACGAATTCTGTTGAAAATGGGCGAAATGAGGTCAAAGGTTAGGACACAGGAGCGGGATCTATTTCATAGCCCTTATGCATCATAACTTACGTAAAAATGCTTTGATTGCGACAAAATTTTATCATGTTATTTCGGAGGTATACCAAACCGGTTCTGTTGAATATCATCAAAATGGGATCAAAGGTCAGGGCACAGGCCCGAGATTTATTCCACAACCATTATTCTCATAACTTGGGTAATAACTTGAGTAATGATTTTTGGTATGTTGGAAAGCGTATTATAATCAATGCATTGCATGATTTTGCTAACTTGTTTAAAGTGCTCGGATAGGTGCGGTTCATCAGTTCCCATTGAGATTCAGCAAAAACATAGGAACTGCAAGTGATAACCAGTATTTCCAGTGAATTAAATAGAAGTAATGGGTTGTAAGGTATAAAGGTATAAGCGTAATGACTGCATAATATAATAAAATTATATTTATTGAAGTTTTGTAAGAGGATTACATGTTTCTTTGCTGAATCCAAAGCGAAAATTTCCGATAATGAAGAAAATATTTTCACACCAAAAATGTGAAATGTGAAATGAGTTGTTCTGTCTTTTGCTTCCGGTTACCTGATTAATATAATTACACGTATATAATAAATATGTTTGCATGGAAATGTGCTACGCCCTACTGAGATGGATTTTAATTACTCTGGCTAACCGATGAATCCACCTGCATCCTTGAAACACTTTTTTTGTATTTAAGATATAGCTGGTAGTGTTTATTTGCTGTTTATCACATTCACTAGTGAACTTTGTAGGGTAAACTTTTATAGCTTAAGAGCAGAAAACCTCCTTGTTTTCATTGACACAAATTCATACGAGTTAGGTTTTGCTTTAGGTACCTACAGGGTGTCCACAATGTCTTGTCACCTCCCCACCCCCACCCTGTAATAAGATATGTAAGTGAGATATGTATCTGTTGTGTGATGTATATGTTGAGTTATGGTTTTTTTGTTTATTTACAGATTAGGTACCGGAATCATGTGTGATACCAGCGAATACACCCTGGAACAGCGGATTCTTGGCAGTGTCTGGGTACACGAACGTCCACACACGGGGAAGACATTGCGTGACGATTTTCCAACAACGATTCGGCAAAGATACCCCTCCAAAACAGACCCTTCTGCGGCATGAACATAAACTTTTCGAAGCAGGCTATATCAAGGATAAACCATGAACGGGAAGACCATCAACCAGAGTGCAACAGTGTCAAGTGGTCGAGAAATCAGTTATCAGGTCACCGACGAAGTCGCTCCGCAAACGATCAGAGGAGCTTGGAATATCACGATCGACATTGCACATGAACATGAAGAATGACCTGAATTTGCAGGTATATCACCCGACGTTCGTTCAGGAGTTATCAGACATCGATTTAAACCGCGGACGGGATGCTTGTGCAATGATGTTTCAGACATTTGCCACAATCCCAAAACGTGGAAAGGTCATTTTCAGTGATGAATGTGCGGTATACCGCAGCTGTCAATCACGGAACGTTGTGTTCTGGTCCAAGGAAAAATCACAATATGTCGAAGAATTGGAACATCATCCTCCGCATGTTATGATACGGGCTGCAATAAATAGTCGACATCTGTTTGGACCATATTTCTTTGATGGTCCAGTGAATCAGGCAACTTATCTGGACATGTTGCAAAACAGGTTTATGCCACAACTTGGAAATCTTGGCATTCTGAATGACGTATGCTTCGAACAGTTTGGGGCACCCGCCCATTACGCAATCGCTGTTCGGTAATACCTTGGTGAGGTCTTTCGGGATCGTTGGACCGGACGGGGTTCGGCAGTGCTGCCCGCGCTTTAGTTAAATGGCCACCTCGAAGCCCAGATCTCTCAACGTGTGATAATGCCCTTTGGTGTTTTATAAAGGAGGTTGTTGCACAACAGCCCTACCAAACTACTGATGAACTTAAGCAAGCAGTGAGAGGTGCTTTCTCTTGTACCACCCCGCAACTGCTTCGGAAAATGTCCTGCAGAACATGGCGAAAAATTATTCTCTGTTACGAGAATGACGGAGCCCAAACGGATCCACTGGATTTTTTTTTTTTAATTGGAAGTTTAACGACCACCGTGAGCAACTCAATGGGCTATAAGCAGTCGCCCGTCCCTAATTTAGGGTCACTGGTTCCAGGGAAGGGAGAGAGCCAGTGCCGTAAGACAAACACAACATCCATGCCTCACCGGGATTCGAACCCGGACCCCTTTCGGACGACTGATCAGAGGCCATCGCTTAGACCACTGCGCCACCGGTGCGGCGATCCACCTGATGTTTAAGGATGCCGAAACATATAATTCAACATATACATCATACAACAGATGCATAGCTCACTTACGTTTCTTATTACAGGAGGGGGGGGGGGGTTGTGACAAGACATTGTGTAGACCCTGTAGATCGTGTGAATCAGATGGTTGAAAACGCAAAACCTACGGTAATAACCTTTTTTACTTTTTAAAATACTAAACTTTAATACAAGTACGTTTTTATATTTGCTGAAGCAAAAGTACACAGCTTTCAAAAACAAAGTCATAATGTTACAAAAACATTTTAACCTACATTTGTCTTTTGTGGCTTTTAAGGGTTTATGCACCTGTTTTGTTTCGCGGTTATATTTACATTCCCCTGGCAAAAACCCATACCTTTACTGTACCAATATTGTAATATCATGAAGAGCGCACTCCAGCTTGTCTGCGCTGAGTCACTAACGGGAGACGCATTGTATTACAGCTCTTAGCTTCTTTCTCTCTTTCTAGCCTTAACTCGTTCAAATGGTTTTCTATACTCCTACAAGAGGTACTGGTCATAAATCTCTGAAATGTACTTTTTATATTCTTGCATAATGCATAGCCTTGTTGATATTTGTGTAATATAATTCAATTTTAGAATTAAAATCTGAAAACTGCTTTCCGAAATTAACAACGCAAAATGTGCAGTACCTGTAGTAATCCTTTTTTAATTCATCTGTTATCATTTCTCAAATATATAATTATTTCTTCTCAAAACGGTTTATTTCTCTAAACATCTCCTAGATCGTTGTACCATTCAATCTAAAATAACGGCCTTTGTCTACGTAGGTAATGTATTCAGCTTGGACATTTGCTTTTGCAATCGTCTCAATGAAAATATTTGCTCTTCTCTCAACAGATTTTTGTTAATTTGTTATATATTACATATCGTCGTCTATCTGTCCTGGGGTTTTCTTCGCAAGAACTGTTATTCCCACCTAAGCGAAGTTTAAGGAGATAGGCTTGATACCTAAGGGGCGTTCCTTGAAACAAACCCTTCCCAATGACCAAGCCTTAAAAGTGTGCTGCCATTTACAGCTCGCATCCAGAATGACGCAATTTATGTTTTCAATCAAACTTTTTCTCCTTTTCCATGCTGAAACTCGTTCCAGTGGTCTTCTATATTACTCCGTGAAATCTTTGAGGAAAGTAGAAGATTATTGTAGAAAATCATGGGATGTAGAAGACGAGATAGAAAAAATGATTAGGAGACAGCCGTTTTATTATTAGCAATGTTTTTCGACCTTTTAATAGTAAACTGATATCACATCAGAGTGTCCATACACGTTCGTTTAGAATTTGAATCAAGGAATAGAAGAGGTATTCAAGAGACTAGAAAATAACCACTGCCTTTCCTATCCAGCGAAGTCGAGCTCGTGTCCGATGATTCTATGTTTAATGATGTAAGGAAATTAGCTTCAGAATCCACACACAAATCTACTGCCTTTTACTATACCTTAGAGATCATAACCAACAGCGAGGCTTGAAAAGATAACGCCTCTCTACAGTTCCCACGCATTTAGAATCAATTCTTTCAAATTTTTCAGCGTTTTCTACCATGGTACCGCGTATCCAACCAAAGTGACCTCATTTCTTAGAATGAATGATAACGTTTGCGTCTATTCATTTATTGTCTAGTCACGTCACCGCGTTCAAATTGTTGAGGTGTTCTATTATTCTGTTTTAAGTTCGTTGTCTACCTTACTTCAAAAACCTGTCTTGTTGATGTGCGAAACCTTGGAAACCTTTATTTTTATTCTACGCCTATAAATTCGGACTCCCAGTATAGTCATACTATTTTTAGTACGCTTGATATTAGTTTGATTAAGTCTTTCAAAGACAAACTTCAAGGGAAACAGATAAAATGGATATCATCAAGAAATGTGAGAACAACAATAAGTGGTGACTTGAGAAAACGCCGACATTGGCCTTGTTGCTTCTTGGGTTAAAGAAACGTGGACGCGGTACCGTCAGAAAAGATTTGGAAATCTTTCAAAAAGGTCATATAAGTAGAGCCACGGATGAAACAGATCATGTGCGCAGCATAGGATTACAAGATAGACGTACTGTATTTTACTTTTGAGGTGCAGACCTCGCTCAAAACACATTTTTTTTTACGCCTCTCTTTCAAATATAATATTAATATATAATATTTATTTTTCGAAATATATAGCGCTTAATGAGAATGCATGTTAAACAATAGATATCAAGAACCTGTTAACGAAAAACATTATTTAAACCAATTTCTGATAATTTCTTTCAGTATTTCTATATTCCCATACAAGAGTTGTAATTCTATTTTGTTAGATGCTTCTTGGGAAAAATAAAATGTGGAATAATTTTGGTTGACTGTGTTTCAACAACAAAATATGAATTTTGAAAGCCTGAGGATACAGGAAATAATTAACCTTGGCAGCATCACACACGGACTATTTAGATCTGAAAGAAACGTTCGTTTTAGGTTATTGTAATTATTGCACACATTTTGGAATAAGTTCAAGTTTTGGTTAAAAATATTTTAATTTTCCAAAATTCGTACATGTAATATATTAGAAATTTTCTCATTACAAACGGTAACAGATACACAAAACAGTGCAGTGTTTTGACTCCATTAGGCATCCTTCAGGTTTTAATCTGTCAAACGAGTCATTAACACGTTGAAAAAACGCAGCAGTTAGTTCCACATTTGCCATTCAGTAGCGTAGTTTTGTCTTGTACGACTCGAGAAAAAATGTATGGCCAAATATGCAGGCTGACTCCTACGACCATTTACGGTAAAATGAAGAAGCGACAGTTTAGGAAAAGTCTTTATCTCACCGTATTCTAATGTCAGTATTTGTTCAATAGTATGGTTTGTGACTCTCGTTTTGTCAGAAAATGTAAATCCATCATCAAGGCATTCATTCCTTAATACCTTATACACGTGCCGAACAAAAGCAGGTATTCGAACACGATTCCTTGGAACATAAGAGTTGGTGATGCATCAAATCGGGTTCCTTTTTAGATTTTTGTATTCAAAGGCACCCAATCTCGAACCACTTATCTTTTTCGGTCTATCGTAAGCCTTCTGCCCAGGGTTCCTTAATCCTATTTGCCTCTTTTCATCCAATGCAACATAAAGTTGCTGCACTTTACTCTTTGTTTCATAGAGTATTTACACACACTTCCACCAGGTTTTTCTTTAATCAGGAAATCAATTACATTTTTGATTTAGCCCACTCGTTCGGCTATCCTCGACAGCTTGCTTGTAAAATGTTTCGTCGAGTTTTTGCATCCCGTCGATCTTTGTCAACTTTGGTCGGTGATCCACATGTTATTTATAAGTTTGTTGGTAAAATGGATCTCCAACCTGGTTTTACTACTTTAATGTCTAAAATTTGCTCTAAAAACCGGTTACATTTTGGAGTGGGTGTTAACAACCTATCATCTGTTTTGAGGAAAGACCGCCAAGGAATTGATGATTCACAGAGGTGGGGTGTTTATTGCATTCCACTATTAGACAATGACTCGCATGAGAGTATTAATTATTATATAGGTTCCTCTCGTCGGAAACTGTGCCTCAGGCTGCAGGAACATAAATATAGTTTAAAAGCAAGCCATATCTGTACAGCCCTTACCAAGTGCATTGATTCAGAAGATATATTCCCTGATTGGGACAATGCCAAAATTTTGAAAACCCGAGCCTCTACAGGCATGCTACTGGCGACTGAGAGTTTGTTCATTCCCGCGTTCAAACGAAGTTGCTGTAATGATAATTGCCCTTGGGATCTACCTGATATTTGGAGACGTCATTTGTCTACAAGTGTTGGACAATCCACAGAACTATCTTCCTTTTTTAGACTTTAATACTTAATGTTGCAGTTATAATCATGTTTACGATTTGTGATGTGGTGTCGCTCTGATCGTGGTTTAACCGCCGGGACAGATGGCGCGTACGTCGCAAAATTCTGTTACGCCGATTGCAGGTATAGCGCACTAGAGATATTTATACTGAACGGTTTGGGAGATCCGATCACACCTGATGATGAGGCGACTGTCGCTCTGAAAGTGCTAGTGTGTTTTAGTGTATTTTAATTGTACATATATTTAATATTTTAATATCATTAAAATCGTGTTAAGACGGTACTCATCCAATTGGTTCATATGCACGAATGCTTTTCTGCATTTAGTTGACTACACCGCGTCAAGTTTCGTCATTCTACATTTTGATTCTCGAATTTAAAATGTTGAGTTGTGCTCAACGATCTTTTAGATCTTTTCGCTTAAAATTGGCGACAGAATCCACTCACATATCGTTCTTGGTTAATTGAAAAGAATTAGGCGTAATTCCAAAGCATTTGCCTATAAACTCTATTGCCTATTCTCGCCTGGATGAACGTGTTTTGCGTAATGCTGAAGTGAAGAGACTATCTCAGGCCATTAGAGACAAACGAAGACTCATTGACTACCTTCAACAAAAATCTTACTCGTCATATTCGTTCCTTGTTGACAAGGAGCATGCTTTTATTGTTAACCGTGAAATGGCTATTACAATGGCTATTTTGGAACATAATGTCAAGTCTCTTATCAAAGTGAACATTGATAAATTAAGAAATCTGGTAGATTATGAGGTTAACAGTCGGGATGGAGATTTATTTGCTAGCCCACCAACTTCTTACGTTAAACTCAGTAGTCACTTATTAAATCCTGTGCAAGCCCATGCACTTCAGCGAGGTTCCAAGTTCGCTTTCCCGTTTCTGAAAGGTAATGCTTTTTCTATTATCCCTCAAGTTCAATCAATTGCTAAAGGCTCCCTGAAACCGACCATGAGTTCATCCGTGTTAAGTTGAAACGTTATCTTGGCAGCTCAAACCTTCCTATCTTTCTCTTTCCTGGCGTACGTTCTGATTTTGCAGAGGAAAGGCAACAGCTTGCTCTGCTTAGGAAAGACCCGCAAATCTCTATTGTGTTGTCTGATAAATCTTCGCAGTTAGTTATTGTAAACAGCAGCTTTTATTTTCAAAGTATGAATGAAGTAAATGATACTATCTTGTGCAAGGAGTTACGTGTCGATCCAACGAAGTCCACAGTTTCTGGGTTAGGTAGGTTAAAGAAAGCTCATGAATTTCCTGAGGGCTTTGCATCTGCGTTTACTCCAACCCCAGGTTACCGTGTGCCTGATATGTTTGGTCGCATTAAATTGCATAAGGAGGGGTACCCGTTTCGTTCTTTGGTATCGGGCTATGTTAGCATTACCAGACCTTTAGAAAAAGCCTTGGCCAATTATCTTGCCAAGTTTACCGGGAGTTCGCTTTACTCGATCAAGAGTCCCGTTGAGGCTTTAGATAGGCTTAGGGTACTTCAGCCACACCCAGGGTCTCTCATTTTGGCGTCTTTAGATGTTGTATCATTGTACCCTGATGTACCCATAGAGGCTACACATCAAATTATCGAGGCTAAACTTGCTGATACCCGCGTCATCCCCACCCCTCGAAATTTTGGCTATTATGAATACTTTGCGATTTGTTAAGCTGCATTCGTTTTTTTTAATTCCAAAGCTGTATTTATCAGCAACTTGAAGGTTCCTCTATGGATTCCCCTTTTTCAGCAGTTTGCGCTGAGATCCTGATGCAGGATCTTGAGAACAAAGTTATTAGTGAATTTCCCCTTCCCCCGCTTTTATTTTTAAGGTACGTTGATAATATCTTGGTAGCGTGGCCTCACTATCAAGGTGATTTATTTTGTTTCGCCGACGTACTTTCTTCAAAGTATCCCACTATCAAGTTCACAGTAGAACTTGTGTCTAACTGTGAAATTCCTTTTCTAGATTTTTGTATTCACAGGCACCCAATCTCGAACCACTTATCTTTTTCGGTCTATCGTAAGCCTTCTGCCCAGGGTTCCTTAATCCTATTTGCCTCTTTTCATCCAATGCAACATAAAGTTGCTGCACTTTACTCTTTGTTTCATAGAGTATTTACACACACTTCCACCAGGTTTTTCTTTAATCAGGAAATCAATTACATTTTTGATTTAGCCCACTCTTTCGGCTATCCTCGACAGCTTGCTTGTAAAATGTTTCGTCGAGTTTTTGCATCCCGTCGACCTCTGTCAACTTTGATCGGTGATCCACATGTTATTAAAAAGTTTGTTGGTAAAATGGATCCCCAACCTGGTTTTACTACTTTAATGTCTAAAATTTGCTCTAAAAACCGGTTACATTTTGGCGTGGGTGTTAACAACCTATCATCTGTTTTGAGGAAAGACCGCCAAGGAATTGATGATTCACAGAGGTGGGGTATCATTCGTCTACAAGTCTTCGACAATCCACATAACTATCTTCCTTTCTTAGACTTTAACACTTAATGTTGCAGTTATAATCATATTTACGATTTGTGATGTGGTGTCGCGCTGATCGTTGTTTAACCGCCGGGACATATGGCGCGTACGTCGCAAAAATCTGTTACGTCGATTGCAGTTATGGCGCTCTAGAGATATTTATACTGAACGGTTTGGGAGATCCGATCACACCTGATGATGGGGCGACTGTCGCTCTGAAAGTGCTAGTGTGTTTTGTTGTATATTAATTGTACATATATTTCATATTTTAGTATCATTAAAATCGTGTGAAGACGGTACTCATCCAATTGGTTCATGTGCACGAATGTTTTTCTGCATTTAATAACTGTTTTATTTTCTGCTGAAAATAAATATTTCTTCTACATTTAGGCAAACGTAGTCGTGCAAGTATAGGTAAACAGTTTATGTACTTGTTACGCGTTTGAAGCTGCGTAATTCTTAGCCTTCGGTTTTCCTGCATCAATGTCTTTATTTGTTTTACTGAGTGGTCCCAATCACTTGCTATGTACTGTGTTGACTGATATGTTACAGTAGGGTGACATGTTTTATTTTGGGTGATATAGTTGCAGAGGTCTCCAATGCTTGCTTCCGAACACCACGGGCAAAACACCTAGGATCTTTGCTGTGGCCTGCTGTAAAGATGTCGGTGCTACATTTTTAGACAGATAACACTTGAAGAGGTAGCATATTCTGTTCTAATTATATGATCTGCATTTACGATTCTGTCCTTTACATCATTTTCAATGAGTTCTGTCTAATACCACGAAACATGTTTGATGCTATTCCATTTTTTAACTTCTGTCTCAGTACATTACAGTGGAGATGCCCTTTTGTCAGTGTGGTAAACAGATTTTTAATTCTACATTGCTCTTTGAGAATTCCGGCTGTTTTTTCTAGGTTGTGTTTACAAACAGAAATTGCTGACAGGCGTTTGCGGCTCACAGCATTTAAGTCGGGAGACTTTGCAGTATGATGTCATGTTGGATTTCAAAGTTGAGTGTATTAGAGCATTTTCTGGAAATCAGGTATATCCATTGGGTTTTCTTAATATTCCGAGGTGAACAGTTCGCTAAAACAATGACTGCTGTGAGACGATGGTTCTCAATGCCTTGTGAAAGTGAAGCTTGCCGGTCATCCTACGTGTGTGGCGGCGAGCATCACAGAGGAAATATGTATGATACTTTACATTTTTCAAAAATGTCTTCGCCATTTCATTGCAATGAATAGTATCACACATATTACATTTAATAACGTTGGTCGGCAACAAGAAACACACTACGTAACACACTGGAGCTGTAATGTATTATACGGGAAATGGCACGCTCAGAGAAGGAGGGATGGCAAAATGGAGTGGAGGAGTGAGCACAGCTGTGCTGCCATCTTTTTTCGATTTTTAAAAAGTAACTCAAGGCCGAACGCTTTCTCTTTATAAGAATGCAACAACGAAATTCATTTATTTCACCAAGAAAATGTTATTTTACAATTTCAAAAATCGGTCATGAGGCCTCGATGTTTTTTTATGTGTCAGCTCTCATAAGATCAAGGGCAAAACATAGATGTTCAAAAACACCAAGCCGTACTTAGCGTATACTTTTGTCGCACTGAATCCGAAAGCACAGTTTGTTCGATTAAATATCAGTCGTGATCAGTAGGTTAAAATGTTACGTACATCGCGAATCGCTTAAGTTTTAGCCGGACGGTCAGTTATTCACACGAATGGTGCGCCCTTTAGATAGTTCCTGGGAAGAACACTGGTTATGTAATGTGAACTGAAAGAATCTGACCTGTTTTTTTTTTTGTTTTCTTTTCTAAAATATCCATATTTTTTTATTTCATGCTCAGTTGCATATGGGTTTTGAAACTCGTTCCAGAGGAATGAATAATATTCTGACTGATGTGTGTTTCTTTTGATACAACTGAAAAAAAAACGCTGCAATAGAATATTTTAATCATACGAAGAAAAGTGTGCTAGTGTGAAACTTAAACACAAAATAATAACTTTATTATCGGTAATAAACTTTAAAAATAAAATATATATATATTATCAAAACTTTAGTAGTTAATCAGTGACAGGTTTAGAACGTCTTGTTGGCTCATCTTGGCTTCTGCTTGTTTGTGCTCGATTTATCTGAGGAAAACGATGTTGTCGACGTGTAACAGCGAAGTATCATTTTTTAGGATTTGACGATGGTATGACATAAAATGTGCTTGTTTTCAGAATATTTAGGTCCAATATCTTCCTTACAGAGTTTTCAGGTACTTAGGATTCTTTCCATCACTTGAGAGGAAGAATCTGCTGCACACTAGGTAGTGCTCCAAGATGTTAAACAGTGGCCTTCGAAATAGCTTTTAACTCTGTTTGGCCCGGATTTTAATGTGATTTGGACTGCCAAGTATGCAGTTTGATGCTTAATTTCTTGGCGTAGACATACAACTTAATGGCGTCTCTTCTAATTTTCTATATTTTTTAGACTGGTGGCATTATGCGAATTGAATCTGGGCTTTATTGTAACTACATTCGTTCGACAACTTACAAAGGGAATAAATTCTAGGACACAAAAGATTTAAGAGTCTCTGATGTGAAATGAAGACACAAAATGATTTTTTACAGAGCGAAACATTGTACAAAAGCAACACTGAAGTAGCGATGATCGCCGATATATGTTGGGAAGCGTATAAAGAGCGTAAAGGGTACGTGTCCCCCACTTTAGGAAATTTAAAGGCAAGGGCAGCCTGCAATGCGACAACAATCATGAGTGGAAGGCTTAATGGAGTGGCAACTAAATTCAGAGTGGAAAAACCAAATGTTTTGTAAACAACACACTCTTTTATACATATATTTTAGATTTTACTGTGATTCGTTATTGCAAGGAAGAAAAACTATAGCAAAATGCTCTCAATGTAGATAACGATGTTCATGTATAAGCAAAATTATTTATGATATTTTAATTAATTTCTGATGAACGACAGCCCTTTATTTCAGAAAACTTAGCATCTTGCCAGAAATATGCTGGACTGTTCGACACAGTTCATTATCAATAGTGCATGATTAATACGCTGCTGGCCACCCAAACTGCATCACCAAGAAGGACACGAGATAGCAAAGCCATATTTACTGGACACATAACAACAAATACAAAGATGAAACGATTGAGCTTACAGGCTCGTGCGACTTGCGGAACACGCAGACATCAATAGTTCGTGTGGCCCACATGGCTGGTAATAACGGCCGCTACACGCCGCGGGATCGAACGAGAGAGGCTTTGGATGTGGGATTGCGGTATTTCGGTTAAGGCTGCTTCCACACGTTGCCACAGTTCATCAGGCGTAGCCGCTGGTGGGGTTTGCCGCGCCACTCGGTTGCTGATCAACGACTAGATGTGTTCGATGGGCGACATATCGGGAGAACAGGCTGGCCACGGCAGCAGTGACACTTGGTGGGCCGTGAAGAATTGTTGCACGGTGCGTGCCACGTGCGGGCGCGCTTTGTCCTGTTGAAACGTAGCCGCGGGCAGGTAAGGCACGACTACAGGCTCTAAAACGTCGGAGATGTAGTGGTGGCTGTTGAGTGTACCGGCGATGAGTACCAGGGGGATGCGGGTGTCATATCTAATTGCGCCCCAGACCATAACGCCAGGTGACGGAGCGGTATTGCGATGCATAGTGCAGGCGTCGTACAGATTTCTCGCCACGGTGCCGCCACACGCGGATCTGATCATCGTCGTGTTGCAGGCAGAAGCGGTATTCGTCGGAGAAGACAATGTCGTGTCATTCCGTAGTCCAGGTGTGGCGTTCAATGGCCCACTGCCGCTGCACTCGCTGGTGGTGTAACGTGAATGGTAGTTGGAGCAATGGGCGCCGTGCTATAAGACCTCGCTCCTGTAGGCGACGTCGAACGGTACGTACTGGCACCGGTTGTTGCGCAACACACCCTAATCATGCGCTAACTTTCGTGATGTGGCGGTGCGAGCCGTCATTTCCCGCCGCACAATATGCCGGTCCTCTCGTTCGGTGGTGTGACGCGGCTACGGAAATCGCTTACGTCGGTTAGTCCTTGCCTCCTGCACACACCGAATCGATGCTCGCCTCAATGTGGCTGGATGTCGTCCCACACGGGTGCCGATGTCTTTGTACGATAAACCGCTGTCGCGATAAGCCAGTATTCGTCCTCTGTTAAACTCCAAAACGTGCTGGAATGACTGTCGTATTCTGCGACAAAGGACAGGAAGCTTCCCACGCACAGGTTCGGCAGCACAACACGCTTCCACTAATTACACCCCGCCTTAAGTGCACCCTTCTTACAGTACTTCTCGGTGGCGCGCCGGGCGCACATGATTTGCATATGCCCTGATATGCTAATCGTTTGCATGTCCTCTCGCGGGCGACACCTGCTGCGAAATTCAGGCCAATCGGATGCTTCCATCTTGGTGTTGCATTTTGGGTGGCCAGCAGTGTAATTCATAATGAAAGCGTTTGTTATGGTCTCAAATGGTCCAAATTGTGTGACTTCACAAAGACATTTTACTACACGCAGCAAGAACTGTTTCACCATGCAAATCTAATCAGGCAATGAGAATCTCATTCCTGGATGATTGTCGTTGCGCAACATTCACGCCTCTCAGACAAACAATGTAGGGCAGTTGTTTTCCACTGCTTAGTTTCCGGGAATCTCACGTAATGATGATATCTCACGTTTTGAATTTTTTTTTTATTGGAGGTTTAACGACCACCGTGAGGAACTCAATGGGCTATAAGTAGTCGCCCGTCCCTAATTTATGGTCACTGGTTCCAGGGAAGGGAGAGATCCAGTGCCGTAAGACAAACACAACATCCATGCCTCACCGGGATTCGAACCCGCACCTCGTTCGGACGAATGATCAGAGGCCATCGCTTAGACCACTGCGCCACCGGGGCGGCCGTTTTGAATTGATGTGTCTCCACTGGTAGTAAGCTAGACGCCTCTAGCTTATTTTATTAATTCCATTTGGGAATAAAGCATTAAATATCACCTATATGCTCCGACATCCAT
The DNA here is from genome assembly GCA_039090855.1 of Macrothele yani. Taxonomy (NCBI): domain Eukaryota; kingdom Metazoa; phylum Arthropoda; class Arachnida; order Araneae; family Macrothelidae; genus Macrothele; species Macrothele yani. The sequence continues at coordinate 55,399,234 of CM077034.1, read as the reverse complement.
TTCTTTTCATACATGAAAGCAAAACCGGTAAAGTATGTTGTACATATGTCATATTGTATGACGTCGCATAAATCTTGTCTTCCATTTAGTTAAATTTAGTTCAGAAAACTTGGAACACTCCAACCCATTGATTCCAAAAATCATACATATACTTTTGTTAAGTAACGGCCTCTGGATAAAATTTACCTAAAATTCTTATATTCTGTAATATCACGATTTTTGAAATCACAGGTATGACGTTGCATAGATACTGTATTCCATTTAGATAAATTTATTTTCGAAAACTTCGAACACTCCAACCCATGGATTCCAAATTTCATACATATTCATTTGTTAAGTAACGGCCTTTGGGTAAATTTATGTAACATTCCTATATTCTGTAGTATCACGATTTTTGGAATCACAAATTGATGAAATGCATTCGTACTTGCTGTCTTCGCTGTTAAAACAAAGTACAGGTAGCACCCTAAATGAAATTCTTTCAATAGCATTTGGGGTTACAATTTTGGAAAGAAAATTATTCTTAACTGCAAATCGGTTGGCCATATAAACTTCGTGTTCACAAATAGAAAGCTGAATCTGTAGCATTCTTTCACGGCATGATTTGCCAATATTGCTTCTTTAGAAACAATAACTTTCTCACTTGTCTGTGCGTGTTTCTTGAATGTTTCGATGTAAGTAAATCATACATGTGTACGCATCTGGCAGCACAACCATATTGTGCGCCGTCGAACAATTGTATTTTTCTTATTTTTGGAGCACATTAATACACACAGTTTGAAAATGCACTTTTAAGCTGTGTCGTCTTTGATTAAAACCGTTCGCCAGAAAAGTTGGAGAATCGCGTTCTTCTCAGGTTCTCCGCGTTCTTCTGGACAAATACGAGGAGAACGGCTGCTTTTCATATCAGTTTCTTCCCCTGTGATTCAAAGTATTTAAACGTTTGTTCCATTTTTTGTTCTTTCTCATCCTTTTGACTTGAGCAATGTATGAGACAAATTTCTTAGCGGATTGCCAGTGTAGTGCGCAAATCATATTCCGGTGAAACTTCTAAAATTTTAACGCCCTTTTTTTAAATTTTAGAAACATCAGATGTTTTTTTGTGTACAAATAAGTTTTAAAGCATTTTAAGATAACGCAGCATGTAAACTGAGAGAAAACAACAATACCTTTACGAACCAAAATATGCGCCTTCATTATCTATCACCTTCAGCCATCGTTCGGGTAGCTGACGGATTCCATTTTTGCACTTCGTCACATGTCCGGAACCAGAAACCATGTTGCATTCACTGGAACAAAATCAAAATATGAAGGGGTTACGTCAGGAATGTACGCCTGGTGCTCCAAAACTTCCCAGGAAGCATCAATAACGTTTCCTTGACCAACTTCGCGACATGCGGTCTTGCATTGTAATGCAGTAATTTCACGGGACCCAATCCTCTGACTGTTAATGAACGTTTCCAACAGATTTCCTGGTTCAATCGCAGCAATTGTGCTTGTAGCGATAAGCAGTAACAGTTTGACCCTGTTCCAATTGTTCATAATAGAGCACACCCTTCATATCCCACAATATGCACAGCATAACGTTCTTGGAGTGAATATTGCGTTTCGCTGTCGAAGCCGTTGCTTCACCGGGTCTACCCAGTAGTTTGTTTGCGTTTTGGATTGACGTCTTATATCCACTTTTCATCACCCGTAAATATTTTCCACAGCAAAGACTTTCTGTGTTGTTTACTCAACACATTCAAACACTTCATGACACGCTCATTCTTGTTCCTCTGACTCAGGTCACGTGACACCCACTTTTCTTCCTTCTGAGTCTTTGGCATTGCGCGTAAAAAATTGGAAATGGTTTAGTGAGAAACCCCAGTAGGTCAGCTAGTTCTTTTTGCATTTGAGACTAATCGTCATCCAGCAATGCTTGTAGTTCCTCATGTGTAACTTCCTGCAGGGCGCTGCTACTTTCTCGATCGCTAACATCAAAACCGCCTGCTTTAAACTGTCAAAGCCAAACCTCACACGTACTTGTCGATATAATATTCTCCCCCAGAACAGAATATATCGATCCAAATGCTATTGGAGCACTTTTTTTGACAAAATTCGCAAGAAATGTAGCGTCGAATAAATACAATATCGCTTATCATTTTTCATCTGCCGATGTGCAAGTGCGATTGACTCATGGACAAACTTCTGCGTCATATTTTATACTCTGGACCAGTTACGGTCTCATGAAAACAACTCGGGGAATTTATAATATGCAAATTAGCGATATACGTCACACAAGCAACGCTTTAAAACTCATTTGTACACCTAATACGTTTGGCCATTGCCTATTATATGCACGTGGTAATACAGTATTCAACGTTGTCGAGTTTTACTTTGTTCTTTACGCATCAATTAATTCAAAAATGCAATTTGAATTTCTCAATTATTAGTTTTATTTTTCATCTTAAAATATTCTTAATGTAATCATAAATTTCAAGAAACTACGGAACAATTTAAAACTGTCTTTCTCCATTTCCAAGCTGTTCCTCGAATATCGCAAACCATTTTGTTTTGTTTTGTAATGATGCTTATCACTTTCTTATCAGCAGCGACAAACCGTGATTCCTGAAAGAAATTACATCATTGTAGAATCATCTTTTTCTGAAACAAAATTAAAATACCTCCACTGTCCGGCCCCATCTTGCTGGAATGGTCAGCACCGAGAGCGTGAGACCATTGGGCCAGAAAACGAAAGTTTTCTGAACAGCTTTGAAAACAATAAAAATCAGTAAAATCCTGAACGAAAAAAATCTTGAAACCATCTTTCTTTGAATGAGAAAATCGAATTTTACAATCAGCAGTTCTCAACAAAATAAGTTGCGCCATTATATCTTGCTCGCTTTTCAGACACAGAGAATACTTCTAAATTTTCAGTTTGTCCAGATTTCACAATTCAAATCTAATTATATTTGTTATTTGAAGCAGGGAACACCCGTTCCTACCCATATGACTGCCAATAATAATTCAGAAGGTGTGGAAACGTCACGCTATATGATGAATGTTTTTCCACTTTGTTTGAAGTAACACGGTCTGCAGATATATTTCTCAATACAACCTATTTTATTATGTAGCATACTATCCATACAGAAACATCTTTTTATTTGCGGCAATGTTATATGCCATACAACGGCAAAATTAGGGTGATACTGTTCTAACGCTCTGTTTAGTGCGCAATGGTAATCACTACCAAATAAAGAAAGTCATTAAAAAATCCGAATGAATAATTGTTCAGTACTTGCAAGATATGTCATTTAATGCTAGGTTCGGAGATTTCTTGTACGTGAGCGAAAAGTCAGGCATACTGAGAAAAAATTTCAAAAGCCTACGAATTCGGAGCCATTATCGACGTTTTTAGCCTAAATACAGAATCAAAGGTACAATCCAAGTACTGACGGCTTTTCATTTCATATTTTCAATTTGAAATGGAAACGGTAGCTAATTTTGTATCTAAGTGTTGACCTTTTTTTCTTTTTTATTTATTGGGAAACACTTTTCGTAAAGTTGCTTTTCATTTTCTGAGGATCAACCTAAATCTTCAAATTTATAAATCCTATTTGAGACGTTTATTCCAAACATTTTTAATTACCTAAATTTTGATAATAGCGCAATTACATTCTTTTTGTGGACAATGCATACAAATCTGAATTACTTCCAAAAAAGTACTAGTCATTTGAACACGACTAGTCATAATGATTTGGCTGCACCATATCATGACATATTATGTAGTCAAAACAATGAGGGAGGAAACACAATCTCTAATTCAAAGAATATTTGAATGGCTAATACGAGCAACAGGTCTTGGGAAATTAAAATGTAGCTCAAAGGATTTTAACAAAGTTTTGACATGATCAGAAAACATAGACAGGCAACAATCTCTTTAATGATTGCCCTTTTTGTTTCCTATTCCCCGTACTATAGATGAATTGAGAGAAAGAGCTATTATCTTCTACTTGATGAGTTGCCTGCTTTTTGAAAAACGTATTTTGCTTTTCATTTCTGACACTTCATGCCGACACCTTGGCAAACGTTTTTACTCCATGAGAAAAAGAGGAAATGCTTTGTACATTTCGAATGATCAATTAAGAAACGGGAATTAATCGATATTGCGAAAAATACCAGTTGTGGATTTTTACATTTCATGAGGTATATACTTCATTTCTGCGGTAGAAAGGAAAAAAATGTGTTTTCAAACTTCATTTGCAAATAATTTCCTATATTGCTAAAAGAAAACTTTGCACAGTATTTTACGCAATATTATGCCATTTAGAATGCGCTGGATTTAAGGATTTCAAGAGAAAGGAAGAGATTGAATTTCCCTGTTCTTTAGAAAATTTGCGGACTTTGAGAAAGGACGCCTCCATTGCATGTTGGACTTCAAAGTCACTCATCCAATTGGACTTCGTTCTATTAAAATTAGATACCAATATAAAAGGTCAGTTTAAAAATGACCGAGGTGTGTATGCAACATTTTACAATTCTGAATTAGAAGCGGGGAAATAAAAAAAATACATTTTCTATTACGGAGGTATTTGATTGACGTATTGTGAATTCGGCGATTTCAGCTAATAGAAAATTAAATTTTCTATTACCTGAAATCGCCGGATTCACAACACATTAGTCAAATACTTGTTGTTATAGAAAGCATGTTGTATATTAATATTTTGATTTGTAGAGAGTGGTGAAGAAGAAATTTGTCATAAAAAAGGAAGACGCCCTAGTTCTTGGTTATTTTTCTAGTCGAATGACGTTTGTCATTCTCTCTACGAAAAAATATGATGAATATCTTATTCTGTTCCGTCAACGTGTAGTCTAAACTAACTACGAATTCATATTGTCCTTGTTATATTTCTGGAGAAAGTTAAACAGTAGTCACATACTTAGAAAAAGTCACTCACAATATGAATGTACCTCTAGTATAATCGTTTTCGCTATATGCGACGCTGAAAAAATTATTTCTCTTGAAGGTTATAACGATATGGATATATTTTATCAAAATAAATTTTGTCGGAAGAAAAAAAAACTGTCGAATTTATCAACTAAAGAAACTAAATTATTAAAAGTGAAATTTAGGAAAAAAATCATACTCATATTATTATTTAAAAGGTAATCCAAAAGGAAAGTCCACTGGGAAAGGATTTATTTTCATTGAAAGCCGACGCACATTTTGTTTACAGTTTTTATTCCGAAAAATGTATTATATGGTATTCAATTTAAAACTTTCTTTAAATCGGGGAATCCTAGGTATTGAATCATTTCTGAAACGCTTGTTTGAGCGTAAATGTAATAATTTTTTTTTTACCTTAACGTGACGTTGAAGCCCTAACTTGAATTGGAAATGTGTTCCATTGCTTCTGAAGATCACGATGACAGTAAATGTCCCCCTTCCTAAAATATCCGGTTGTCAAACAGGATTTTCGAAAGAAATACCCAGACGTTGCCACAGGAAATTATTCAGATGTTAAGCCTGTGATTAAGAGAATGGACCTGGAGATTCAAATTTTAAAAATTCCGCTTCAGCAATACATAGTGGCCACCGCATATGCTTAACACCGATGTGCTTAAATTATTCAATGGCTCTGTATCGCTGGTAGAAAGTGAAATATATTAATCTCCCTGTTCTGTTAGTTAACCTACTTCGTTTACCTAAGGAAAGAAGTCGTTAACGCCTTAACTTGCAAGCTCAAGGGCATTTATTTTTTTCAACGTGCCTCTTTTACGTTGTCTTCTGGCTTCTGATGCATCTAAACCATGTACAGCATTACGCTCATAAGTTATATGGCAATTTTTCACTGCGAGAAGCTGTAATAAATTTTTTCTACAACTTTGCATATGAGAAAATGCAAGAAATCACGTTTCAGTTTGGATGAACTGGTACTTTCATTAGTGAAATAGAGCCACGAATACATTAGTGAATCATTGGACCCAGATATTCCGATGATCAGAATTAACGGGGTCCCGATAATCGAGGTTCATCTGCATATACAAATGCGTCCGACAAATGGCATTAGTTGTGATAACTGGGAGTTTTGGACAATTGGTCAGCTGTGAAGCCCTGAGTCCAGCCATTCATTCATACGAACCTATGACGTCTAACACCTGCGTAAACATCATTACAGACCTGATACGCACTTTCATAGCAACGGTATTCCTATGCGGTACTGATTCCTTTCAGCAGCATAATGCGCCGTGCCACACTGTCCAGATTGATGAAGAATGGATCGCGGACCATACGGAAAAATTGCAGGTGTTGCGCTGGACTTAAAATTCAAGGTATTCAGCTAGCAATCTGTGATTTGCAATGGAACAGCAAATCCGATCTGCGGAGTCGCAACGACATTCAAGCTAACATCATGGTAAGCAACTGATGATTTAACTTGCATCATTAAATCCTGGCTCTACCAGGAGAAATAGAGACATTTTAAAATTTATTAATTGAAGGCGTAGCGAGAGAAACCCTGCCGGAATCCGACGTGTCTCCACCCGTATAGAATTTGTCGGGGACCCGTCAGCAACCACTGCAGCTTCGCTGACCTCCACTTCCCTCCCCTACTCAATAGACCATATCTGTGATATGATGGATGATCCGTTATTAGAATACACGACAATCTACGTGATGTATTTTCTACCGTGAACAAAAGTACGGAACAATTTGTCCTTTTTAGGTATCTAGAAGAAAATTGCCTTCATGTTAAAAACAGGTGTTGATGTTCATGGGAAATTAAACTTTTTTTCATCTGACCTTCATCACAATCCTATAAATCACTTCTTAATACGTCACGACAACAGAAACCAGCGTGGAAATACTCTCGTAGAGTTTGCAGAGGCAGAAACGTTTTTCATCATGAACTCCTTCTTCAAGAAAAAGCCGCAAAGGAAATGGATTGACAAGTGAACCAGACTGTTGCTCTTGCATTGGAGCACTGACGCTATAAATGCAATTAAATATATATATACAATGAAGTGCCAGAGAAACTGGTACAGAAGAGCTTATGCAAAATACATAGCAACGTCACGTATGCGCGTACTCGGTTGCGTCTGCCAGTGCGTGTATAAAGCGATAGACATCCTTGCCAGCTGTCAGAGCTGTTTGCAGCATGAGAATGACAAGTAATAACGATTGAAGCGATTTTCAACGCGGTGGCATAGTTGGTGCTCGTGAGATGGGCCATAGTATTTCGGAGGAAGAAACGAAGTTTGGATTTTCACGGACGACCATTGCAAGGGTGTACCGTGACTACAAGAATTCCGACAAAACCTCCAACCTACGATACCAGTGTGGCCGTAAAAAGACATTGGGTGAACGTGACCATCCTCGGATGTCAAGAATCGTTTCACGCGATAGGCGTGCAACACTCTCGCAGGTATAATCGGAATTCAATGATGTCGCCTCAACAAGCATCAGCGTCCGGACTGTGCAACGTACACTGCACGATATGGGGTTGGGGAGCAGACGCCCAACTCGAGTCCCCTTTAAGGGTGCACGGCACAGAGCTATGCGCCTTTCTTGGGCACGACAACACCACCACTGGACACTTGATGACTAGAAAAAAGGAGCTATGCCTAACGAGTCGCATTTCCGACTGTATCGAGCAGATGGAAGGATTCGTGTGTGGCGCAAACCCCATGAACCCAAGTATCCATCCTGTCAACAGGGAACTGTACCTGCTGGTGGGAGGTCCGTAATGGTATAGGGTGTGTTTAGCTTAACTTCACTGGGACTTCTAGTACGTCTACTAAGGTCCGTGACCGGCCAACGCTATTTGCGCATCCTTCCTGACGAGGTGCACCCGTTCATGTCCTGCATTCATGCTGATGGGTTGGGCCTGTTCCAACAAGACAATGCACCTCCACACAAGTGTCTGCAAGCCACCATTATGGTTACAGCAGCATTCACCTGAGTTTGTGGTCTTGCCATTCACACACAAGTGACCAGATTTGAACGTGATAGAAAGCATTTGGAATGCCATGCAACTCGCTTTCGAACGCAGGAATCAGAAATCTAGGAATACACCCAAATTGTGGAACGCTCTGCAGGAAGTGTTCCACAATTTGGCATATTTCCAGAAGCTAGTTCCATGTCCTGTCGTATTTCTGCAGTTCTGCGCTGCCGTGTTGGATCTCTCAAGCACTAGACTTATGTACCAGTTTTTCTGGAACTTTAGTATATATATATTAATATTGGATGCATAATACACAAGAAACTGAAGGATAAAGCTGTAGAAGTTGAACGTTCCTCTGACAGAGCTGCACGACTTATTATCCAACTCTCCAGAAGACACCAGGCTCAGATTATTCATGCCACTACAAATCATCCTGTAGAAGAGATTGAAGAATTTTATGAGGAAATTCGTCATCTAAATAATAAAGGCAAGCAGCACTTGAAGATCATTATGGGAGATTTCAATGCGAAAATAGGGCAACGACAATAGAATGAAACTTCAGTAGGTACATTCCGTCACGGCAACAGAAACCAGTGTGGAAATACTCTCATAGAGTTTGCAGAGGCAGAAGGATTTTTCATCTTGAACTCCTTCTTCAAGACTAAAGCCTTTAATATGGTTAATATATATCAAATACGTGGAGATAATGTAAATGGACGATGTCATCACTCTTTCCACGTTATTTTTTAAACAACGCACAGCGACTGAAAAATTGTATTCCGGCACTGCTGGGATCGAACCCCAGAACTCTCGATAACTAGTCGAGTGCGTTCGAATTTACGCTACAGCGCCAACAATTCTCAGCGCCATGCGTGGTTTAACAGTCAGCATCTGACTACACAAATACGTATTGATGGTCTCAGCAACTGAGACGTCGTTCTGGGGTTCGATCCCAGCTGTGCCGGAATACAATTTTTCAGTCGCTATGCGTTGTTTAAAAAAAACGTGGAAAGAGTGATGACATCGTCCATTTACATTATCTCCACGTATTTGACATATATTAACCATTTCTATCGCCCTTTGAATTTATCAGGTACAATTAAAATAGCGGTTGCGTTAAATGCCACCAGATGACGACGTCTCAGTTGCTGAGACCATCAATACGTATTCGTGTAGTCAGATGCTGACTGTTAAACCACGCATGGCGCTGAGAATTGTTGGCGCTGTAGCGTAAATTCGAACGCACTCGACTAGTTATCGAGAGTTCTGGGGTTCGATCCCAGCAATGCCGGAATACAATTTTTCAGTCGCTATGCGTTGTTTAAAAAATAACGTGGAAAGAGTGATGACATCGTCCAAGAAAATACCGCAAAGGAAATGACATTGGCGCATCCAAATGGATTGACATATGAAATTGATTTTATAATGTGTAACAAGGAATTTGTCATGGAAGACTGCAGTGTGCTGAACAAGTTCAACACAGGTAGTGAGCATAGAATGGTAAGATGTAAGATGAATCTTAATGCTAAACTCGAGCGTGGCATGCTCATAAAACAAATGTAGTGTATTGACACGACCAACCTTAAAAAACATTATAATACCTTCTAGTTGGAACTGAAGAACAGATTCTCTGCTCCAGAAGGTCTAACGTCGGAAGAAGTGGACATCTCTGAAGTTAACAGAAAACTAACCAAGGCTCTTATGAAAACAGCAACAAAAATAGCTCGTACTATGAACAAGTTATATACGAACAAATTATCAGGAAAAACCAAAATTATGATGCTAAAAATAAGAGAGATGAGGACGACTAAAAGAGATGTGACTTCCAAAGTGGAATATGAAGAGCTATCCAAGATGGTAAGAAAAAGTATCACTGAAGATGTAAGGAAATTCAACTGTGAACTAGTGAGGAAAGCAATTGAAAACAACAGAAGCCTAAAGAAAGCAGAGGGACATCTGAGTAAGGGAAGAACACAGATAATGGCTCTGAGAAAAGAAGATGGTTCTGTAACAAGAAATAGAGGTGACATTTTGACAAGAGTAAAATATTTCTACTCAAAACTATATTAAAGGGATGATACATGTACTCCAGACATTACAAAAGGTACCAGAGTTTTTCCAGTCCTCCCAGCTGAAGTTACACATGCATTCAAGAACATGAAACGTTGAAAAGCTGCAAGAGAAGATGCAATTACAGTAGACGTCATATAAGAAGACAGTGGAGGAATTGAAACAGTACTCGGCAATGATTTCACTCGATGCCTTAATGAAGGGAAGGTTCCTGAGGATTAGAACCTGAGGATTAGAACAGTGCTACAATGATTCTGCTAAATAAATAAAAGTGACATTGAGGATCTCAGGAACTACAGACCTATCAGCTTCCTATCATTGGTTTATAAAATCTTCACTAAAGTTCTTTCACACCGCTTGAAGGTGACTATGGGCATGGCTCATCCAAGAGAACAGGCTGGAAATAGTGGTGGCTACAGTACTATAGATCATATCCACGTAATGAGAGAACTAATTGAAAGAGCGAGGGATAATGAACTTCCGTTATGCATGGCTTTGTTTGACCATGAAAAGGCCTTTGGTTTGGGAAACCATCTGCAGTTACAATGGCTTTGAAATCCTGCGGTATTGAAGATGCATACATTATTATTATTCAAAACATCTATGAAAATGCAAGTGCAAAGATTCGGCTATTTGAGAATACAGCACACATAAAGATTGGAAAAGGAGTGAGTCATGGTGACACTATATCTCCCAAACACTATTTCTAACAGGACGTCACGTTTTTTTCCCGTCTTCCAAGGCTCCTAGGGGCTCGTGTGTTAGCGACTATATCTTTTGAGGGAACCGATAACAAGAAGGAGTTTTTCATAAATTATTGAAGTGCGTGCTTCAAAATTCTGAACTGTCTGTTCTTGACTGATTAATATGTGTCAAATGGGACTGATTGATCATTGAGCAATCCTAAATATCAGGTTAGATATAAATATCAGTTTAAATCACATAGCGAGTAATTAAGCATCATAAGAAGCCGATAAATGAAATTTATTTGTTTCCCATCAAAACACCTAAACCATTCAGCTAGTGAAGCATGATATCTTGAAGAAACTTGGATAGCATTTTGATGCTGAAACTTATGGATTTTTTATAAATTAAAGCGTGTTTTAAAATTAAAGGAAAACCATACATTTGACATAGACAGCGTGAAGATGTTCCAAAATGATACTTTGCAAAAGGCAATCTTCATAATGGCATGTCTGTGTGATATCTTTCAAACACTAGGCATATATGAGCACAACTATCATATTTACAGTTACTACGATAAAATTCATCCTTACCAAAAAGTTAAATGACCAATATTATTGTGAAAAAGATATGATAACTTTTGTATGAGAAATGTTGATGATATATTTCATTCTTACTGTGTAGGGAATCATGGTTTCTCATGACTAAAGAAAGCCTTAGCCAAACAGGTGAAACCGAGGTACTTGTCTTTGTAATGAAATACCTGTTCCGATACCGATATTTTTTATGATTGTAACTCAGTTCTAAGTATATTTACTTCTATACCCTTAATATTGTTTTTTTTTCACTCTCTGATTTATTTCAGTATGATAAATTTCGAATAATCCTATAGAACACCAATATTCTTGTCTTGAATTGAAAATATTTCCAAATTCACTCGTCCCAGCCTTTAACCGGCTGGGACGAGTTAACTCTTAGTTCTCAAACTGGGGTGAAATGAGTTCCAAAGTACATATTCACTCTTTTAAAAGTGGACTGGGAGCGGCTAGGACGACTAAACTTGTACATCAGAGCTTCGCTTTCCCCTTAGCAATATTGCCTCAGTGCAATCATTTAGGATAATTATTAACACATCGTTTCTGCCCGATTACCTGCTAGGAGGGATTTAATACCGTTTTAGAATCTAAAAAAAACAAGTAATTACTTTACGCCTCGTGGTGCGATGTTCTTCCAAAGGAAACCAACCCTTCGCCATCTTGCTTTGGTCCATAGAGCAGAGAATCTAGAACTAGAAGTTTACGAGTGTCAACCGTGGCAGGGGTATGGTCGGGACTGCTGAGGCATTAGCAGGAAAGGGAATGTTCTGCCTTTGCTTTTGTAAAACACGATCGCTATGTATGCTTTGCTCTTTGAAATGTGCAGAAAGTTTGGGTGACATTGGTTCAGGTACATCGGCAGCTTAAAGGGTTGAAAAACTTGTATTCGAATACTGCCGAACTCTTCAGTGGTTTCTCAAAGAAGCTTCAGGTTCACACCTTTACCAGATGATAGAACTGAAGCAACTACGGCCTATCGAAAAGTAAAGCAGGGATTTAAAATGTTTCATTTTTTTCATAAAGGGGAATTACGTTGCTTCTGCTTATTGTGGGCATTAGATAATTTTTCTACAGTATTTTCCATTTGGGAACTTCAGTACAAGGAAATTCCGAAAACCCTACCGTTGTCTCAGTTTGAAAGACTAAAATAAAACTTAATAGTGCTTTTAGTTTAGGATAGTCAATTCTAAAAATCATTATGCACACTTTGCAAAAATTAAGAGAAGCACCATGAGAAAATGGTTGAATTCTGATGAAACTCCGCATGCAAGAAATACCCCAGTTCTCAAATTATGAATGATTAAAAATGACGACAACTTATTAAATAGTGGCCGGCCATATAGCATGGGAGACTCTCATCGAGGGGGAATATCAAGAGCCGTGCTCTTACTTAGGGACAATTATGAAAACGGTTGTATTTGAATTAACCTCAGTTGGCTGAGTGGATGACTCTACGTCAGATCCGTGGAGACTGTGCACAGTTGAGGGGGTTAGAGGGATGATGTATGATTGGGCTGAGGCAGATCGGTTGATCAAGTCTCTGTATCGCCAGGCATTTGGGTCTGAGCGATGGGGAAATTGTCCGGTGTTGGCGCCAATGCGACGAGTACGAAAAAACCCAGGGGCACGCGGACACGGACGACCGAGGGCAACGGCCCAACGCGACGGTTGAGCCACAGTGAAAGCCACACGATCAGAACTGAATTCGTAACTCAGAACCATCCGCGGTCATGTTGCGTCGCCAACCTTTACGGAAGTGGCATCCGGACCGTCGCCAGACGATTTGCGTCAATGATACTACATTGCAGAAGGCCACCTACCACTGACCAGCGAGCACCGTAGACACCGTTTGAAACGGTGTCGGGCCCGGTCAGCGTGGAATAGTGTCCAGTGGCGTGGTGTTGTCTTCTGCGATGAGTCAAGTATTTATCACTTTTTACCTATGACCAGCGCACACGTATCTGGAATGAAGCTAGCCAGAGCACGGATCCTGCCTTTGTCATGGAACAACATACTGCTCGCACACCGTATCGCCTTCTAAGGAACAATTTACTACGATTGCAGGACACACGTATTAGTAGTCCGTACCACGATCAGGGCGAAACGGTTCGTCGACGCCTTTCTACGGCATGCGTTGTTGCCATTCCTGTTGCAGCATCACCGTGAAACTCGTAAACAAGGTAATTCCGGCCACACGCGGCACTGCTCACTCAGTCCTACTTCCGTAATGTCAATACTTTCTATGGCCAAAGGATCGCCCGACCTCTCACCGATCGAACATGTTTGGTACATGATAGGACGCCACCTATGCCTATTCCAGAATGTCTGCGAACTGTCCAGCAATTTGGTTACCATCTGGAATGCTAAACTTTAGGACAGTGTCCGTGAAATGTGTGCGTCTGTGCCTCACCGGGTGATAGCTGATGTCGAAGTCAGACGTTGCGTTACAACGTACGGACTCGTTCATTACTGGAATAAATGTCCCAACTGTTGTGGAATTCTCGTCATTTCCTTTCCTATATTCGTTCTGAGTGTTAAGTTTTATTTTTGTTCTGTTGTTGGGAAAAGAGTGTATTCCTTCAAAATAAAATAAAGACAACGCAATTCTCTTACCATGTGTTGTTACTACACTTGTATCCGTTGGCGCAAATATAAAACAGTTGCAAAGTGATACTAAAAATATAAATTACGCTTCAATAGAAGTAAATCCCCAGGAGAAAGAAAAGGAAGTAATGAGGATCAAACCGTACTGTTCAGTCTTTCACTGAAACCATGATCCTGAATAAAATAATGAAGATTGTCTTTTGTCACCATTTCCTCGTGCCTTATTTTGCATTTGAGCTTTCCATATAATTGATAGAAGAGGTATTCTGCTGCTCAGCTAAATTTTAAGAGAATGTATTATTAAGGCTGAAAAATGAATAAATTCATGTGAAACATGAATTTATTTCCCATCATTTGTTGTGGAAATGCCGTCATTTTCTTTACATTACTGCACAAAGTATTTTTTAATTAACGACGGAAACAAATAGAAGTTGTCTGATATTCTCCATCAGTGAAACATTCAGTTCCTAAATTGTATGAAAATACAATTTTATCCGTATTAATAATAGTAAGTGTTTTTTTTAATTAATGGCGATCGAACAGGCATCTCCAGATTTCAGTTCGAGAATGCTACTACTATACCTGCCAGGACAACGAAGTATGAAGCCTAGGAGATGTAGCTTAGAAATCCAAGCTACTTACGGGATGTGAACTAATCGAAGCAATACGTTATGAAACGCTGCAGATAGTCTCCTCTCTGCACTGAAACAATGGATATGACCTGCTCTATAATATGAAGACTGAACTTTTATCGTTATATGGGTGAAACATGGTGGTAGACGCAAGGTAAGCGTGATTTCATAGGAAATTATATCATCTGAAGAGCGTAGCAATGTCCATCCAGGTAGACGGTTGATTGTCGTTTTGGAATAAAAAAATCTTCTATATGTCGTGTTTTTACCTTTAAGCTAGTGTTTAAAGGACATAACAATTTCGATATACAATTTTCCCCATTTGGGAACCTTTCCTTGTATTTTATAAACGCCACATCATCATAGCAATTAACAGAACGCAATAACAAAAATTCAAACAGATTAATATTGCAAGTCGGCTTTGCAAATGGAAAAATATTTTCGAATTACAAATCTATATCTCTTTGGACAAACTAACTTTAGAGCATTAAGTTAAACCCGTTTTTGACACTAATGCCTACGTTGAATCAAAGCTCCAAATTACTTACCTCCTGTGTGTTGCTTTTGATGTTAAATAAATCACACCCACCTCCAGTGAGCATTTTCTGATTTTTTGAGTAATAGTATAATGCAATTATTCAAACAAAAACAGTATATATATATATATATATATATATATATATATATATATATATATATATATATATATATATATTTGTATAACTTATTTTTCTAATGGAAATCTGAAAAAATAGCGCCATTTTTGAATAAATATTTTATGAAATTTTACAACCATAATTACGTAAACTACAGGGAAACTCTTGAATATTTTATTGAGTTAGGACAATGTTTGGCGTTGAACCCTTGGAGACTTAATTACCTTCAAACCGAACTACATCGCAACTCCAGCTTGCTGAGCGACACGGGACAGGTTAGAAGCGCTGGGCTCTGTTCTGTATCTACTTACCGTGCTGCTAAGTACGATTTTGGGAGTCTTCTTTTGTTTTCGGCTACACAAGTAGTTTAAAACAGGATGATTGGTGGCAGCTTGTCAGCGCTCAGCCCTCCCATCCGAATTCGTAGATTCTCCATCCTTGCACTTGCACAATACGTGTTAGCTGTCTAGTGTTGAGTTTTCAGCGGAAACCTGTATGTTTTTTCCGTGTGTTTCTTGTTTTCTCTTTTTACAGAAACCTCTCGAGCTCGCAAGGGGACATAACGTTATCCAACAGCGTTTCCCCATCATGTATTCTATTTCAAATGTTACTGAGCGAGTATCTTAATTGTAGGAAGGGCCGACGTTAACATTAAGCCAACTAGGTACTCCCTTCGGACGTAGACTGCAGACGGTAAAATGCACAGTGGCGTACTGGAAAAATCTTTGCACCGCCTCTTCCTGAAAGAAATATCTTCAAAGGTATTTTTGCAAAAATTTATTAGGTTTGAATTGCAGAATTTTTGTAATTCCATATTATTAACTAGGTTTCATTTTTTTTATTTGTAATTTAAGTTATTTGGAACTTGAATATTAAAACGCCCATAAAACCTAGAAATGAATGGAACAGTGAGTGTGTGGTCTGGAGTATCGGATAATGTGAGAGCACAGGTTGGTGTAGGTGTGAGTTTAAGTGAAAAGATGAATAACAACTTGATTCACTATAGTTGCATAAGTGAGATAATTCTCTGGATTATCTCACTTATGCAACAATGTTACTTTCCCTGCAAGTCGTCAACTGGAGAGATTAAGCACTATTTAAATTGGAAAATGTTTGCAATCTTTTCCGTAGCCTAAATTTAGAGACCGAAAGGAACTTTTTCAATATGAATTCACAAATGTTGCTATAGTTTCAGGCAGAATTAAAAGCTAACACCCTTTAATGCCCGAAGTGCAGATAGAAATACATAAAATATGTGAAACACATTCGATGATATGACAGGTATCTGATGTAAAAAAAGAATTTATATCAGAAATTTGGAGGGACATGTATCAAGAATTTAGAATATATTTTTTCCATTTAGTTGGAAGTTTGTGCATTATTTCAGAATGCGGATATGCATAAGGGGTTTTTCCTACTCAATGCTGTCCCTCCAGAAAAATAGTCTCCTGTTCAAGATTTCAGACGCGCAGATAGATATGTAAATATGTTATAAGCAAATATCATACCGCGAAGTGGAAACAATGCATTCAGAAGGATTTCAAATTGTATGCAATTATTTTACCAAGATCGTGCATAAAAAAAATATTATTCAAATGCGATTTTTAGAGGAGGTTATATCAATAAAACCACGATCTAAGTTTAAACCCTAGTGAAAGACCTCCATACGCTTTCAAGCTGGAAATATGTGCAAAATGTTTTTTTTTAAATGACTGGTATCTCACATAAAATAGGGTTTTCAGTTGAAATATGATACATATTGATACGGGATCTCAAATTGAAACTGTTGGCGTACTTGTTCTTATGGAATATATTTTTCTATATTATTATCTTATTAATAGGAATTTTTACGGTGTGTCCAACTTGTTTAAAAAAAAGGAGTTATTTTTCTATGTGTTGTAGTGTAATAATAACGTTTTCCATTAACCAAATCTTCCGAAGAAAACTGATTGGGAGGAAATTTTTGTCTGTTACAATTCCCTGGGGTACTAAAAATTTATTACATATGGCACAATGTCTTTGCAACAAACCAGCATTAGCTGCCAAAAAAGGCAGATCAAATGTTCATTTGCGTCTTTCTCTTATTTTGTACATGAAGGTGATTAATTATATAATTCCCGTCTCCGTTATCTGTTTCTATTGTAAGAAGCAGTTTTAATTATAAGGAACTTAAAGAATAATAAAATTTCACTGCATTCAATGAAAAACGATATAACATCAGTTTTAAGAAGGGAGTGTTTGCCACTTTGTCTAAAAGTGTTCTTGCAGAAATCGGAAGCTAGGAGATCTCAGAAAATGATATCAATAGGTACGTAAAACCGAAAGGTTAGAATCAGAGTGAGGAAACAAGACTCCTGTAGCAATTACGCCTTCACGGTCAATATAAAAGATGTTAAGATGTCAATTTGGGGGAAACAAAAATTTCAGGAATTTCCAAAACAATCCCAAAACACTAAAACCTGATGAATGAAACTCGTGGAAGCCAACGTTGCCGCGACATTTCTCATTATTTTCCGCCACTCCCAAATCTGTACTAACCTAGATAAACATGTCACGACAATTCTCTGGAGGTATGTCTAACAGCCATCAAGCAAATTCACACGGAATCACCGTCCTTTTCTCAAGAAGTGCCTCTTGTCGAGTACGGAGCTTACTGCCTTTTGCTATTCCTTGTTATTTTTGTTTGGCATTTGGTGTTGGCTATTCACAAATGTCAACTATATATTTTCAGAACCAGGTACTAAGCAAAGGTTACGCACTCGATTGAGTCTTATGACCAGTTCCAGTAGTCCTTGAAAAGATGCACCGAAAAATGGTGTACTGTGCTTTCAAATATTGATTGAGATTTGCCTGCCTGGAAGTAACTGCCCAGTCCAGAAAAGAAGACCTGGAAATGAGGCACTGCTTTGAATTTCTTCACTGACGTAATAGCAACTGCTTCATCATCGGTCCATGTCATTACCCACCCGTACTAGACACGGGAAAGTCGTGCCGATATGTGGATAGCAGCATCGGTACAACAGCAGAACCCTGAGGAAGAAGCGCTTGCAATTGACATCTCTAAGTTTGGTAGCATCATTTTTCAGTTGTTTGCTTCTGCTTTTTCATAACGACTGCTATTTATTCGCATTACGTATGAACCGGAGAAGGTGAAACGTAGATTTCATCGACATTAGCAAGTGAATATTTTTTTTTAATTTGGAACGCTCATCATCAAGAAATTCAAACTGGGAGCTATTGACGTTTGTGGTAACTAACCCACACTTTGTGAACAATTTTAATGGCTATTAAGTTGATGATTTATCACCCATCTTGTGAAATTTAAATTTTGGTAGGGAATTTTAACATGCGTAAACTATTACGTCTTGTACCCCTTAGTATTTTCCGCACGGAATTTATATTCTGTATCTCGGTGTTGCTGGGGTACAATGTCTCAAATATTAGTTTATGTGATAATTCAGCATAATACATAATTCATAAATGATAATACAGAATGTATTCGTATCAAGTACTGCGTTTGTAAAATAAATGCCCGTGGAAACATATTTGTAGCTCAATATCTTATTTCCTCTATAAAATACACACTTTGCTAAAAATAAAGCATCCAGAAGGTATCACCCAATCGAGTCGTAAATAGATAAGTTTAATGTACATGCATGATGAAGGAAATATTTGCAATGCCAGAGCAGTTTGGCCATTTATTCGGATAAAAAAGGCTACGCGAGCGTAACGAGTCAGTACGATGCGGCGCCACCTCTGGTACGGATGCAAGCGGTTACCCTGCGTGGCATACACGAATACAATTCACAGATACCGTCCTAATGTACAGCATGCCGGATGGTGATCAAATTGCGGGTGAGTAAGCCGACAGTATTTGATATGCATAGGCGGGGACCCATCATGTCGAAAGATGTTCGATCGATGAGAGGCCGAGCGATTGCGCTGGCCATGGACGTGTGTCGTCATTTATAAGACAGGCCTATGTGAAATGTGGCGTGTGTGGCATGGCATTATAATTTTATTAATTGCTCGGTGGGTGATGCTGCGACCAAAATGGCGAAAGAAACGCTCGTAGAATGTCGTCGACATTCAGTTCAGCTGTGAAAGTGGCACACATTGCGAAGGGTGTTCAGGAATCGCAACAAGTGGCTCAAAGTACAGTCACTCCCGGTGTGCGAGATATCTACCGATCCACTGTAAAAGCGTGATCTGTGGGCTGTCCGGCTCGTTTCCAGACACGTATTCACTGGTCATCAGCGCCAAGTGAAACCGTGACTAAAAATGAAGGCAACACGACGTCACTGGCCATACTCCCACGATTGTATGGCCCTACACCATTAACACTGGTGCGGGCGATCCCCGCTATTCAGTGGCAAGCAGCTGAGTGGGTTCCTCGAATATGGTTCCCGTGCAGCAAGTCGTCTGGCAACGGTCCTTGAGGTTCCCATTCTTACCTGTAGAAGACGCAACATGGCTACGGTTGTTTGAGGGTGACAAATTCGATTCTGTTAGTGTGGCTCTCGCGATCGCTGGATCATGGCCTTTCGTCGTTGCGTTTGGTAGTTATCTGCACGCTTGCTCTGGATTTTGAACTCCTCGACAGATTGGTGACAGCATCGGCCGATTGCCACGTCGCTCCGTTCCAAATGACTGGCGATACGGCTACTTGACCAACCGGCCTCTCAGCTAAGTTATACGGCCTCGCTAAAACTGGCTCAAATATTCCTAGTGTGCATGGATCTGAAGTCGAAGCAACCTTACTCTACTTCGAGGTAAATGAAACTGCAATCTGCTGTTGCATTGGTCCCAGCATTCGAGCGTTTCTTCTAATATAACCTCATTAATGCAAGGCTCTATGCACTGTAGAGGGTTAACTATTTGGTTAATGCTCGTTTGTTTTTCAATAATATGCATGTTAAGCCTGAGGTCCTTGTATGCGTATTTTTATCATGATCTAATCACTATCTTGGGATACTTAGTCTTTTTATGTTTTTGGACAAACTGTGTATTATTATGCACCTTCATCTTGCATTACAGTGTTCTTTCTACATGATATTCGAGTACGTTATCAGGGCATATATCCCAGTACGTAGGTATTTACAGACTTTTCAGTTTAATATTTTTAAAATATAATTTATGTTTAACATTGACAAGTGCTCTTGGCGATGTTGGTCCTGTGAATTGTTATCTTAAGCCTGCCAAAGGCCCTCATTTAAACTAGTGTCTGGGAACGGCAATAGAAATGTCGTAGGAAGATCCTCATTGGTAGGAATAAAACGCAAGCAACCAATTGGCTTGCGTGATGTGTATCACTAGTGACAGGTAAGTATGAAATAATTAGCAAACTTTCTGTATTTAATATAATTTTTCGAATTTTTTACTGAAAGCCATTGATCAAATAACCGGGTATATGTGTAGATTATCGTTCTAAATTATTTCGAGAGAAAAATGTTAGTACCTGGAAAAAGTGCGACGTACGGATTCAGAGTATGGATATTAAAGGCAAATGGTACAGAAATTTCATATTTTAAATGTGTTTTGAAAATTTTAATCGGAATATTGACCTGTACGTTCGATGCTGTGAAGAGACGCTGCGGTTGGCCTAATGCATCTCTACTGCGATGATGTCAACTGTGCTCCGTTAAAAGGAAGGTTCGTTGCTGAACCGAAATGACGGGTGGAAAGAGTACGAGAGAAAGCGGTTACTTTTTGGCAGGAGAGCAATAAATTTTGTAGTGTACGCTACAAAAAATAGGTCCAAATTATGCACACTTTATTGGTATCCCATACGTTGTTGGCAGGAAAACCCGGAAAATAAGATCTTTGATTAGCAAACGATACGTATCAGTGAGAGAGAAATTGACCTGCGAACAAAGTATCAACACGAGAACCAAAAGTACAGTGGTACAGCAAATCAGCTACGAATGGAAGCCGTTCAAAGTAGAACCGAAGTTATGCTTTCCCAGTTTTCTGCACAACATAGAAAGGAATTGTAGATTAGCGTCCTAAATTATTTCGTCGGAAAAATACCTCGAAAAAGGGCGCCGTATAGATTTTAGAATATGAAAATTAATGGCAAATGGTGTAGCCATTTCATGTTTTAAATGCCTTTTAACGATTTTTATCGTAATATTTACCGGTAGGTGTGATTTTTTGAAGAGACGCAGCGGTAGGCTGAACGCACCGTTACCACGACGATGTGAAGCTTTAATCCGTTGAAAGAAAGATCCCCTGCGGCGAGTAATTCACGCGCGGATGACTACAAGTGCAGCTGCATATCCTCTTGCCAGGAGAGCGAAGCACCATGTACTCATACGTTACAGAATATAGTTCACTCATGTTTTGTCATTGTTTTTGAAGCACATTGTCAGAAATGTTTCGTTCTTTCACACATCATTCCCTAATTCCAAATAGAAAGTGCAAATATTCCTTTCTTTGTTGTGCAGAAAACTGGGGAAGCATAACTTCGGTTCTACTTTGAACGGCTTCCATTCGTAGCTGATTTGCTGTACCACTGTACTTTTGGTTCTCGTGTTGATACTTTTGGTCGCATGTCAATTTCTGTCTCACTGATACGTATCGTTTGCTAATCAAAGATCTTTTTTTCCGGGTTTTCCTGCCAACAACGTATGGGATACCAATAAAGTGTGCATAATTTGGACCTATTTTTTGTAGAGTACACTACAAAATTTATTGCTCTTCTGCCAAAAAGTAACCGCTTTCTCTCGTACACTTTTGCCCGTCATTTTCGGTTCAGCAACGAACCTTCCTTTTAACGGAGCACAGTGGACATCATCGCAGTAGCGATGCATTAGGCCAACCGCAGCGTCACTTCACAGCATCGAACTTACAGGTCAATATTCCAATTAAAATCTTCAAAACACATTTAAAATATGAAATTTCTGTACCATTTGCCATTAATATCCATACTCTGAATCCGTACGTCGCACTTTTTCCAAGTACTAACATTTTTCCGGCGAAATAATTTAGGACGCTAATTTAAACATTTACCCGGTAATTTGATACAATGGATTTCAGTAAAAAATTCGAAAAATTATATTAAATATAGAAAGTTTGCTAATCATTTCATACTTACCTGACACTAGTGATACACATGACGCACGCCAATTGGTTGCTTTCGTTTTATTCCTACCAATGAGTTTCTTCCTACTACATTTCTATTGCCGTTCCCAGACGCTAGTCTCATTTAAAACAAGCCCAATCTCTAAATCATTGCCCATATAAACATTGAACAGTTTTTGAAAAATTCGATTTCGGCTGACAGAAAAAAGTAAGTTCATTCAAATATATAGATATTAATTTAAATCGAAACTAAGAATACTCGAAATCACGGATGATTTCAGAAAACAATTGCATTCTACCCAAACTGTGATCAAACAATTGCGAGAATGTTTTTTAAAGATTTTCTCTCTAAATATATAAGCATAAACAACTCAATTATTACTTTTTTATTATTCAAAATGTCCGAATTTTTGATCTCGTACAAATTTCATTAATCTGAAAATTAACATATCTTCAGTATGCTTTATAATAGCATTATCAACAAACAAAAACTGACCGAACTATCACATATTCTGCATCAACTTCCAGAGTCTGATAATTTCGGCGGATTTCTTCTAAATTACGAAAAATCCTGTTCCTGAACTTTTAGACACTTATTACGAAACATACTATAAACGTATAGAGGATGTTAAAGCTTACATAAAGAAACATAATGTGGTTGACGATAGTGTCTTTGATGTGTAGAGATGTTTTAGATGTATTCCTTGATGTTGGTTTCCTTTTTTCTTGCAGTATTTTTTGAAATGTTCTTGGACTTTAATAGATATGGATTTCTGCTTACTTATGTTTTAAATTAGCGTTGTTAATTAATGATTCAGTTTTTCGGGTAGCTTTGTTAGTAAGATAATGTAATGTTGTTGTGTTTTACGGCACTGGCTCTCTCCCTTCCCTGGAGCCAGTGGCCCTAAATTAGGGATGGGCGACTGCTTATAGCCAATTGAGTTGCTCACGGTGGTCGTTAAACCTCCAATCAATCAATCAATCAATTTCTTCTAAACCAATTGATTGGTGTGAACTGAAAACAATTTTGTCCCATGGGCGTTGATTTTTAGTCACCATTTCTTTTCATGATAAACTCACACCTATAAAAATAGGACTTCCCAATTGCTGAAAGCTCACTCATGCCGCAATTTCAATTTGGCACGTTTTCGCGTTGCCTAAAATATCCGGTAAAAACTAATGGAAGAAACATGGTCCTCAAAATAAAAATCGGTGCATTCTTAAAAGTGAAGAAAATAAAGTTTTCTTCTGGATTTTTCCAACAAAACGTTATAACCAGGACCTGATTCCAAAAAAGCTTTAAATAGCCTTATGAAAGGCCACACAGTGAAACCTCGAAAATACGGCATCGACAGCAGACGAGTGTCAGATTTATGAAAATTCTGCATTTCTGAAGCTATCCATAAATTGTTTAACGGGCGTTTCGTACAGCACGTACTTACACGTAACTGGTCGTTTTAACGAAAATTTGCGCATGTATGCCTTACAAATAGGCAGGGGTGTCGCACTGCTGATCTCATTCGTCCCAATTTGCAAAACAAAAATCGTTTTGATGATGAGAAAGAAAGTTTCGGCGAAAATATTTGCGATCATCTTTTCGTATTATTTATTAATAAAACTGTGTCGAAAATAATTGAATTTGACGAATGATTGGAGCAAAACGAAAAAAGCCAAACAACCGCTAATGTTGGGCGCTGTATCAACATATCAGGAAAACCCGATGTGAATTTTACATCGATGTTGCGGTTTTCGAGTAACGAAGCTGCGATACATCACGAAGGCGATTACCGTGGTGCATCATGAAGGCCGATGTAGGTGTTATTACACGATGAAATCCACATACTGCCACCAACAAGCAAAGACCTTCATCACACGTTCGACGCGCATTTCAAACGTACACGCGGATTCGTCTCCTCATCGTCCGCGTCACTTCAGCACCGCCAATGAGATGACGAATTTGAGAAACCTCCCTACAGCAACTTACAGCAGTTTGCAAGCTGAAGTCGGATGATCTTGCGGCGTGTAGTTGAGACGTCACATCGGGAGATTTCCACGGTTATTGGGGAAACATCGGATGCTTTCTCGAAAATCAAATCAGAAAAGTGCCGGAGTTCTGAAGTTGCCTGTTTTTGGAATGCCGTATTTCCGAGGTTTTACTGTATATGCCTTAACGATGCAGATCATAGCTATCTACAACTTGATGTGTGGTATTATAATAATTTGTAATGGAATATCCATTAATTTTTTGTTGTTTCACTCCTATTTATGATTTTTTAAAATAATATCCTGTGGCCATAAATTTCATATATGAATTTTTCCTTTACATAAAAGAAATTTAATTCAATACTAACTTCGACCTTGCCCGAAATCAACGGTCATTACTTACTCATCCCAGGAATGACGTTATATGTTAAGTCTTAAGGTGTTCTAGAAAGCTTTTATGTGTAGTTGTCGCGGACCTGTGAAATTAATGAATGATGTCCGAACAACTGCAGTAGGAGCAGATTGTCTGTGAGGTAGTACATTGTCTTTCTCTTCAATTTGGCAGTCAGACTAATTCACGGTTAAACGGTGCACTGATGTAATGCGTATTTCGAGTGCTCCTCTAAAATCTCATATTATACTTCATCTGAAATTCATTCTAATAAACTGCTTTCTTCATTGCTTCCTTCATTTCTGTACTCATCCATTAGTACACTCCTTTCCCCAAATAATATATTTTGCTCAGAGTTTCACAATTCATTCTGGTGTCGGAAACTCTTATTTTACAATATTTCTAAGGATTTTAACATTTAAGTATTGTTACTAGCTTCAGCAGTGGATCACAAATATAATTATTTCAGCTACTTTTTCTTACATTATCCTAGAACGTAGATTCTTACAGAATTTTTCATGTTTTTCTTTCAATTTGTATCCAAGTTTCAAGTCCAAATTCTTGTTTTGAAAAAACCATTGCTTTTGATGTCGAGTGCATGATCTGCAAATACGATGTTTTAGAGATTTCCGTTTTCCATAACGTTTGAAATATAAATTTCAATGCGATTCACTTATTTTTAAATTTATGCAAGAATGAAATTGAAAGATGTTGGCTACCTTCAACTAAAAGCTTTAAATCCAGTGATGACTTCCACTCAACGTGCAGGAAAGTTTTCAGTTTCATTTAACTTTAGTTTTTATGTTCACCTCGTGCTAGTTTCTAATTGTTTGAGTTAAGATATAGAGATACTCGTACGAAACTCATTGAACTTTCACAACAACCTGTTGATCTTTTTCTAATGTAGTAACAACTGAATCTCATTACATGAGCTTTGACATTTCATATGCGAATCAGTCAACACTTTTGTAACGCAGTAGAATTAAAAAAAGCAGCGGGGAATAAACTAAAGACAAAGTTACTGGAAATGTAGCGGAAGAAACCCGCATATATGGTCAGAGAAGATCATTTTCCTTTGTAAAGCAAGAGATGAGTTCATCTACTCATTAAACAAAGAAGCTCTGTAAAAAGTAAAATCTCATCTCAAGGCTGACTCGATTGATAACATGGTTTCTAACACTGTTTGCAACTATGTCAAAGCGGTTCTGTCCTCTAAGAAAATAATCAGAGATATCCTCCAATACCACCCAGAGCTTTTATCTCCGGTCTGAAGACTTACTCTCAAGTCACAAGTCCTCACAACAGAAGAAATCAGCATCATCATTATCTTCCTCGACGAGGAGCCATCTTCTGCTAACAACAACCGGCAGAGTTTACAGAAGCTGTCCTCTCAGATTTCAGCTCCTTCTACAACTGCTAATACTACTTCGACACAACTGGAAAATCGTCCGTCATGACCTTCTACCTGTTCTGGGAAGACCACTGAAGGGCAGTTTCCCAAGATGGTTTTGAAGGGATTCCAATCTGCTTTCGCTGCTCAGGAGTGCCTCAGATGTCTCAACGACATTGGAATTCCCTGCATTCGCACCTTCAGAATGAGTCACCCAATTAGCAGGAGTCTGACGGGGTTCTTTATGATTTATTGCACATCCCTCATGACGTCACATATTTCTGAAGTCCGTGGTAATACCGTTGTCATTCAGAAAATTGTAATAGCTACCTGGGAGCGTAATTCCTCTAGAGCGTCCGGAAGAGCTACAGCACCAAACTTCGAGCCAAGTGTTTTCGGAGCTACCAGGAGGATCTTTCCATAAAGAAGACAGGTAAATCTGCTTCTTTATCATCTGTTGAAGATGAACTGAATGCTATTTTTTTATTTATTTGTTTACCTGTTACAATAGAATCATTTAATAAATTAATTTACAGAGTAACTTAAAGTTTGTAACATTATGGGAAGCCTAAGAAAAGGCCTCTTTCGAGAGTCCTGACCTAGCTCAGGCTTCCCAGCTGAAGAAGCTCTTTAGTCTAAGCTAGAGTAGGCGTTAGGCTCCTTGTAACGTTTCTCACAGCAGGATGGTCACCCAGTGCTGTTTGTAATTATTTTTCCAATCCTTCGGGTGGCAGCACTCTCCGGGGCTTAGGGGAGGGGAACCATGAATCGTTAGCATTTTATTTGTTTTTTCAATTCCCTTGCAAATTTGTCAATTAAAACTGTTATTATTACAATTTTCTAGTATCTTCCTTTGCATATTTAGACTTTCACATTTTTAATTTTTTGGGGACTTCTTAACTCACAGTCCATATTCCTTTCTCCAATGAAGAGAGTGTTTTCCCTAGCCCCAAATTCACGTTTCAGCATCACTGAATTCATTTTTATGGTGATTTTTGTTTGGAATTATTTTGAGTGGGAAGAGTTCGCTATAATTTGCTTTAATTTTCTGTATTTTACATGAAGTCTGTTTACATTCACATTCTCATTCGCAAAATGGGTCGTTTTGCTGTTCGATCAAGAAGTTTACAGAATGTATTACTTTCACATGAAGTAGTGACCTCCCCTTTCATTTAAGCATTGATTGAGATACATACATCCTTCATTTTATGCAATATCCCGAACTTTTTATGGTCAGGGTATTTTAATACGCAGCCTAAAATCAAAAGGAAGTACCTAAGCCATAGTCTCTTATTCTTACAAGGGTTGACCCTGATAAGAAAATAAAAAAATGTGCATGTCCGTCCTCCTTTTTCAGAACTTGTGGTGTAGCGCCATCTGCCTGCCTTTTCTTTTTCAAAATCTCGAATCAACCACGAATTTTAAAGCATATAATAGTACTCAGGTATAAATATCTACCAAATCATTCATTTGGTAGCCAGTTATACCGGAATGCTATAAGCATCTGATACGATTGCAATTTCTTTTGTTGAGTTCTGAATTTTTTCAAGTAGTCTTCTGCCACGTTTAGAAACGGTTTAATTAGAGAGACAAATATCAAATTTTTTGCAGATTTTTCTAGATTTTCTGCTTTTCTTAAACAATATACTGCAATAAAAGCGTACCTAGCTTAACTCATATAATTGCCATACAATTTTATTATACTTCGAGTTCTCTCTTTCCCTATTATAAATTTAAGTAACCTTATATACCGTTGTTGTCCAGATTTGATACATGCGTGATACTGACCTCGAATCTTCATGTGCATTTTGTTCCTGTTTTTCCTGCAACAAGTTTCTCAATTACCAATACTTCTATATCACTGGCAAATAGCCTACTTGATAAAAATAATTCTAAAATTCATATCAGAATTTCAATAACCATATATGTGGGAAACAATGTCAGGTGCATACGGTTTTAATGTTATTCTTGCAGTTGAGGAAAATATTTCTGCGTCCTAAGCTGCACATAAAATCCTTTTTTCAATGAATGATATGAGTAAATTTTAAGCAATAGGTTTATATTAATTTTTTTGGTAAAGTTTTCTTTAGGCACCACGGTTAGCTTCCCCAGTTGAAAGAATATGTTGATGACAAAGGTATTAAACATCTTTTGCTGTTCAGAATATTAATGTGATTGTTTCAAATATATATGTAATTCTACAGGTGTAAAACTTTGCAGATGTAAGGATATAGCTTTGTTATGTTTATATTCACATATCTTATATCTTTATATTCGAAAAAAGGTTTTAAATTATGATACGTTACAACCGTTTCTAACTTCCTGAACCAACTACATTCCTGCTATAGTGCAGCTTAGCATTTAGAGAAAAAATTGCTATTGGTACGATACCCAGAGGTTTTGTTTACTTCACTGTTTATATCGGCTAGGAAGGTTGTTCCATCCGAGGATACCTTATTTGGAGGTTCAAAAAAAATTTGTCAATGCGCGAAAAATAGGCTCCCCGAAATTTCCTTTCCTATATGCCAGAAGAATATAAGATCCAAGTACTTACATGGAGAATCCACTCCAAATAATTCGTGACAGCTGACATCCCAGGCGGTGGCATGACATTGGAGAGGGATTACTTTCGCTTTTGACGTCACTCCCATTTTACACCCACTGAAACGTCGGGGTAGTGTTTGATCTCACACACGAGAGCATTTAAAACCAATCCGAAGCCATGATTTCCGCGTGACATCATTAAAATATGAAACTGATCTCTTTAATTACATGGCATGGTGTTTTCTAGGCTGCTGTGGACGAACACACTCCGTTGTTTTTATTTTAAATCAAACTGTTGTTGTGCACGCATTTTACGCGCACTGAATACAACAAAAGTCATCGTCGTTGGGTAGGCACGATACAAGACCTTATTCGTTTTTCGGAAACTATCACCTGCATGAACCCTAGTAAATTGACATTTCCCTTCTTGTTGATGTGTTAATCTGAACCATGAAAAAAATGATGCCGTTTATCACGTCGAATAGCTTTTCTAAAAGCTATTACGTCAAAACATTTTCTTCATTCTGTGCTCTTACGTCATGGAATGAAGAATATGTAATGTAAAAAAATGCGAAATGTACAAGCACAAAAAAATGTTCGCCTTTTTGGAGAACATGGACTGAATTCACGCTTTCGGAAGGCATGAATTCGGAGATACCTAAATTAGTTGAACCTATCTATTCAATTAATCCTCACATGCAGTTTATTTGTGATAGGGAAACGAAGGGTTGCCTACCATTTCTTGATATATTTGTGTCACGATCTGAAGGATCCTTCAGTACAACAATTTAACGCAAATCATTTGCTGCTTCCTTATTCTCTCATGCAAAATCAAATCACCCATAGAAACAAAACATCTTTGCTCTCAACATATACTGTACGTATAAAGTGCAATACATGTATGCTCAACTGAGGATTCCCTGCAGAAATAGCATGGTTTCTTAAAGGAATTGCAGAACACAGAGGAACTAGCCCTTCCGTTTCAGACAACGCCGTTCAAAACTTTAGGATGTAAACCTCTTTCTGCTCGCTTATGTCAATATACGTCCCAGTAAGAGAGAATTGGGCTGTTATCCCATTTGATCCACAGATTTTCTTCAGAATTTCGAAAATTATCAGAAATTTTTACTTTAAAGTTATTTTCAAATCTATACACAAGGTGAATTTTATGGAACAAAAAGATTAAGCCGAAGACATAAATTTCTAGGGAATTTATCAGATACATTATGAATTTGACTTTCATATATAGGACGGAAACCCGGGTCTTTAAGTTCCGTGTGAAGGAACACGAAACATATGTACGGAACTGTGAACTGAAGAAGTCGTCTATAGCCCGACATTGTCATGAAAATAAATATGATGATGTCACAATCACTCGAACTTTTACACTCCATTTGTTCTGATGAAGTCGAGTCAAACGCTCTGCGAAACTATAGTAGATGGTAAAATAAATATTCAATTGCGAATCAACGTTGCTATTTTGCTCTATCGTAACATCAAATGTTTTGTTGTTTTAAATACGCGAAGTAATTCTGTCGCATAGGTTTCACACTACACAACAAAAAGTAACATTGTGTTTACTCACTATTAAATGATTCACTTTTATGATCTCTTCCACATGGGTGCAGTTTTCCGGTAAGAGCAAGAAAACACTGTTACTTACTGTATCAACAAGGCATGTCCAATCACTTTTAGTTTTTTAAGACATCTGTATAGCCTGTAGGAGATTTAACCTGGAACTTCAAGACAAGACAAGACAAAAATCAAGAACCCCAAATTCAAAATTTTTGAGGCACACACATCACAATTTCGAAATACCTCCTCCTGGTTACTTGTTCCCTAACAGGTTTAGTCATCAATACACAAACTCATCAAACAGAAATCATTGCTCTTTCCACGTTAATAAGTGAGTTTCAGAAAAATTATCATTGGCCGCCACCGGAAATCGAACCCAGGGTCTTAAAGTTACGCGTCGGATATGCTACAACTGTACGACAGAGGCCTCAAATTCTCCAGACTCACATGTGATTAACTGCCAAACTACATGGTACGTTGTTTCATGGAGCCCCGCACAATACTGGGGATTCACCAAAGATGGAAAGCAGCAGCCTAACAAATAACTAGGAGGCGAATGAATACTTAATTCACCTCCTAGACCTGCCATTTAGTTTGGCAGTTAATCACATGTGAGTCTGGAAAATTCGAAGCCGCTGTGGTGCAGTGATAGTATGCCCGGCTGGGTAACTGGAAAACCTTGGGTTCGATTTCCGGTGGCAGACAATGACAATTTTTCTGAAACTCACTTATTAACGTGGAAAGATCGATGATTTCTTTTGGTGTTCCTGATCCACGGCGAGTGTTTGAATTAATTACCCAAACTCATATGAGCCTTAGGAGACGGGAAAGATTTTCCGCTGTAGGTTCAACAGCCTTAGAAATAGGAATGAGATAGATTATGTATTATAGGACAAAGTCTTCAATAGTTACACACGCTGTAGAATATGAACTCAGAAAGACAAGTTGACTTCAATGATAATGGAATATATATATCAGAACTTAAAAATATTTCTACATGTACATTTGAATTTACATTTAAATGTTGAAAGCTCGTATAGGTTGCATCCAATGAGACATAAAAATAAGTAATGAAGTATATGGAGCAACACATATTGCGCTCACCTTTCTCCGGCTTCAGTCCCTCTGGTTTGCAATCAATCATGCTTCTTGTCCGGTGTCTACTGTTGTACCACATCATTTAAGGTATTCCGCTTTCAAAGTTCAACACAAACACGGACATCATCACAATTCCAAAAGAAGGGGGTTATGAGTTAAAATAATTTTGAGACTATTGTTAAGACTAGATTACGTCGACGCAGCCAGAATTTCAGCAATTGAAACATTTCGCTGTTCTATGCCAAGCTATTATTAAGTATCAAGATTAAAAGATTTAAAAAAGTAAACAAGTCCTTCCTCGCTCGTCCGGACATGTTTCAGGCTACACGGTGCCCATCTTCAGCGGTAGGTTGTAAGAGACATCCATATGCTTTTATTGTACTGATACCTCCCTGTCACCAGTCGACTCATCGCTCATTGGTCCTGTATCTGTGCGTAGCTTAATCATGTGATATACGAAATTTGCTATTGTTGCACCATCTGGTGTTATTTTTATGTAATTTCATTATTCATCTTTGTTGGATGAGACATTTTCAATAAATTTATATTTTATGTATTTTTCTTCAGTTTTTTTTTCTTTTGTTATTATGTATCACCAGGCAAACGGCAATTGAAGAGGTGCTTGTTCATTGCAATTAAATTCTCTGTTTTTTTCTATCACAACAGATTCAGAATACAAATTTTTTTTATGTGTTATGCGTAGTATATATATTTTTGCATTTTCCCACACGGGGATAGAATTATTATGAATGCAATATGTAATAAGAGACGATCGTTCCTCACACTTTTTCCAATTTCTCTTGTGTACATCCTTTTTTGCTTTTAGTCGTCTTTTAGTACTACCTATATAGATGTTATCAATATTATCGGTATCGTTATTCTACGTGGGTATACAGTACTATACCGTGCAAATTAATTGGGACAAGCTATTTTATTCTCAGAATTGTAATGTGATCGCCAGTTGATGTCGGAAACCTACGTAAACCGGTTTTATCAGCTGTGAGGTAGTGTGACTCTTAGAACTTGATAGTAAGAATGTGATTTGACCGGTTTTAAACAGGAAATAGGCACTTCAGCTTCAGTTGTGAGCTTTCGTGTGTGACCGGTGGATGTTAGTTTTTGCTCTCTGCGAGTACGTGTGGCTTTCGTGTATTGAAAAATGGATATTTCCCCATGGAAGCGTGCAAAAATAATTGCTCTGAAAGATCGCACTTCTATGACAGTGGGAGATATCGCTAATGGAGTTGGTGTAAGCAAATGAAGTGTATAAAGACTGCTTACGCAATACAATGCATCTGGATCATCGTCTCCAAAAGGGAGAGGTAAATATGGAAGAAAACGAAAAACAATTCCACGCACCGATAAATATCTAATCAGAAATACTAAAATGAATCCAAAAAAAAAAAAAAAAAAAAAAAAGGCAACGACCTTCAAACAGATTTATAGGCTAGTGGTTGTGATGTTAGCGATTCAACTGTACGTCGTAGGCTTCTGGAAGTTGGCCGGAAGGCAAGAAGATCAGCGAAAAAACAATATTTGAATGCGAAAATGAAGACAAAACGTTTAGCATGGGCCACAAAATATAAGTCATGGACTGCTGACGACTGGATAAAGGAACTTTTCAGTGATGAAACTCATTTATTTGTGCAGGGTTACCAAGAAAATATCGTTAGACGAAGCAACTGTGAACCCTTAACACCTGAGCATGTCAAACAAACTGTAAAACACCCTCTGAAGCAGATGTTTTGGGTTTTTTTTACATCAAATGGTACTGGCAGCTTAGTTACTGTTCAAGGTATGATGAATTCAGCCAAGTACGTAGAAATATTACAACGTAGGATTGTTCCATTCTCGCAAACCTTTGACGGGACATTTCATTATGACTTGGCCGATGTCACCATTCAAAATTGGTGAAGAATTTCATGCTGCAAAATCAAACTCATTTGCTTGATTGTCCTGGAAATTCACCAGACTTAAATCCCATAGAAAACTTGTGGAATATTTTGAAGAGACGTTTAGGTAAAATGCACTGTACAGCCAAATAACGCATGACAACGAATGCAATAAAAAGTGTGGTTCCACGATTATGAAGTCAAAAATATGTGCACTTAATTAGTGGAGTCAATGCCAAAACAAATTCAAGTGGTCATTTCTGCTACAGGAGGACCTACGTCATGCTAATACAGGTATTTATCAGTGTATATCAAGGCATGTGTATATCAAGGCATTTATCAGTGTATATCAAGGGATGTAAGGTCAGGTGATGCGTAACATCACAGCCTCTCCTTGACAAATGTCAACCCCGCCTTCTCGTGGTGCATCCTGTTCCCACTAAAGGGGCTCTGACGACCGCCCATAGCGGTATAACTATACCATCGGGATTAGAGGAAATTCTATCCCACACTCACCAACCCGCTTGGCCAGCGTGGTGAGTTATGGCCAAACCCCTCCAAAATGATTCCACAACTTAAATCTTGGCCCTCAGTCTCCGGCAGCTGGAATGTACCTGGCCAAGGCAGCGGCCAGTGCGACATGAAGGCAGAGGGTGCTAAGAATCCCCGGAGGACCGGACTAGGTTGCCATCTGATGCTGACCTTGGCTACTTACAATGGACGCTCCTTATCTTCTGATTCAAGGCTTCTTGAATTGGAAGAGGAACTACAAAGGATCAAGTGGGACATCGTGGGGCTAAGTGAGGTAAGGAGAAAAGGAGAAGATCTCATCGAACTGAAAAGTGGACATCTCTTCTACTATCGTGGGACAGATACTGGCAGAACTAGTGGTGTTGGATTTATAATAAACAAGAAACTGAAGGATAAAGTTGTAGAAGTTGAAAGTTCCTCTGACAGAGCTGCACGACTTGTTATCCAACTCTGGAAAAGATACCAGGCTCAGATTATTCAAACTTATGCACCCACCACAAGTCATCCTGAAGAAGAAATTGAAGAATTTTATGAGGAAATTTGTCATCTAAATAATAAAGGTAAGCAGCACTTGAAAATAATTATGGGAGATTTCAATGCAAAAATAGGGCAACGGCAGCAGAATGAAACTTCAGTAGGTAAATTCGGTCATGGCAACAGAAACCAGCGTGGAAATACTCTCGTTGAGTTTGCAGAGGCAGAAGGGTTTTTCATCTTGAACTCCTTCTTCAAGAAAAAGCCACACAGGAAATGGACATGGAGACATCCAAATGGGATGACAAGTGAAATTGATTTTATTATGTGTAACAAAAAATTCGTCATAGAAGACTGCAGTGTGCTAAACAAGTTCAACACAGGTAGTGACCATAGATTGGTGAGATGTAAGATGCACCTCAACACTAAACTTGAACGTGGCAAGCTCATAAGACAAACAAAATCTATTGACATAACCAACCTTAAAAAACA
Source organism: Macrothele yani (assembly GCA_039090855.1). Classification (NCBI taxonomy): domain Eukaryota; kingdom Metazoa; phylum Arthropoda; class Arachnida; order Araneae; family Macrothelidae; genus Macrothele; species Macrothele yani. The sequence continues at coordinate 55,364,614 of CM077034.1, read as the reverse complement.
CCATAATACCTTCAAGTTAGAACTGAAGAACAGGTTCTCTGCTTTAGAAGGCCTAACATCGGAAGAAGTGGACATCTCTGAAGTTAACAGAAAAGTAACCAAAGCTATTATGGAAACAGCAACAAAATTAGCTGGGTCTAAGAACAAGTTGCATGTGAACAAATTATCAGGAAAAACCAAAATGTTGATGCAAAAAGAAGAGAGATGAGGACAACTAAAGAAGATGTGACTTCCAAAGTGGAATATATAGAACTATGCAAGACAGTAAGAAAAAGTATCACTGAAGACGTAAGGAAATTCAACTGTGAACTAGTGAGGAAAGCAATTGAAAACAACCAAAGCCTAAAGATAGCAAAGGGACATCTCAGTAAGGGAAGAAAACAGATTATGGCACTGAGAAAAGAAGATGGTTCTGTAACAAGAAATAGAGGCGAAATTTTGACAAGAGTGAAAGATTTCTACTCCAAATTATATGAAAGGGATGATATATGCACTCCAGACATCATGAAAGATACCAGTACCAGAGTTCCTCCAGTCCTTCCAGCAGAAGTTGCACATGCAATCAAGAACATGAAGCGAGGAAAAGCTCCAGGAGAAGATGGAATTACTGTAGACATCATACAAGAAGCAAGTGGAGAAATCGAAACAGTACTCGCCCAAATTTTCACTCGATGCCTTAATGAAGGAAAGATTCCTGAGGATTGGAACACCGCTACAATGATCCTGCTACATAAGAAAGGTGACATTGAGGATCTCGGAAACTACAGACCTATCAGCCTCCTATCAGTAGTTTATAAAATCTTCACTAAAGTTCTTTCACACCGCTTGAAGGTAACACTGGACATGGCTCAACCGAGAGAACAAGCTGGATTCAGGAGTGGCTACAGCACAATAGATCATATCCACGTGCTGAGAGAACTAATTGAAAGAGCGAGGGAATATGAACTTCCATTGTGCATGGCTTTTATCGATTATGAAAAAGCCTTTGATTCGGTGAAACCATCAGCAGTTACAATGGCTCTGAAAACCTGCGGTATGAAAGATGCATACATTAATATTATTAATAACATCTATGAAAATGCAAGTGCAAAGATTAGGCTGTTTGAAAATACAACACACGTAAAAATTGGAAAGGGAGTGAGACAAGGTGACACCATATCTCCGAAGCTCTTTAATGCCACATTGGAGGGTGTTTTTCAGTCGCTGAGCTGGGAAAACAAGGGGATAAAGATTAATGGAGATTATCTAACCCACCTTCGTTTTGCTGATGACGTAGTCATTTTTGCAACTACCCCATCAGAGCTGCAGATTATGATCCAGGAACTTGCTGACAAGAGTAAAGAAGTGGGATTAAAAATGAACTTTCAGAAGACAAAAGTGATGTTCAATGCTTTTACAAGAAATGAAGATTTATCGATTGATGGAGAAAAGCTGGAGATAACGGACACGTATGTTTATCTTGTACAGCAGATACCAAGTGAGGGTCACATTGATGAAGAAATTAATCGGCGTACAAAACTTGCCTGGAGAGCTTTTGGAAGAAACAGCATAATTTTCAAGAGCAATATGCCATTATGTCTTAAAAGAAAAGTGTTTGATCAATGCATTCTTCCAGTGCTTACGTATGGTGCAGAGACGTGGACCTTAACTAAAAGAGACATACAAAGGCTGCAGACAACTCAAAGGGGCATGGAGAGGTGCATGCTTGGTGTAACCAGGAGAGATAAGAAGAGGAACTCGTGGATCCGAAAAATGACAAGAGTGGAAGACATCATGATCAGAGTTAAATCCCTGAAATGGCAATGGGCTGGACATACTGCCAGAAGGACAGATCATCGATGGACAGCAGAAATTTTAGATTGGATTCCAAGGGACAGGAAAAGACCCAGAAGAAGACCACATGGGAGATGGGTGGATGAAATTCGAAAGTATGCAGGGGTGACATGGAGGAGACTGGCACAAGACAGACCGTTGTGGAGGAAACTTGGGGAGACCTTCGTCCAGCAGTGGATTGATAATGGTTGACAATGATGATGATGATGATGATCAAGGCATAGAATAATATAAAGGCATAGTTTTGGAAAAAATAGTGAATTTTACTTTGTCCCAATTACTTTGCACAGTATAGTATATACCTGCTGTACGCATAATTGCATTATTACTGCATTCGGCAGTAAGGAATTTGTTGTTATCGATTACAATATTGGTGAATCTTATATTCACTTTATTACATTCCTTTTTTAAAATGCTGCTTAACTGTGGTATATAAGGTAAACGCCCGCAAAACTGTGAGATGTTCTCAACGTTAATTTCATCTTAGGTCTGTTAATATTGGTTTTATGATTTCTATACATCTTCCAAATATATCTTTTATCATACACAAATCCTGTGGCTGTTTCTACGATCCATTTCATTTCTGATTGTTCTAAAATTCTATTTGACGTAAGGGAAACAGCTCTTCTAATAAATAAATATAATGCAACTTCTTTATAATGTTTAGGGTGGATTGAATCATTTGGTATAATTACTGGCACGTAGGAGTTTTTCCTGTATACTGAATAGTTAATACGTCCATGATGTTTACAAAGCAGAATGTCAAGGAAGGACAATTTTCCTTTATTTTCTTTCTCGACAGTAACCTGTATTGTTGGGTAGTATTCGTTATATTTGTCAATAGACTTCATTAAACTATCTTCTGAATATTGCCAGTAGACAAGAATGTCATCCACATATCGTAGAAATATCATCGGCAAATATTCTTGATTTTGCTGAAATACTTTGTTTTAAATGTGCTGTAGTACGACTTCTGACAGCAGGTCTGTAATTGGAGAGCCCATGGGTGATCCACATTTGTGTCTATACATTACTTGATTATATCTGAAATAATTGTTTTCTGTAATTAGGCTGAGTGCAGATATGATACTGTTAACCTCAATCTCAGGTACCTCATCTGCTATCATTTTTTGTTTACAAGATTAATATCTTCACGTGTGGGAGTGTTCGGGTAAAATAAGCGACATCTATTCTCACCATTATACAATTACCAATCTCTATATTTTTAATTTTCTCAATAACTTCTCTAGAGTTATGTATTATATATGCGTGAGCTTTAAAGAAAATGTTAAGATATATAAACAAAGCTTTTTCAAGATTTATGGTAGGTGCAATAGTTTTATTAACAATAATCCGAATAGGGCAATCAGCTTTATGTGTTTTAAATTTTGCAGAAAAACTGGGTATGGAAGCTCCTACTGGAGGATAGGACTTATTCTTGGCTTGCAATGGGAGTTTACTATGCCTCTTTAACATTGCTGATTTTCAAATTATTGTATCTGTGGGGTCCTTTCTTATTACTTGGTGTTTAGTTTTTCAATAGCTTGTAGCATCTTCTCATGAAAGTCATTTCTATCAACAATTATAAGTTGCTTGGATTTGTCAGCCATAACCATCTGAATGTCATCAAATTTGTTTAATTTAAGCAGTTCTTGGCGTTCGTATTTGATACTGTTTCGTTGTTGGGATGATCTTTTAAAGTGCTAATCGTCCATGCTACCTTAAACCACACTGGGTTTTGACGTTCCTTGGGCAAGTTTGAAACAATCTCTTCAAGGTGTTTCAATAAGACTTCGGCTTTTGGGATATCTTGTTGGTACGCATATTTAACACCTCTATTAAGTCCTTTTATCTATAGTTCTTTCAAGACAACTTGTGATTTGTTTAGATATAGATTACCAGAAGGTGGCAAATTCGCATGTCTATATTTGTGCTGGGTGTTTATCAACCTCTTAAGTTTTCGGTCATGTTGTAGTTTGGAAACCTGTTGTAATCTTTTGTCAATCATATAGACTTTTTGAAGTTCAAAATCAAACTGCTTTTCATTTTTGCAAAGTCCAACGCTGTCATTATATTTTGATATGATTGCTTACTAAAGCAATTAATCCATTTCCTTTTTGATCTAATAAAAGCATTTAGCCTTTTTGATTCATAGATTTTCATTATTCTGCCATCTCTCTTATTTAAAGGGTTAGTGCGAGTGCTCAAAATATTTCGTATCACATCATTCTTTTTACAGGCTGTCAAGAAAAGCAGATGTTCTAGTTCTTTGGCCAATTTAATTCTAACTTTTGAAGGTTTTTATAACTGCTCCTAGTTGTGGCTTATACATTTTGACAAAGGTTTAGACTCTTAGCGCGACTCATCGACCAGTGCCCGAAGGGATATAGTTATAAATTTCCAGTTGAAAAACCTTTTAGTAGAAGTTCTATATCTAAACAAATCACAAGTTGTATTGAATGAACTATAGGTTAAAGGACTTAATAGAGGTGTTAAATATGCGTACCAACAAGATATCCCAAAAGCTGAAGTCTTACTTCCACACCTTGAAGAGATTGTTTCAAACTTGCCGCAGGAATGTCAAAACCCAGTGAGGTTTAAGTTAGCATGGAAGATTAGCACTTTAAAAGATCATCCCAACAACGAAACAGTATCAAATACGAACGCCAAGAACTACTTAAATTAAACAAATCTGATGACATTCAGATGGTTATGGCTGACAAATCTGAGCAACGTTTAATGGTTTATGGAAAGGACCTTCATGAGAAGATGCTGCAAGCTATTGAAAAACTAAACACCGAAGTAATAAGAAAGGACCCCTCAGATACAATAATTAAAAAATTTGCAATGTTAAAAAAGCGTAGTAAACTCCCATTGCAAGCCAATAATAAGTCCTATCCTCCAGTAGGAGCTTCCATACCCAGTATATTTGGAAAAAGTTAAAACACATAAAGTTGATTGCCCTATTCGGATTATTGTTAATAAAACTATTGCATCAACCATAAATCTTGAAAAAGCTTTGTTTAGATATCTTAACCCCTTCTTTAAAGCTCACGCATATACAGTAAATAACTCTACAGAAGTCATTGAGAAAATTAAATACATAGAGATTGGTGATTGTATAATGGTGAGCCTAGATGTCGTTTATTATACCCGAACACTCCCACGCGTGTAGCTATATATCTTGTAAACAAAAAATTGATTGCAGATGGGGCACCTGAGATTGAGATTAATATTATTATATCTGCACTTAACAACCTAATTACAGAAAACAATTATTTCACATATAATCAAGTAATACCCAGACAGAAATTTGGATCCCCCATGGGCTCTGCAATTTCAGGCCTGTTGTCAGAAGTCGCACTACAGCACATTGAAAACAAAGTATTTCAGCAAGAACAAGAACATTTGCCGATGATCATCCGACGATATGTGGATGATAAGTTTTCAATCTGGCAATATTCAGAAGGTAGCTGAATGAATTTTATTGACAAATATAACGAATACCACCCTACAATACAGGTTACTGTCGAGAAAGAAAATAATGGACAATTGCCCTTCCTTGGCATTCTGCTCTGTAAACATCATGGACGTATTAACTGTTCAGTATACAGGAAAGACTCTTACGTTCCAGTAATTATACCAAATGATTCAATCCCCCTAAACATTATAAAGAAGCTGCATTACATATATTTATTAGAAGAGCTGTTTCTCTTACCTCAAATAGAAATTTAGAACAATCAGAAATGTAATGGATCGTAGAAACAACCATATTATTTGGATATGATAAAAGATATATTTGGAAGATATATAGAAATCATAAAACCAATATTAACAGACCTATGAGTGAAAATAACGTTGAGAACATCACAGAGTTTTGCGGGCGTTTACCTTATATACCACAGTTAAGCAGCATTTTAAAAAAAGAAATGTAATAAATTGAATATAAGATTCGCCGATATTGTAATCGATAACAACATATTAAATACCGCCGAATACGGTAATAACGTGAATATGTATAGAGCAGGTATATACGGTATACCCACGAAGAATAACGACACCGGTAATATTAATAACATCTACATACAATAGCGAACAAAAATATTTGGCAAAACACTTTATCGACCATAATTTTTTTTTCTACTGGACCAATTCGGGTCATTTTGGAGTATGATATGTGTTGATTCATGAGTTACAATGCCGCGTAGTTTGTATTTATCTCAGAGCGAATTTCTCGTTCGAAATGGGCCATAATCAAGAGTCGCTAATCATTACCCATTTGTTTGCTGCATGTATTAATGTTTTTCTTGTGATTTATGTGGATTTTGTGATGTGTAGTGTGATAAAAATTGAGTCTTAGGTTTTCAGAAATGGGTAAAAAGGCGGAGATCCCTGTTGGAGCTCTCCAGGTGGCATTGAACATGATGGAATCCGGAATGCGCTTCACCGACATTGCGAGGGCCATGAAAATCCGACACCAGTCCATTTCAGCTATCATAGACTGAAGCCGGAGTAAGGTGAGCGCATATGCGTTGCTCCATATACTTCATTGCTGATTATATGTCTTACTGGATATAACCTATATGAGCTTTCAACATTTAAATGCAAATTTACTGTACATGTAGAAATTTTCTTCAGTTCAGATATAAATAATCGATTATCTTTGAAGTGAACTTGTCTTTTCTGAGCTGACATACTACAAAGTGTGTAACAGTATTATAGAGAACTTGGTCCTAATATACATTGCCTATCTCCCACGTATTTTATTGTTCAAATATATGTATGTATAGACTGAATTTCTACTAAAATGGGCTTGATTACTTTTGCATTCTGATATATTCAGATAGAATACGTATATCAGAATGCAAAGGTCATGTAGTAATTAAAGAGTAATGATTAGCTTGAACATTTGCCGCTAAATTTCCTGAAAAACTGCGCACCCTAGAATTAATTATTAACAATTTCATGTTATCGTAAAACATTATTTTGTTGAGGCAGGCTGCTCAGGGTTACATGATATAAATATCCTAGACGTGCAAGGCTGATAAATTGCGTTTTTTCTTCAGTTTGCAGGATTTTCCAAAATTTAGACTAAATTATTATATTAAATTTTTTTTATATATTTTATTTTTTAGTTCTTTTTATTTTGTCAAAAATTCTGTCAATTACAGTACATTTTCTAAGCTCCATGTAAGTATATGCCATAACTTCCAAATTTTAGGTCCACACAATTATATACTTGCAATAATGTTTTTATTCTAGAACATATATTATGACGGAACTGAAGTATTTCCACAGATGACTGATCTCAGGTATTAGATAGCACCTTCCAGCAAGTTTCTCTTGATATAATCAACATAGGTCATTTTGTCTGCAAAAAAGACGCCTTTTATTAAGACAAAACTTTAACGAAAGAATTAACATCTTTGTGTGGGGACACAGTTTTCATTGCTAAAATTAATTTTAAATGACATCCAAAATTATGTATTTAGTTTTAAAGCACTTCAGCAATATAAATTGCAATCGATGCATATCTGGGGAGCGAAATCTAGCTCGTTTATACGTAACTGAAAAAGAGCGTAAGCATATACATTACTCAAAAAACACATATAGCATATTAAATCCGCTTATTTTGTCGTGCAGTTAGCGCAAAGTTTCGCAAAGCCTTCGCAATCCACTGGGAGGCTTTTTCAAGGAAATGGTAGATATAAAAACGCAGATACACCAAAAAAAATAAGCGAATTTAATACCCTATATCCGTTTCTTGTATAGTTATACCGCTATTGGCGGTCGTCAGAGCCCCTTTAGTGGGAACAGGATGCACCACGAGAAGGCGGGGTTGACATTTGTCAAGGAGAGGCTGTGATGTTACGCATCACCTGACCTTACAACTCACCAACCCGCTTGGCCAGCGTGGTGAGTTATGGCCAAACCCCTCCAAAATGACTCCACAACTTAAATCTTGGCCCTCAGTCTCCGGCAGCTGGAATGTACCTGGCCAAGGCAGCGGCCAGTGCGACATGAAGGCAGAGGGTGCTAAGAATCCCCGGAGGACCGGACTAGGTTGCCATCTGATGCTGACCTTGGCAACGTACAATGGACGCTCCCTATCTTCTGATTCAAGGCTTCTTGAATTGGAAGAGGAACTACAAAGGATCAAGTGGGACATCGTGGGGCTAAGTGAGGTAAGGAGAAAAGGAGAAGATCTCATCGAACTGAAAAGTGGACATCTCTTCTACTATCGTGGGACAGATACTGGCAGAACTAGTGGTGTTGGATTTATAATAAACAAGAAACTGAAGGATAAATTGGTAGAAGTTGAAAGTTCCTCTGACAGAGCTGCACGACTCGTTATCCAACTATCGAGAAGATACCAGGCTCAGATTATTCAAACTTATGCACACACCACAAGTCATCCTGAAGAAGAAATTGAAGAATTTTATGAGGAAGTTTGTCATCTAAATAATAAAGGTAAGCAGCACTTGAAAATAATTATGGGAGATTTCAATGAAAAAAATAGGGCAACGGAAACAGAATGAAACTTCAGTAGGTAAATTCGGTCACGGCAACAGAAACCAGCGTGGAAATACTCTCGTTGAGTTTGCAGAGGCAGAAGGGTTTTTCATCTTGAACTCCTTCTTCAAGAAAAATCCACACAGGAAATGGACATGGAGACATCCAAATGGGACGACAAGTGAAATTGATTTTATTATGTGTAACAAAAAAATTCGTCATAGAAGACTGCAGCGTGCTAAACAAGTTCAACACAGGTAGCGACCATTGATTGGTGAGATGTAAGATGCACCTCAACACTAAACTTGAACGTGGCAAGCTCATAAGACAAACAAAATCTATTGACATAACCAACCTTAAAAAACACCATAATACCTTCAAGTTGGAACTGAAGAACAGGTTCTCTGCTTTAGAAGGACTAACATCGCAAGAAGTGGACATCTCTGAAGTTAACAGAAAAGTAACCAAAGCTCTTATGGAAACAGCAACAAAATTAGCTGGGTCTAAGAACAAGTTCCATGTAAATAAATTATCAGGAAAAACGAAAACGTTGATGCAAAAAAGAAGAGAGATGAGGACAACTAAAGAAGATGTGACTTCCAAAGTGGAATATATAGAGCTATGCAAGACAGTACGAAAAAGTATCACTGAAGACGTAAGAAAATTCAACTGTGAACTAGTGAGGAAAGCAATTGAAAGCAACCAAAGCCTAAAGATAGCAAAGGGACATCTCAGTAAGGGAAGAAAACAGATTATGGCACTGAGAAAAGAAGATGGTTCTGTAACAAGAAATAGAGGCGAAATTTTGACAAGAGTGAAAGATTTCTACTCCAAATTATATGAAAGGGATGATACATGCACTCCAGACATCATGAAAGATACCAGTACCAGAGTTCCTAAAGTCCTTCCAGCAGAAGTTGCACATGCAATCAAGAACATGAAGCGGGGAAAAGCTCCAGGAGAAGATGGAATTACTGTAGACATCATACAAGAAGCAAGTGGAGAAATCGAAACAGTACTCGCCCAAATTTTCACTCGATGCCTTAATGAAGGAAAGATTACTGAGGATTGGAACACCGCTACAATGATCCTACTACAGAAGAAAGGTGACATTGAGGATCTCGGAAACTACAGACCTATCAGCCTCCTATCAGTAGTTTATAAAATCTTCACTCAAGTTCTTTCACACCGCTTGAAGGTAACACTGGACATGGCTCAACCGGAGAGAACAAGCTGGATTCAGGAGTGGCTACAGCACAATAGATCATATCCACGTACTGAGGGATTTAATTCAAAGAGCAAGGTAATATGAACTTCCAATATGCATGGCTTTCATCGATTATGAAAAAAGCCTTTGATTCGGTGAAACCATCAGCAGTTACAGTGCCTCCGAAATCCTGCGGTATTGAAGATGCATACATTAATATTATTAATAACATCTATAAAAATGCAAGTGCAAATATTAGGCTGTTTGAAAATACAACACACATAAAAATTGGAAAGGGAGTGAGACAAGGTAACACCATATCTCCGAAGCTCTTTAATGCCACATTGAAGGGTGTTTTTCAGTCACTGAGCTGGGAAAACAAGGGGATAAAGATTAATGGAGATTATCTAACCCACCTTCGTTTTGCTGATGACGTAGTCATTTTTGCAACTAGCCCATCAGAGCTGCAGAGTATGATGCAGGAACTTGCTGACAAGAGTAAAGAAGTGGGATTAAAAATGAACTTTCAGAAGACAAAAGTGATGTACAATGCTTTTACAAGAAATGAAGATTTATCGATTGATGGAGAAAAGCTGGAGATAACAGACACGTACGTTTTTCTTGGACAGCAGATATCAAGTGAGGGTCACATTGATGAAGAAATTAATCGGCGTACAAAACTTGTCTGCAGAGCTATTGGAAGAAACAGCATAATTTTCAAGAGCAATATGCCATTATGTCTTAAAAGAAAAGTGTTTGATCAATGCATTCTTCCAGTGCTTACGTATGGTGCAGAGACGTGGAACTTAACTAAAAGAGACATACAAAGGCTGCAGACAACTCAAAGGGGCATGGAGAGGTGCATACTTGGTGTAACCAGGAGAGATAAGAAGAGGAACTCGTGGATCCGAAAAATGACAAGAGTGGAAGACATCATGATCAGAGTTAAATCCCTGAAATGGCAATGGGCTGGACATACTGCCAGAAGGACAGATCATCGATGGACAGCCGAAATTTTAGATTGGATTCCAAGGGACAGGAAAAGACCCAGAAGAAGACCACATGGGAGATGGGTGGATGAAATTCGAAAGTATGCAGGGGTGACATGGAGGAGACTGGCACAAGACAGACCGTTGTGGAGGAAACTTGGGGAGACCTTCGTCCAGCAGTGGATTGATAATAGTTGACAATGATGATGATGATGATGATGCGTTTCTTGAATATTCACAGTCTGTTGTACATATTTAAAACTACGTTAAGCATTTACATTTCTAGGTGCATGTATATTGTCAAGTGAATACCTCATCTGTGAGAGAACATCGTACGAGAGATGACGCGCCTCTGTGTATGGGATTCCCTCTTCATGGCATTCCCTGCTACCTATATTTCACTAGAGGAGCAGGATTTCAACCGTTTCTGAACGGAGAACAACATGACAAAATATAATAAGACTCACGGGTTAAATGAAAAAGAAAGTAAACTGCATGTGTTTTGGTCAATTTAATTTAATTAAGACAGTTTTTTAATCCTAAGATTTAACTATCAAAAACATAAACGATACAGTTGACATTTTATCTGTTTTACAAGGTCATCTTTTGTACTTAAAATATAGCGTGATGTTTTGATTTTAAAATTTAATCGCAAATCTTCTTAGCTGCGTAGAATTTCGTCATCGATTGCTTTCAAAAGGACATCCCTGCTTCTTACCTTTACATTTCCGTTGTTCTGTACACAGAAGTCAAATTTTTCCGTGTACTGAAATGAAATGAATGCTTAAAATTCCGGTCTCGTGTATTGGTATTTAAACTTAAGAGATCTGACAGAGCGAAGTAGATACCTTGAATTTCAAAAGCTAATTTGATGTGTATTTCCTAGTGAATTCACACAAAGGAATAATACAGAAATATGTGTTTCCATCCACACCCTGAGAGGTTGTCTCTTCATACGGAAGAAAATAGTACATGGAATGATCAGGCAAGATATAACTCAGGTCCATGATCAGTTACCATTAATCGCCCTTGCATACTGTGATTGCAAAGGGTAAACTTGTTCCTAGAAATTACAGCACAAAAAGACGTTCTTACTAGAACACCTTCGCCACCACAATGTGTGCCTAAATTTTTACCCGTTATTTTCATTCAACCTTACAAAATTCCACTGTTTGTGAAAACGTTTTACCCAGACCCGGAATTTTTCATCCTTGGTTAGAACTTTTGATCTTATGAATTCTGTCAGCTTAATTGCTAAAAAAGAATCCCATTTATTACTAATTTGCTAATGATTAGAACAGCATTTCCGGCTGAAAAGAACTAAATTTGTGTTGTGCTTTTCACAAAAATATAAAGTTTGTTTTAAGTGAATTCTTAAAGATAAAGTAGAATCCATTAAAAAAAATAGACTGACAATTTATATTTCATTAAAAATTTCGAAAAAATTAAATATAAATATAAATATTTTTTTCTTAATTTGTAGAAAAGTTTGTCTTTAGATTAACGTACACTTTCTGCTCTGAGTTTGTGTAAGGTAATTGATGATGATTTTTATGGTATTGGAGGAATGAATACGATTGCACAACACATGTCGTTATCCATTAGTTTTTCTATGTAATTTTACGTCTTTTTCCTGTTTCGGAGTCTTTTCCTGGGAAGACATACACATTTTTGCATTGAGTAAAATTGATATCGTAAATAATAATGGAAAACTCCGTATAGTTGGATTCAAACTACAATGGGCCTGAGGCAACCAAATGAAGGAGAAAAATCTTTAAGCTATACTGACATTAAAGTGCTTGATTATTAACCAAATTTGAAGGTAATATAAGTTTGTCATTAAATAAATCATTCAATGCGTTTTGCGGTAATTTTATATCACCGAATCCAAAATATCATTTTTGCCTAAGCATTAGTATTTGTCCTTAAAGTTAGGAAAAAGCCTAGGCAGCGTAACCTTCATACATCTGTTGTACTGATTGAAGAACCTTGGTGAGTTTTCTTCATGATGAAACCGTTTGAAACTTGCAACGTTATGGCCCTATTTCCAGGTACTTTGAATTTGCCTGAAACTACGATACTCCACATACGGATCATATAGTGTTAGCTGTGAGAAGGAATAGACACGACACGATGGAAATTTCCTCTGCATTTCATATTTCTTTATAAAATTGTATGTCGGAACCCTGAGGATGCAACTTTCATCTTGAAAAAGTTATACACTATTTACTAATACAACAATACCGATAAAAGTATCTGAATTTCCCATATTGCTTCTTATAACCGCATGACGTTTGGTTGATTATTGTGTTTTTCCTTATAAAAACATTCGTTTTGGATTATTTCTCGGAAACAAGAGAAAGACCCACACTGTATTTTCTTCCAGTAATAATTGAAATTTATTGCTTAACGGCGTTTCTATGCATTATTTTGTATTTTGAAACTTTTTTCATTTATGTGCGCGAGAAGAGTGTCATACGCGTTTCTTATTTGTATTATTAAAATGTTTTTCTTCAACGGAAAAATTTACACCAATAATCTATATTAACACAACCTACGAAACTGCAGACACTTATATATCCGTTATTAAGCGTGTGATATATTAACAGCACCAAGCTTCGACCTTCGGCAAAAAGTATTTCATCACAGTTTAAAATGGCTTACGGTACGGGTAGACTATAGCATTAAATGTTTAAAGAAATGTTCTTAATCGGAACCCCATTAAAAGCATAGTAAAAATAATCAATAAGAGTAGCGTAAACTCCTACAGAAACCATAGAGTATCGTTACAGATGCATTAATAAAGTGGTTTTCACGTAGTGAGATACGTCAATAGTTTTACAGTTCCTGGAATACGTTGTATTTACATGAGTTGTAGTTGGTAATGATTTCCATAATAACTCTAACATACGATTCCCCTTTATCCAGTAAACCGTTATTTTTCTAGTTTCTGGCCACTGCCTCACGACTTGGGTAATGTAGTTCTTTTCTTTCTACGCCACTGTGTTTGTTTTGATATTCATAATGTGTTCATACTGTTCACAGATTCTTAGTAATTTTGATCTTCTCGTCATCCCAATAGATGATTATTTCATGCTTTTCGGGTAGTAAAGAAAATTATCTCACACATCCGCTTTGATTTCCTTACATCCTGTGTTTTATGTTTTGTTACGATATCAACTTTTAGCGCACAGTTTTGGTAACAATATCCATCAGGATTTTGAATTGAAAGATATTTTAAGAGGTGTGATTCGGACCTGGAATATTTTCATAGTTTTAATTTTTTGAGACGGACTTAAAAGGTATAGATATCTGTGATTTATTCAGTATGGCTTGAAGTTCTGTTTTAGAGTGTTAGCTGATATGCCTGCTTTTCTAATTTTCAGCATTCCTCGGAGAATCGCATCACTTACGTTGTTTTGAACTATATCCATAAACCGCTTTTTTATAAGGAACCTGGCATGCTGGATTGCGAGATGCGATATTTAGAAAAATGGTAGGAATTCAGACTGCCAAGTTAAAGTTTTCAGAATAGCTTTAATAGAAAAGATAAAGTACCGTTTGTGTGCTTCTTCCTCATAGGAGAGAGTGATGGCAGAATTTACATTGTTTATACCTTTATGGATGAAATTTAGGCATTGTTTCACAAGCTGTCTTAGCAAAATTCAGCATTATTGAAACTAACCCAAACATTTTGTTTCCGTTAGTTTTTAAGGAAAACCTTTGTAATGTCAGTTGTCCTAACATCACGCTATTTGAGGAACCTATTGCATCTCCTTTAATTTTTAATGGATACCTCAAATCTGGGGAAACAGTGTTCGCGATTAGGAATATTTCTGTAAATCTCCTTCTGTATCTGCAACAGCATGTCCTGCATAATAACAAAATTCAATCAATTATGTAAATCTTTTTGTTAAAAAAGATGGATAATGTCGCCACTAAGTGTTTTCTGATTATCAGATAATGTGGTTTTAGCAACGATGTTCTGAAGACTTCTGATAACTTCCGACATTAGTGTGCTCACATAACAGCGGATGCAGTGATTGCCCTTGTCTTAATGTTTCGAAGATGCCACGCAAAACGATCGTGGTATAGGAAAGATATGTTGAGAAATCAGCACCTCGTTGCCTGGTGCAGTATATTTCCTCATGATTTCGTTACTTCGGGTCCATAGTTTTATAGTGATTTCTCAGGTCGCAAAATGAAAAATCACTGTGCCAGGGACATGCACTAAATTTGAAGAAGGCATGACAGATAGGACTAAGCATCCTCCAAAATAGATAACTGTAGCACCCTGGTAAATGACTGCTTTATCGTGGACGAATTACGAACGAGGTACAACGATATTCCTATATCATTAATTAGACCCCAGAAATCTTAATGGTTTCCGAAATTCTTCTCTATATGACGCTAAAGCGTGCCACAATGATTATATGAAATGTTCGCTGGACATTTTGTAAGAATGAATATAACTTCTTATATGTAGTTGCTTATTACGATTATTTTAAGTTGAAAGACCTCGTACCTTTGCTTGAACTGTTTCCTGCTACCGTTGCCTCATGTCACAACCTACGTAAATTGCTTAGCACACTGTTTTCCGCAAAACGTTAGAAGAACAGGGGCACATATATATTTTCCCGATAAATTCGGTCTTTTGGTGTTGTTGTTCAGCCCTTGTGTGAAGATTTTCAGTCTACCATATATACGTGGAATCAGAAATTAGAGCAACAATTATAATTTCTTGTAATGTACCTTTAGAGCAGTGTTTCAAGTTATTTTGTTAAACATTGCGCCCACTTCTGAAAATTGGATGCCGGCTACTCTCCTCACCCCAAATCAAATTAGATAAGCATGTTGAAATCAGCAATGAGAACCATACATTCATGTTACATTGTACATTCACATTTAATATTTAAAACTAACTAATTATTATGAATATATATATTGAATTTTACCAATTCTGATTAATTTCCTTCAAGACCTTCAAGTGAAAATGTAATAACTCAGGGAAAGAAATTAACAATCAAATCGCATAATTGTATTAAAAAAAATGTAAATCAGCAAATGTAATTTTTAGTATCTGTCAAATGCCTCAAATTTGTCCGCACTTCTCATCAATGGCTGCTTTGATGGATTAGTTAGTCAATAAAAAAGCTTTAGCAAGCGAATTTTAATCATAACAAGTGAAATTGATAGTCTCCATGCAGTATTGAAAAATGCTAGTATTCACAACAGAGAATGAAGTGTTCAAGACGCCGCGGCGTACGGGTTAAAATATTCCCTCATGACTACACACTATCCCGGAAATTCTATATGTTACCAGATAGTTTAATGCAACATCGTTTGAAAAACATCATCACAAAATAATTGCACTTTCCACTGAGATAAATTGTAATTCTTGTGAATAAAACACATGTTAAAACATAACATATAAGATGTTCATAAACATAAGTAATTGAACGTACCGTCAAACGAAATTACAAAACTGGGGATTTGTACGTCAGTCAACGTACACGTTGCAAACACTGATGGCAGTCTACTCGAAAGCTGAGTATGATGAAATGGTCGTGCTTTATGGCCAATGTCATCGCAATGCCCATGAAGCTGCAAGGCGGTATGCCGAACGTTTTCCAAATGGTCAACATCCAACTGCAGCGACTATTAACAACTGTGTTCGCGGCCTCCGAGACACCGGAAGCATAAAAGGCACGTCCGAGATCGGGCAGGCCTAGGTGTTCGGATGTTACAGTGACCCTGAGCCTGTCGTGGGATATATCCTTGCCAATCCCAACATTGGAACCACAGCAGTCGCAGAAGTATGCGGATTAACAGCACAGCGTGTTTGGCAAATCCTGAATGAGCATGCAGCTCACCCGTACCACGTTCAGCTCATGCCAAGTTTGATTGATGGAGACCATGGAAGGCGTTTCGATTTCTGCAACTTTGTTCATAACACGTTGCAGATTAACACAAACTTCTTGGCCGATATTTTGTAAACAGATGAGTCCCGTTTTACACGGGACGGAATAATCAATCGGTATGACACCCATTACTGGGCTCTGAGTAGCTCTGAGAAACCCATCTATGGGACGAGCTGATCCACATCCATGACGTTGGGCAACTAACGTTTGGCGTGGATTTGGCGAAACACACTAGTTGGACACAGTTTCTATGATGGTAAATTAGCAGGTCAGCGGCACCTTCAGCTCTTACGGAGCACGATATCTTACTTTCCGGATGATTTTCCCCTCAAAGATCTTTTGCGCATGTGGTACCAACATGATGGTGCACCACCTCACATGGCAGCCAACGTATGGAGTTCCCTGGCTGAAACATTCAGAAACCCGATAATTGGTTATGGCGATACGGTGGAACGGCCACAGCGGTCACCAGACTTAACACTTTTGGATTTCTTCCTGTGGGGTTACTTGACGGGACAGGTGTATGCTAGATAACCTACCAGTATGGAAGATCTTTGACGCAGCATTGTGTGCGCCTGTAACACGGTGGCACTTGCCATGCTAGATACTGTACGAGAAGCTATTCTTCCACGCCTTAGAATGTGCATTGTACCCGATAATGGCCACTTCTAACCGGCTGTACATTAATTTGGCGCAGATGTGCATTGTGCCGCTAAGTAGGCATGTAAACATTTTTCAGTATTATAAATAAGCCTGCACAGCTTCTGTCTCGGGTAATTATTTTGTGTCTGTTTCATCCGCTGTATCAATTTCAAATTAATAGCATTTTGACCAGTCCATGTACATAATTCGTGCGCACCAGATGTCGTTTCCTTCTAATTAGACGATGCGCTACAACGTTGTAATTTGAATTTTGTTTCTAACTGGCGTTACTCGCGAGTTAGGTTTCCTAGCTTCTTATCTTTGCCCTTGAGGGCGCCCCAGTCGTCTTCATTCTATAGGCCATCATCCTTTTACCATACAAAATCCTAACTTGTGTACCACTCGGAGCTTTTCTTCCTCACTTATTTCCTGAATAAGGAATTTCCTTTGAACCCTGTATATTCATTTTCTGCAAATTATTAGATCAAACCGAAGATCAAATTGTTATGAGATGGTTCTAGTAACACAAACATAAAGATAGTCGATCCAGTAAATAATTAATGGCGCCGAAATACAATCTCCTAACGAGAAACGATACGAATATGCCACCTCCTGAACCACAACTAGGGATCCGAAGCGAGCGGTAGACAACTGGGTCAGGCGAAAGACATCTGGTGGAACTGATGAACGGATGTATAAGTTCACTCTGTCGACCGAGCCTCTTGGAATACATCGTCGCAGAACTACACATTACTTTAATTTCTTTTTTTTCTTTTTTTTGTTAGTTAGGTGTTCCCTGCAAAGCCTCGTTTGGTTTGGATGATTTATTCGAACGAACGTTTCCACGATATTTGATTATTATGTGAGAAGGGAAAGACAGCTGTTGAAGCCTGAGGAGAACATTGCCACACTTCCAGTAGTGAGTCACAGGTAGGGTTTTTCCTATTATTTGTCTATCTATTCAAGTTTTTCTGCAGTATTTTTGTAATACTTAATTTATTGTTGAATAATCAGTTATTGCAAAATATACGGAAAACATGTTAGGAAAAAACATACTATTTTATTTGACTTCAAGTGGTATCAAAGCTTAATCACAAGTTTATTGAAAAAATAATATTTAATTATTAATGGATTTCCACTGGTTTATTAAACATGAGCTAAAAACTAAATTTTTCATGCCTGACTGCTCTTGTGCATTGAATTTTTGTTCGGGTATTGTTTTAAAATGAGAATGTGCAATCGGCAATGTCCTAATACCGGAAACCTAAAAATGTACCCGGGGATGCAGCGAAATTCCGGTGCGAAGAGAGCGGGCAGCACGTTGGCTATCTTTGCTGGCAAATGCCTAAACATTTTGTGAGGGTGTTCAGTGATGCACAGCTTTGAGTATGACTTAGTTTGTGTGATGTTTGTTACTATTTGAAGTCAGCTTTTAAATATGAAGTAAGATGTAGTGATCAGTGAGAAATACTGCATTGCACACTGTGTTACACAACTGCCTGCAGGCATTTCAGCAATTATGTTAAAGTTACTCTAACCACTTAGTATAAACTTCAACACATGGAACTTAGTTTTAATTCAAATAGGCTTTTTTTTAGTTTAAACTTAGTTAAGTATAACGAGCGACAGAACTAACATCATTCTGTTTGAGCCTCAGCATTCATAAACAGTAGAGATAATGGCCTGGTATTAAACATACTGTATATAGGGATCTTAACAGGTCCCTACATATGGCACCAAAGGAGGCGTGCACCATGAAATGCATGCATGCTAATTATGAAAAATTGAAATTGAAATCTGGTTTATTTTCTCTAGTTTCCTCACTATTGTTACTGATGTCAGGGTAACAACATTTTCCTTCGTATTATTCCAGGGCCCACTCTGACAATGTATCCAGATAACACTTCTCCTAAGCTGTTGAGACATTGCCAGGGAAGGACATTTTCGAAAAACGCGAAAGCCTTTTAAAAAGTTAAGATCAAAATTTTGTCAAGGTCTCTAGAGGAATCAAGCCGGCTTCACATGTTAATTAAAATTACAATGATGGCATTTGATAAAAACTTTAATAAAGATGATCGCATATTAAAGCTTTTATTAAATGACATCATTGTAATATTTAGATTTGTTCACGATGTCAGAGCGAGCTGGAAAGTTACGAAATGTTATTAAATTGGTAAGTTTGTTAACAATATAATTTCGCAGTGACGGTGAAGTGTGTTTAAACTATACTTACTGGCTAATAACAAATGCCGAATTAACTAGATTTTCCGCTCAGATTCGACATGTGTGGTTATGTAAAGGGACGATGAACATTCCCATAATTCAAAATTTAATATTCCAGTATTTCAGCACTGTGTTACCTCAAAATTATGTGTTCAGTAAAAAAACTGCAAACGTAAACATTGCAGTAAATTTTAGATTATGGTGTGAAGTGATTTCATTGTGTTCTTTTCTTCTCAAAGATTTCTCGTAATATTACCTCAGTTGGAGAGATGTACGTTACTTTTATACTGTTAATGTTAGTATAAATGCTGATATTTATTTTTTCAGTGTTGTCACTAATATCAAAACCTTTGAATGAAAATTCATTTTTGCTGGTATTTTACACTGACATTTGCTGTCATTTTTTTTGAAGGGCCAGACGTATTAAGTTTGACTAAGAGGTTACACCAGTTTTTCATGCAGGGGTGGCCTGGATATATTGTAAAAATAACGATATTTTTGATCGTACATATCATTAAAATAGATTTAAAGCAAATGATATAAGTTGATCCAAATACGTATCGCAAGAACCTTTCTTATACTGGGACTCTGGGAACATACTATTGTTGCAAAACGATATTGACTAAAAATGTGTCGATTTGTGTTCCATAAATTTACATGTACTTAAAATGTATCAAAATAAATTTCTGTTTCTCAATCATTAAATTGTTTGAAAAATGTTTCTAATCTTATTATCATTTTTTACAGAAGGTTGAGCAATTCATCTAGTGGAATGAGCGATGCTGTTGTTGAATTGTATGATTAAGGTAATTCAAATGGAAATGTTGATTGCATGCAATACCGGTAAGAGCAACTTGTGATACTGCAACGTATTCTAAGAAACTTTCGGAGTATAGTATTTATATGGATTTCGTGATTCATACTCGTATTATATTTTCAGATATCTCACTAATCTTAAAAGGGCCGGTAATGTTCAATAACTGGGCAACGCCATTGAAATTATTATTAAGAAAATTAAGAAACGTACAAATATATCACTGTTCCTCAGCATAGTTACAGGAAAAAATTGAAAAGCATTTATGCTAAATTTGAAAAAGAGTGACCTGAAAGATAATATCATCCAATGGATTCGACGGTACTCATGTCGCCTAAGTCAGTAAGTCGCATGACATATACAGTATATTCTACGACATGGTACGGCATTGAGAGAAAACAGTTCATGGACAGTGTCTTGAAATATTAGACATAATGTTTCGTTGAGCTGTACTCACAACTCATCAACATTGCGAAGGATATGTGTGACAATGATGTACGATACGTAGTCCATCAGAAGACAGCTGAACGAGGTTTTCACTTATTTAGTTTCCTTTTTTTGCTGTTGATTTTGTTAATAAATGGTACAAAGAGCCTAGAAATACAGGGTGCAACTTCGAAATTTTGGATATCCTTCTCAATTCAAGATGTCGTAGTCTGTCATATGGATCTTGCGACATTTCATTTAACTACGGTTTGGTATTATTATTGGTATATTTTTCTAAGGTTTTGGTCTTTCTTTTTTTTTGTCTTCTTTGGATTATTTTTCAATTTCTTCCCAGAGGCAAAGGAAGATCCCCTTAGTGTTTACCTTCGTTAAATAACTTTTCAATTTCTACTGGCATTAAATTTGCTTTATTTTTTTATTCTTCTAGAACAAGTTAACTTGTTTTTCTTGGTTAGCAGGAGTAGCGGTCAAGACGAAGTAAATATGAAGGAAAAGTGTGTTTTTTTCGAGTTGATATATCAGTGTAGTGGAAAAAGGATAAAACTATTGACGGAAGAACGTATCAAAGAAGAACAGTTATTTCGTGCCATACGAAAAACAATTATGGTAAGCTTTTAGAACTTCAAATACTGGCTTCAGACAATGGAGAATTGAAAATTACTGTTCATAAAATCTATATTTCTGTGTACACTGACAAAAATAAAGTGTGCCAGTGAAAATCGAAAATGTGATGAAGAATCAACAGAAAAAATACCAACGTAGATTCGAAGATCAAGCCTACCATTTTTTTAATTTTAAGAAACATTATATTTATTGCGGTACTGACTATATTCTAGAATTAGACAAAAAAACTTCCCCACTATTGGACACCGGCATATATGAACCGTGACAAAGGAGTTTACAAAAGGCAACCTATCAAAGCCTTAATACTGAAGTCTTGTGAAAAGGGAAACGATGAATGGTTGTCAAAATTTGGATTTAGATTTGAGGGAACTGTTAGCGTTTAAATGCAGCTGATGCAAGATATTATGTAGCGTGTTGCAATACATTTATGGGAGACTTAGAAGTTTCTTCAGCCAGCCATTATGAAGCATTCGAAGCAAATGATGATGACGAATGCTTACAGGAAGTTATAAGCGTCTTGAACTCATACGAGACACCTATATGGATCTCAATACAAATCTTTAAGTTAAAACAATGACAATGACAATGGAGGAAAAAGATTGAGTCCTCGGAACATTATAAATTCATTAAATGAACAGTTTCAAACAGAACTTATTGTATTGTCTTCGCCAGGTTATGCAAGTGCCATTGTTTTTAGTAAGAAGGAATACTAGTGATGTTCTGCAACTTACACCAGATGAAGACCATGATAATGTATGAGAAAGCGTGGAAGTGATTTCTAAGCATATTGAAAAAGAAATCAAGTGTAACAGAATTGGTAAGGATAATTAAAATACTCAACGCACAGCAGAGGATTCTCTTAAGGAGAGCAGTCCCATTTTACGGATCAACTTGCTACTTTAATCCCCAAGCTAGAGGAAATGCTTCCTGCTTTTCTTATAGGAAATATGGTTACAGCAATCCTCTTGAATGCACCCACAAATCTGTAGATTGTTTTAGGAGTAAAAAGAGGGTTTAACCCTAGAGCAATTTCTTGTAGTGAAAAACAAATTATCAATACTTCTTGCAGGCATTGACGAAGATAAACACGTTCGTTTTAAATTTGGATAAAACAGTTAAACATTTCAAAGTTTTGAATCGGCTTCGTGCCATCCACAGTGTTGTGATTGTGCGCACAACATGGCCTAGTTACATTACCAGCGTTGACTTAGAGGGGCTATTTTAATGAAAGGAGTCTTTGAAAGGCGTAATTGGTACTGATATTACCAAGAATTTCCGTACAGTCTGGCAATTACTATATGTACATACTTTATTTTACGAATACAAAAGCAACAGTTTTGAATGAATAAAAATACGTGCTTTTAACAGTATAGTATTTCATTGAATCCTTATTTTTTATACAGTTTTTAAATTTTAATTATACCTACATTATATAACATTTCTTTAAATTCTAATAATATTTTAGAATATTACAATTTGGTGCATAAATTTACCTAAGGAAAATGGACAATATGCGTGTTAGTATAACGTGAAATTTCCCACTTTTTTTACTTTGGTTTAGCGACCAAAATGACTATAACAGAGAGCTGTAACATTCTCTTGCCCCACAAAAAGAGCAGAACCACAGGCCAAAGCGTCACTATACTATCTGATTGCGTGAGTCTCGAACGTATTCATGTTAGATGGGTGATCAAGATGACAGAGTCGTAGACCAAACGTCCCTTGATTTCCGTAAACATAGAAATCCTAAAAGACTGGGAGGGACGCTGCAATTTCCTTTACATGCCACCACACCTTTGCGGTAAATGATATCTTCCGCAAACAGCGTGTATATAGAAACAGATATATCCGCATGCTCAAGTAGCAGCATTTGCAGTTCAGATGGCAGTTTATTAGGATTTAAGCAATTTGGAACATGGTGTGATAGTCAGCGAAAGGGTGGTGTGTTACGCAATCCTGAAAATTACCGATAAATTTGGGTTTACAAGGTCAACAATTTCATGCACTACACAAATTTAGGAGAAATTGCACTGTGGAAGACCGGTGTGGCCACAGAAATACGGTGTGCGGTCATGGACAGAGGGGCCTTACAGGCATTGTGAAACCCCTCCGGCGAGAAAATGCCAAAATCACATCCCAATTCGATACTCGGGACATAAATAGCATCATGGCTTGGACAGAAAAATTTCGATATAATTCCATGGAGTTCTGTAAACGACGACTCACAAGGGTTACATTACAGACCCAACGACAGAAGGTGCAGTGTCTCATATGGGTGCGGAAGCACCGCCATTACACACAAGATGACTGGAAACGTGTGGCTGCTCCGACGAATCGCGATACCAGTTGTTTCGTGCAGACGGCCGATTCTGGGTTTGGTAGTAACTTTATATAGTGTGGAAGCATATGCCACATTTCTACTACTTTCGATCAGATGGACATATTTTGGTGTAGTATTTTTTCTGAGGAACACTTTCAGGCGGAATGAATTGTTTTTACAGTAAAGTGAAGAGGAGAGGAATGATGACGTCGAGTGGTTTTGTAGGGAATAATAATTTTTTTCTTGTGGAGTTTCTCTGTATGACGACTACCGAGACGAAAATGAGACAATAATAAAAATTTTACGATTGCTGAAATATAAGTTTTTGGTTTCCATTCGATTCTGAAAGTCAGGCGCACAGGAAATTGAAATGCCATAATGCTGTCTCAATCATTGTACCTTAATTTGAAGTTTAGATACACAGTACATAATGGTGATTTATGTTTGGCTTTGGGATATATTAAACTTTTTATCAACAAAACGCTTTCCGATGCAAAAGGTGTCTCAGTAGCGACGTTTGAAAGCATTTTGTGAAATTTGCCTACAGTTTGTGATGCCAAACGTTCATTGTCATCAGAGCTATCTAAAAACAAAGATTGAGTATATTTGTGTTGTATGTAAATTTTAAATCTTTTCTTACCCTGATCCTCTACAATCCCTTACTTTCAGATAAGTGAGAAAAGCTTTTGACTTTATGAACCACACTAAAATAACCTTTGGATACAAAACGCCAGAAATGGATCTGATCGTTTTCGTCTTTCATTAGAGGAAACTCGCAGTCCTTTTACACTTTAAACAAATTCCTATCAAAATTAATGAAGTGTTCTTCAGTTGTTGTGATACAAAACAAAAAGGTGTTAAAGAACCTTAATACTACCTCGTTTTGAAATGATTTTTCCTGCCTCAAATCATTGCAACCACACTGTATAAGGTAATATAAACTAATAACATTGAATATCGAAATTCAAAAAAATACATCAATAACGCACTCAACAGAAGACACTTCAAAAACCTTCAGAAAATTTAGTTACAATAAATAAAGAAAATAATTACTTACATGCTTGAAATATAAGTACGTAATTCTTTTTTTATCACAGCGAAATCCATATGCTATTTGAAATATTTGCAAGACTCATACAGAGTATTCAAGATTTTATTCTTTGCGTTTTTATACGGGTTCAGTCAAAAGTACTTTTTAACTTTGAATGCATATAATTTATTTTAGTAGTTTTCACAATAATTAAAGTTTGTACCGTAAGATATTCAAGAAAAGAAATTGGATCAAATTATTATTCTCGCAAAGAAGAGGAATATTTATGAATTTATTTGAACACTAGGACAAGCCGCCAATGGTAACCGATAACTCGGAATAGTTGGCAAATTTTAAGCGAAGCTATTGCAAAATATAAGCTCATTAACGCGTGTATTACAACAAATTCTAATAAATGAACGCGTCAAATTTATGACTTCCGGAGCAAAAGTAAGAAACATTCTAAAAAAATAAATTCCTAAATTTCATAATGAACTAATTTCCTACACTCCTTCACATTGGTTGTGATCAGGGTGCAGGTAAACAAAGCGGAGAGACACACTCAGATCGTGAACCAAATTTTTCATTTTGTATCGCGAAAGATAGACACACACACACACATACACAAACTTTATTTTATTATTATAGATTAAGCAAATGTTGAGCTAACAGGCGGAGTCTTTCTATTTCTTCGTTTTTTAATTCGAACTATGTTTTTAAATAAATATTAGCGAGCCGACTTTCGTGAAACCGTTCAAGTAAAAGGCCATCTCGTTTTAATTCAAATTCTTTAATAAAACGGACTTTGGGAATCTGAAGGCGTCAAAATCTGACCATGGACGATATCCAATGACATTCTAAAAATCAAGGTGATCGAATGTGACATGTGGTAGCTATGACCGAACAAATAATTGTCTCGAGTCTTCTTACAAAAGCGGATTTTTTCCATTATTAATAAAATTGGTCAGTCTTTTAATGGTCAATCTTTTTATACGACACGACCAATCACTATGAGACCAACCCCATGTCACTCACCATGTCCCCCCTTTCTCTGTGGCAAGTGTCATTGCGATAGGCTGAAGATCTTTGGTGGAGATAGGTAACAAACCACCCCTTCTCAAAACCCGGAAAAAACCCTAAAGCTGCAAGTTTTGGAGTGATAATTCTTCAATGACATGCAATTTCTAGAATCGAAATGCGTCAACACCTTACCATGAACGATGTGCAATAGCATACAAAACCTCACGGTGATCGGATTTGTCATCTGGTACTTATGCCCGAACAACTAATTGTCATAGGAATATTTGATCGGAAATGTAGAAATTTGTGAATCTAGTTAAATTACAACACATTCACCTACTTGTTTTTTCGACCGTTAGGTCTCAGTGGATTTCAAAGCATAAGTCGTATCTTTCATCAGCTAATCTTTCCTGTGTCATCCTTAGTCCTCTACATAAGATAAGGCTGATCTTGAGGTACTACTATGTAGATGTTTTAGAAATAGCAGCCGTTTGACTCACTCCTACCCGGATACATGTACAATATGCCGGAGCGCAAAAACAAAATCGAATTCCGATATGCCCTAATGGGAAAAAGTTGTGTACTGCTTCGTAAACCATGTGCAAAATTTTTAGCGAAATTCAAATAATATCTTAAGGTTTCACTCTACCTTCAAAATTTCGGTTGGTACCTAAAACATGTCCAGAGTTTTTTAGGCAAAGCAATTAATATCTTATGGTTCCAATTTAATGCAGCAATACTCCATATTTAAGGAAAATTGCAATACTCTGACACCTAGTGTTCACCATGTGATTTGTTTACTAGTTGTGTTAGTGTGTACACTACTGTACTGAATGCACAACATATTGTGGAAATGTACAGTAGCGCACACTGCACACGGTGGACACATTTTTCGTGTTTCAGAAAAATCCCAAAACTCATCATGAGGAGGTGGCCGAACAGCGAGTTCCACCCGTGCCCAACCCAACCACCCATCCATTAAGGCAAATCAATTTTCTGTTCTTCTTTTTTAACCTTCAATTCCCTATTCTTTATTCATTTTTACCCGAAAATCTGATTTACTTTCGAAGTCTGGCATTATCTGCCGTGTTACCAACCGTTGTCTAATAAATCAGTTTCTTTGTTCTTCTTCGCAAAAGCAGCAGATGTTTCTGTTATCAACGTAACGTATCGCTCCACTCCCTGATTGTGACAAGGGAAGTTTTGCGTGCCCAATCGCTTAACAATGTCCTCACAGTCACTGTTTCATAGGTTCATTATATCATCGTCGGTTAAATGAGCAGTCAATGCTGGTTCGCTTAAGGCGCATGCTTGCCAGTCAATTAGGTCAAAATATTCATCCCCTGGAAGTTGAAATAAGGAATTTAAAATGCACTGATTGCATAGCAGTTTTTTGCCCTTGCTCTAAGGATTCTGAGGATGCAAAATTTTCTGGTGTATACTCTCGTCCGCGATCGGAGCCAGAAATATTGATTCTGGATGGCCAAAATAGCCATTCCTTTGAATTAAGAAGTCCAGAACCCTCTCCAAATGCAGGGGGAGATATCTAGATGTATGGAGCCATCATTGCAAGTGCACTTTTGGAAGATGTGGGAATGATAACTCAAGCTGATACTTCAAGGAAGGTAGGCACAAAATTAGAAGGCAGAGAAAAACAGATAAAACAGCCTCAAAACGGTAATGTGACCGGACGTAAAGTTATTAAAGGGCTGTATTTCGACGGGCATAAGAACCAAACCATAATGTATGGAGAAAGAGAAGGAAAGCGGTTCAGAAAAACTATTACTGAAGAACACGTTACTATGCTAGAAAAACCTGGAATTAAATATCTTGGGCATACCACTACTACATATTCCACCGCAAAGGACATTGCCAAATGTCTACTGGATTTTTAGATGCGAAGAATATCGACCTAAGAAAACTTTGGTTATAGGCTGCGATGGAACCGTCGTTAATACTGGCTGTAAAGGAGGTGCAATTCGCATTCTAGAGCTAGACTGTCAAAAACCTCTTTAGTGAAGCATATGCCAGTTGCACAGAAACGAGCCGACACTCCGTCACTTAATTCAACATTTGGATGGCCAAACGAGTGGCACAAAATCATTTTCAGGGGGAAATCGTCAAGCAGCTGAAGAGCTGCGAAAATCTACCTGTTTTAAAATTTTAAGCAATTGAAGCGGGTTTTCCTGAACGTGATGAAAAAATTGCAAGGGATCTTAATACGTCTCAGAAATACCTTGGGACATTAACCACGCTGTGACAACGTGTGCGTGGTCGTCCAGCATGGCACATGAGCACCGGAAAAATGGGAAATCCACGGTAGCAAATGACGGCTGGAACTCGCTGTGCCACCACCTCCTCATGATGACTTCTGGTATTTTTTCTGAAACATGAAAAATGTGAAGTGCTTCCCCTTGTGCAGCAAGTGTGGAACTCGCTGTGCCACCACCTCCTCATGATGACTTCTGGTATTTTTTCTGAAACATGAAAAATGTGAAGTGCTTCCCCGTGTGCAGTGCGCACTAATGCACATTTGCACAATATGTTGTGCTTGCTTTCAGTGCAGTAGTGCACCCACTAACATAACTAGGAAACAAATCACATGGGGAACACCATGTGTCAAAGTATTGAAATTTTAATTAAACATGGAGAATTGTTACATTAAATTGGAACTATAAGATATTAGTTGCTTTGCCTGAGAAATTGTGCACATTCTTTAGGTACCGACAAATAGTTTTTGCGCTCTAGGGAAATTCTGTAACGAACACTGTTCTTTTCTCAAAACGGACATGAAAATGTGACGATTTTACCCAAATATCGAAGTTTTAGAGGTGAAGTGGGAACCGTAAGATATTATTTGAATTTCGCAAACTTTTTGCACATGGTTTACGTAGCAATACACAAAATGTCCGCACTAGGGCATATCGAAATTCGAAAATATTTTTTTACGCTCCAGCCTAATGTACAACCAACTCAACACACAAAATTCAGAAGAAACTCTGCTGTCCAACCTAAATGGAACGATGTTAGGGGACTAATATAAGTGTATGACTATGAAGGACTCCTTTTATACACTGCTGGACAATTGCTAAGGACGGATCATAAACCGCTATATAGCGCATAAGAAAGTAAGTGTGGTTGGATGCAAAGTGAAATAAAATAATGTCAGAATGCCAGGACATTACAAGAAAGACAATTTATTGTGCTCTGAAATCCAGAAGGCTTTGGAACGTGTTCAAGGGACAAACAGGCCATTTTGTGCAGAATACGTAAACGTGAAAAAAATGCAATTACCGTCCGCAGGCATTCCGCCGTAAGATGTCAATACGGGATATGGCCACCATGGAGGGCGATGCAAGATTCCACACGTCGTGTCATGCTTTGCACAACATTTTCAAGCAGTTGTTGGGGTAATTTATCCCATTCCTCTGTCAGTGCACGGATGAGGGTGTCCTTGTTTATTGGAGGGCATTGGCGACCAGCAAGACTCCTCCCCAAAGCATCCCACACATTTCCAATGGGATTCAGATCTGGAGAACGTGCTGGCCATATGAGGAGTTTAATATCCTCGCTCTCAAGACACTCCTGGACAGCGACTGTTCGATAACATGTTGCGTTGCCGTCCATGAAAATGAATCTATCACCGACAGCACCACGGAACATGCGAACATGAGGTAGCAGAACATCATTAATGTATCGTTGGCCAGTCATAGTCCCAGTTGGAAGCACATAGAGGGACGTACGGCCATTGATCATGATGCCAGCCCATACCATGACACTACATGTCGGATATCGGTCCCTTTTCTGTATGTTTGCTGGACAATATGCAGTACTACTATCACGCCAGATCAGTTGTCGTCGACAATCAGACGATAGACTGTATCTACTCTCATCCGAGAAGAGGACAGCAGACCAGTCGTTATCAGTCCCATTGCGATGTTGATGGCACCATTGCAAACGGGCGGTACGGTGACGTTTGGACAGTGGGATGCACACAACAGGACGGCGGGCGTATAGTCCTCCTTCATGCAAACGTCTGGCGACAGTTTTTCGGGAGATCCGCTTGCCAGTAGCAGCCATAAACTGATTTGCTACCTCACTAGCTGTGCTGCGCAGGTGTCTTTTTGTTGATAGCACTATGTACCGATCTTCTGCAGGTGTCGTACTGCGAACACGACCTCCCCCTGACGTTTGCTACACTCTCCATTTGTTTGAAATGATTTCCAAAGCCTTGAAACAAAACTGTGGCTGCCGTCGAACTCCCTGGCAACATCTGTTATTTTTCGCCCTGCTTCAATCTTGCCAATAATACGGCCACGCGTAAAATCATCTAGGTGATGTCGGGAAAACATACTGAAAATTGCAAGTTCGTTAATTGATTCTTTCCCTTTCAACTTTGCGTTTGAACAACAACGGTCAATACGCGTCAAATCCTTTATATCTCTTATCAGCGCTATGACGTCACGAACAAGTTCGGCAATCCAAAATTTGCATACGCACAACACGTCTTACTGTATCCCGCACTTATGCTAATTTCCACATTTTCCTGCCTTCCATTTTATGGTTGCTATCGTTACTATTGTCATCCGTCCTTAGCAATTGTCCGGCAGTGTATAATCTGCTGAACACGTTTGAGACCAATACTTTTTGTCCAGCCTAAATGGAACGATGTTGGGGGACTAACATAACCGCATGACAAGGACAGACTCCATTCATACAACCTGCTGAACACTTTTGAGACCAATAACTGTTGTCCAACCTAAAGGGAACGATGTTGGGGGACTAACATAACTGTATGACATCCATTCATTCAATCTGCCGAACACTTTTGAGACCAATAACTGCAGTCCTAGGCAAACCGGCAGGCCAGTTGCAAAAGTTCGGAAAGCAACCTCAGAGTACACAACAGTTCTGAACAGCATAAACAATTTAGCTTATGAGAAATATTATTTCTCTGCGCATGAGAATCGTTAAGAAATTTCACCTCTTTCATTTCTCACAAACCCCACTTTAAATCAAATTATTAAATTCCTTTTGTCAGATCTTTGTTTATCAATATTTTATTTTTATTATACTTTACTGCAAAAATTTAGCAGTAAATAAGCACACCGGACAAAAAATAAGTCACCCATAGCAGAACTTATAATATTGGGTGAAGGAGCCACTTGCCTTCATAACAGTATAAATCCGGTGTGGTAGAGACTCCAGGAGACGCGGTTGTAGATGTATTGAACATCGATTGGCACCCACTCGTGCTTCAATTGGTCCCGAAGTTCAACCAGAGTACCTGGGTGTCTATTCTGGCGTTTCAACTATTATTCCAAATGATATAAAGATTTTCAATAAGACTTAAATTTGGGGATATTGTGGGCCAGTCAAGGTGAGACAGTGTTCCTAATCTTTTGTTATGCTACTAAGACACACTTTTCAGCCGTTTACACACGACAATTTTCGTCTTGTAAGGCAGGATTTACAATGTTATGATCCTCCTGGAGATGAAGGGCAAAGGGCAGCACTTCGTTATTCTAAATGCGGAGGTACACATTCTTGTTCAACTTCTTCGTCATTCGAACGAGAGGTACCCTTTCGTGGTACGCAATACATCCCCAAAACTTCACAGAACACCATCCAGCTTGAACAACACCTTCGACACAATCAGGATCAAACGTTTCATTGGGCTGGCGATGCACTCGTCACCTCCGATCATTGGAGTACAAACAAAAACGAGACTCTTAAAAGAATTTCTCGTTTTCAATCCTCCACATTAATGTTTTGGTGCCTCTGAACCCATTGATAACGTGCAACTTCGTGACTTGCTGTTAATAGAGGACACTTTCTTGGTAATCTCTTCCAGATATCCATCGCATGCAGTTCTCATTGCAATGTCCTTTCGGCACGACCAAACACGATGGCCCTTTCTTTACCACTCAGTAACATCTTTCTTACGGCCCATTATCGGACGTATCGGAAGTAACTGTCTGGGAAGCCATTTCATATGATAGCCGGTCACCCTTGCTAGTCCTCCGTAACATCCTCACGGCTCATGACGTTGCCGACATCCTACAACATTTACATTCCTGTCGCATAACTATTGATCAAGGTTTAAACAGGAAAATGCCCGGTAACACACGGTAAGGCCTGCCATCCATGGCCTCTCCGATCGCCCAACGTCTAGCCTATCGAAAATGTTTGGACGCCGCTTACTGTCATCCCTTAATGTTGGTGATGAAACATTACAGTGCAGATGAAACATTAAGAGATGAAACATTACGAGATGCGTGATTTAAAGTTGAAATGGGGAACTTGGTTTTAGTTCAGATTTCAAGCGCTTGTGTTCAAACACATTGGGAGTGACGTGTCCTTGTTAAGCCTACCTAAAGGCGTAGATCAAAAGAAATGGATTCAAGTGTCGATAATGGAAATAAAGGTGGAAACGAAAACAAATGTACTCCAATTTCATACATAAAATACTGGTAATTCCACATGCTCAATATTTTGAATTTTGAGTCAATTTTGTGTATCTGAAAATGAATATGTTTTAAATGTATGAATTATTTAATATTAAGTGTCATGAAGACGCCCAAAATATTAAGTGTAATATAAGTGTTATGAAGACGCCTCGTTTGGGCACAACAACACCACCACTGGACACTTGATGACTGAAAACTCTTAGCCTGGTCTTACGAGTCGCGTTTAAAGTTAAGGGTTTTGGAAAACAGTGTAAAAGAATTTAACAGAAATATATGCACTGAAGTGCCAGAAACACTGGTACAGACGAGCTTATGCAAAATACATAGCCACGTCGCCTATGCGCGTACTCGGTTGCGTCGGCCAGTGCGTATATAAAGCAATAGACCACCTTCCCAGCTTTCAGAGCTGTGTTCGGCATGATAATGACAAGTAATAACGATTTAAGCGATTTCCAACGCGGTGTCATAGTTGGCGCTCGTGAGATGGCCATAGTATTTTGGAGGTAGAAACGAAGTTCGGATTTTCACGGACGAACATTGCAAGGGTGTACCGTGACTACAAGAATTCCGGCGAAACCTCCAAATTACGATACCGATGTAGCCGTAAAGAGACATTAGGTGAACGTGACCAACGTCGGCTGTCAAGAATCGTTTTATGCGATAGGCGTGCAACACTAAAGCAGGTATCATCGGAATTCAAATCCGGAGCCTCAACAAGCATCAGCCTCCGAACTGGGCAAAGTACCTTGTATGCTATGAGCTTTGGGAGCCGACGCCCAAATCGAGTCCCCTAAATGGGTGAACGACACAGAGCTATGCGCCTCGTTTGGGCACAACAACACCGCCACTGGACACTTGATGACTGGAAACTCTTAGCCTAGTCTGACGAGTCGCGTTTCCAAATGTATCGGGGAGACGGAAGAATTCGTGTGTGGCGCAAGCCCCATGAAGCCATGGATCTCGCCAGTCAACAGGGAACTGTATCGGCGTGTGGGGGCTCCTTAATGGGATTGGGTGTGCTTAGCTGACCTTCACTGGGACCCCTGATACATCTACAAACATGTGACCGGCCAACGCTATGTGCGCATCCTTTCTGACGAGGTACACTCGTTCATGTCCTGCATTCATGCTGATGGGTTGTGCCTCTTCAAACAGGACAATGCACTTCTACACAACTGTCGGGACGCCAAATTATGGTCTGAGGAGCTTTCAACTAAGTTTGAGGTGTAGCCATTCTCACCCAGTACCGTGCTTTGAACGTGAAAGAACACATTTGGGATACCATGCAACGCGCTATCGAACACAGGAATCCGAGACCTCGGAATAATCCCGAATTGTGGAATGCTCTGCAGGACGTATGGTGTGCATTGCCTACAGTATATTTCCAGAAGCTAGTGGAGTCCACGCCCAGTCGTATTTCTGCAGTCGTGCGCTCCCGTGGGGACCTACCATGTATTAGACTGGCGTACCAGTTTTTCTGGAACGTCAGTGTATATGCGAGACATTACAGAAAAGTGCGCAGAGAAACAACGTATAATGGGATACGGTATGGTAACAAACAATCATCAGAACAGATATTAGTGTTCCATTTCAATTACTTCAATTTCAACAACACCTCCCTATCCGGAAAACAAAATGTTTTCATTATTGTTTGTTCTTACAATCTCTAATGGAACACGTACAAATACGAGAGGTAGAAATGTATCTTCGTATTTACTTAACTTTATGTCAACAGAGAGAACAAGCTCTACTCAGGAGTGGCTACAGCACTCTAAATCATATCCAATTTTGGAGAAAAGTAATTGAAAGAGCAAGGAATTATTAACTTCCATTATGCATGGCTTTTATTGACTATGAAAAGGCCTTTGATTCGGTGAAACCATCAACAGTTACAATGGCTTTGAAGTCGCGGTATTGAAGATGCATACATTAATACAGTATAATTCGTAACATCTATGAAAATGCAAGTGCAAAGATTCGGCTATTTGAGAATACAGCACCCATAAAGATTGGAAAGAGAGTGAGACATGGTGAAACTATATCTCCTAAACTCTTGAATGTTACACTGGAAAATGTCTTTCAGTCATTGAACTGGGAAAACAACGGGATAAAGGTTAATGGAGATGAACTAACTCATCTTCGTTTTGCTAATGACGTAGTCATTTTTGCAACTACCGCATCAGAGCTGCAGAGTTATGGTCTAGGAACTTGGTGACAAGAGTAAAGAAGTGGAAATAAAAATGAAATTTAGAAGACAAAAGTGATGTACAATGCTTTTACAAGAAATGAAGACATCGATTGATGGTTAAAAGCTGGAGATAACCGATATCTACATTTATCTTGGACAGCTGATATCAAGTGAGGGTCACATTGATGAAGAAATTAATAGGCGTATAAAATTTGCCACCCGGTAATAAATTAAGGCGTTTTCCTTCCCCTTTCTACTTCACTTCCGTTTCACTTTCCTATAGGGCACTTCTAGCCCAAATCTCATAGCTTCCTATTTCTATGGTTTGTTTAAGACCTGTGGTCAGACACTCCCTTCCTAACTCCTGTACATATGTTCATTTGAAACCTATTTATAAGAGTTGTTCAAGACCTGGGGTCAGACACTCCCTTCCTAAAATCCTCTACATGTGATCTGATCTGAAATCTAGCAACTCACTTCTGCAAAGAAATTAGGGAGGCCTTTCCCTGTCACCCTGGTTTCCTTTGCTTCATTATAGGGGCTGAATGTGCTTAGATATGTGTCCACTTACCCCGTTTTTCCTATCTATCTTTATTTTTTTAGTTCTCTCTGTAAGCACTCACTCCCCTAATCCAGTGATGCTTCTTTCCTGGATGTTCTTTGTGATCCGAATCTTTTTGATAAGTACAGTAAGTAGTTTCTACTTTTTTGTTGTGCGTATGTGCGAGAGTGTGTTTGGCGCTCGATGATGAGAGTGTATTGGCTGATCGTTATTCTGGGTTTCAGCAGTACATTGTGCAGCATAGCCCTGTACAGCAGTTAACTAACAGTGAGAGAGGGAGAGAGAGTAACTGTTGACGTCACTAGGAGCGGGTTTTTTTTTAGTTTGGGGGTTTTACGACAACCGTAAGCAACTCAAAAGGCTATAAGCAGTCGTCCGTTTCTTATTTATTTCCACTTGCTCCAGGGAAAGGAGAGAGCCAGGGCAGTAAGACAAACACAAAGTCCATGCCTCACTGGGATTCGTACCCGGACCAATGGTCATTACGCATCGCTTAAGCCACTGCGTCATCGTGGCGGCACTAAGAGTTGTAGAGAACAGTAGTTTAGGCCGAAGAAAAAGGCAAAAACGTTTTTGTTAGATTAGGATCGTGATGTAATAGCAGAATTGGGATTATCGTGAAAAAGTAGTTCGGGACAATTTCATGAATATTTCTGCTGAACTTCGCAAAATATCGAAGATGAATAAAAAAACGAAGCATAACAATTCTTGAACACTATTCTTTAAATTTAGTTGCGAAATGGTTAATGATATCCGAGACGATTTTTTTTTGCTTTGCTACATAAACTATACAAGTATTGTATTTCTGTCATCAACGCTTTAGATATTCTGCACCCTTTAGTTTTCTCAAAGTTAGATTGTTGGTTAGGAAAATGTAACAAGACATTATGCGCTTTTGAATTATGCAAATTTCTGCTTCCTTGGCCTTTCCAAGGCACACTTCAATAGGAATGGTAACAAGTTAGGATGTAAAAAGCAACAGATCTCAATTAGCATAGAATAATTAGTACAGCAGCTGTACATAAATGAAACATACTCAACAGATTAATTATAATAAAATCTGAGTTCAATAAACGTCCTTTGCTATGCACCCTGCCAAATGGGAAAACGACTAACTCCCAGCAATTATCTTTTTCTTAGGTGCCACACCCTTTTTGTTGGCAAACGGTCAGGAACTAATAGGGTAAATAAAAATAAACTTTAAATGACAAAGCATAGAGTGACAACTGTTTACTGTTGTTGCACACAGGATTACCCATTGAAGCCCCTTTCGGCGCATTTATTGCACAGGGAATATCTTTCCGACTTTGCTGACATGGATTTAAGTTTTTTTCATTCTGTTAGATGGTTAAAATCACAAGATCTACCTTTCCGATGATTAACTTCATTCATTTATAGAGGCAGAGTTTCTTGTATGGAGTGTTTCATAAGGTGACACGTTTAATCCGTTGCAGATTGCTTAAAATGAATTTCTATATGGCATTTTATCAAGTTGTATATCCTTACCGATCCAAAACCTCTTATGACCTTTTTTCGTGAGTTAAGTAGTGATTTCTATTTTACTTTTTCATCTAGCTTCAATATTGTTAAAAAGTTTTAGGAGATATTAGAAATATAAAATTTAGTTCTATGTTTCCTTTTGCTCATTGCGGCGTGAATGTCGACATAGGTATCTAGTTTGATAAATAAAATCTGTATTTAGCCTGCGCCAGCGATTCGTACCGTTATTCGATAAAACTATCTCACACTAATTTCATGCTGATTATTGAGTATTACAGCATTATTTTACGTGAAATCATAATTTCTGTTATTTACACAACAATTTCGAACTATTATGTGCAACAAAAGAGGATTATAGACGGCATTGTATTAAAGCCTGCTTCATCTTTCGTTACTATATTGGAATCCGTTCAGCGTACATACAACTCACAAAACGGAACTTAATGAAAAATTTGGAAATCATACTTTTTCTGATAAATATCAGCAGCAACTTAAACACATGTGATTATCCATGTCGAGCTATAAAGGAACAGCAAGGTGAAATCTGATAAAAACAGAATACTAAGGTGTATGAAAAAAACATTTAATTAAACAAAAGTAAAAAACGAATTTGTAGTATTTATTATTTCAGTGCAAATATAAATTTGGCAACAGCTTTGGTAAATTCACTTTTTTAGCCAGATGAACAGGTTCCGAAATGTTTTTGAGGTTTTTGAAGCTCAGTTTTGTGTTCCGTGAATTGTATATGGAGAAAACGGTTCCTGAAAACCCAGCTACTAAAAATCCCCTACTATTTCATATCGATGAATAGATCTGTGAAATGCAATCTATGCTTCGAAACAAAAAAACTTCCCGCTTCTATTATGCCTATTGGAAACCAAATACAGTGAAAAAAAGTTAAAAATTTAAGCAGAATAATCTTAATTTTAAAACACATTAATTTCTAAATATAATAAACTGCAACTTATAATTTGCAAAGCACGTAATTATGTATATATAGATTTGTCGTTATAAATATTGTGCATGTGTCTCATTGTAAAGCCGAGGTGCTCAACATATTTGGAGAAAAACGTTATAATGTATTTCACAAAAATTTTGAATGTACCGCCGAAAGTCTCAGAAGCCCTACAAACTGGAAAATAATTATGAAGAAAGAAAAATGTTTACGAAACAAAAACGTGATACACAGTGATATATTTTTATCCGGAATATTGAAAGCATGAATTGAGTTCAGGCAGTAGTTTATAATGATATCGTACACTTTTCGGAAATGTTACTAGAGTAAAGCTTTATTTTATTTTTCGATATGGAAATTAACGTCACACTTTCCATTGGAAGAATCATCAGAGGAAGAGAAAATGAAATTTTACTGACCAAATGAGAAATAAAAAATTGTTTTTTAGAATAATGATTTTCTTGTATTCATTGCTCTCGTCTCTGAAATAGTTAACAGTTTTAACGTATTGGTAATTGACGATACTTTTCCAATTGCACTTGTGTTTCTGTTGTGTTACCTGGCATTGATTAATCTATTCTGCAGTTACGCTTCTTATGGTCAGCGTTTTCTTAAAATATTTTCGGTGTACCATCACGTGTTTTGTATGCATTCTTTACAGTGCCATTTATAAAACCAGGGAAACCAAAAAGTGTTCGGAACAAAAGCGTCACCTTCAGTGATGATTCTGCGACGTGTATGAAACTTTGTTTTAAAAGATTGCTTTTTGGGCGGAGTGTGTGACATACAGTGGGCATGAAATTTAAGGAGGGACGATTACCGAAAGTCATTGAAAACTTAGTAGATTTTAGACACAAATTTCAAACACATTTGCTGCAGCAACTTCATTTCTTACTTTCCATTTCTGACATTATCTTATATTTCACTGATTTCCTTAACGGAATTCTACAGTAAAGGTTCCACAAAATTGGCGGAATGGACTGTTAAGAACAGTTAGCCTAAGGAAAATTAGTAACCTATGTTAAATTTTGTCCTTGCTTGGACTTCATAATAATGGGGAGAAACGCTAATTTTTTTTTGTGAAACACTATGATAAAAATGAACTTCTAACGAGATTCGCACGCGTCTCATCTAATATATATTACGTCTTGGAAAACGGAAAAGGCTTGCATATTGTTTGCTTGAAGGTAAAGCAAGAGGTGACGAATGAATGTTTTCATTATAATGTTACAAGAGGAAATATGTTTAAAAATGTGTAGAAGCTAATCTTTCAATAAAAGAAAAGAAGAAGAAAAAAAGAAGAAAGTGGAATATCATAACTTGCCCATGCTCAGAATGAAAAGCCACAAAAGGAAATCATAAATATTATGGAGCAAATTTTTCAGAAGAATGTGCAACACATTTGAAGGAATAAAGACTTCTTCATTGCCAGTCGGCAATGAACACTTGCTTTGTGTCTTGTACACTACATTTCTTAATGTACATCCCACAACATTACATTATAAGTTTGCCTTTAAATGCTAAGTTCTGACAATTTTCTTCGATGCAAATGTTTGATTTTTGTTCAGTTTATTTCATGTCTTCTGGTTACAAAAATTTCATTCACATATTGTACTATTTCATATTAGAAGGATGTTAATATGTTATTCACTTTACTGATATCTTGCTCATTTGACACGTTAAAAATATTGCTTCACTTGGAGGACCCTAATTTTGGAAGTAACCACCTGGGTCATATTTGTTTATATTTGTAATATAAAACACCGCAAATTTTGACCACAATTCTTGTCTGTACTTTACTATTAAGGAGACAGAATGGACTAAAATTCTTGACTTTATTTTCATAGTTCCATGTTCTTTTTTCTGGTATTTAGATGCGTATGGATATTTGCATTACCATGATCTTTAGTAACTTTTCGGGATAAAATATTTTGAAAATCGTTTTCCTACTCACTATGCAATACTTCTGCATAAATAAATATTTTTAGCAAATTAATACTGAAAATTAAATATTATTAAGCCTTACAAAGTGGACACAAATTTGAAAGTATTTTTCTGCTCTTTTGCGATAGTAAATGAACCTTCGTTTTATTACAATCGTTTTGATAAACCCATGCTACTGAAATAATTACGATAAATTTCCATTTGTCTCCGGCTAAGTAATTTCAGAAAGAAGTCTACACCTTGATCGGGTTTAAGCAACGTTCCATGGCATGATGCTGTAAACACTATGCTTTTTTTGTTTTTCAGATACAAGTCTTGTATATTACTTGGTTTACAGTTGATAAAAAGATTTTCGACGAATTGCTCTTTGGTTTAGTTGAATTTTTTAAGACGAGATACCTTACATTTGAAATAGTGGTAAAAGTACCTGTTTCTTCGATAGGTGACTGGTGTTTTTTTTACTGTTAAGAGAAATACTAGCCAATTTTTCGCTCTTATATTAATGACTTTATTTGGTGTACATGTAGTACGTACTGTATCTTCTATGAATATTGGTTTTATTCCATTAAAAACACTCTGAAAATGATGGAATTCGAGAATCCCATGATTTTCACAGCATTTGTTAATTACGGAAAAAGAACATTTCGTTTCGCAAAGAGCAAAAACATAACCATCTATCTACAGTTTGTTAACTTATGCCATTTTCTTCACAAACGTTATTTAAATCCAGAAGGTGTTTCTTTCGAATTCGTCTAACTCGCTATTGAAATTTGCAATACATTGAACTTCCTTTATTTTCCGTAATTTATGGTTAAAAACGTTCTAAAAATGTCTGAACATCCTTTGTATGTGGTTTTTTCTCTTAATCAGAGTTGCAGCAATATAAGAAAAATGGAATAAAATTACCGTGGTTACATTTCATATTGCTTAAACATATTAAATGAAACGCCGTTGAGCTAGAGGAAGATATGAGTGATTCACAACAGACTCCTGTTTGAACGACTGTGGTGCTGTGTTGTGAGCTTCTTTCACTGAATATGGTTACATAGTGCCGGAAATTTAGTTCGGATTACGACACACTCAATGAATCATAACTATAACTCTGCCTAACATGATATCATTCTTTTTAATCGGAACAGTCATAGTTTGCGAGATATTTATTTGTTGATTAAGGGTATGTGGTGCTTCAATGTAAATTAAATTATTGTTTTTTCAAAGAACTGTTTCGCTTTTCCGGTCATAAATATCGTAAGCATGTTATGCGGCAAATAATAGCTTAGTACCTTTGATTCATATTTTATTGATGTGTAAATTCGTTTTCACGAGACTTTATCTCAAACACTTCCAGAAAATGTTAATATCACAAGCGTTACTTTTATAGAAACTTATAGAAACGGTATAACCCATACAGTTGGAAAAGTATTTCTCTCTAAACTCAGTGTAAAATTTTTAGAGTAGTACACAATCAGAAGCTAATTGTTTTAAAACCCTCTTGAATATTTTTCCTTTGGGACCAAGGTATTACGTATTGAGCAACATCAAGCCTTGAAAGCAGATTTAACTATTTATGTTGTTGTGAAGTAATGGAAGAAATACTTCACACGGTCATTTTTAAAGTGCAGGTGAAACTTGCAAAGTTCAGTGAACACTAATATCTTACATTGAAATCCAACAGAATGCTTTTGACAGAATTCAAATTATGATAAATGAGAATAATTTGTTTGAAACGAGTTTTTCATCTAACTGTCTACAAGAGTTGAACTTGGAGATCCGTTCACTCAGGTTTCGATACCACAGGTGCCTACTACGTGGATACAATGTGATTAAAGAACCATTAAGCTTCTTCCAATTGTTGCCCCGCAGACATTGAAGACTGAAATATAATCACAGCTTATAATTTAAAATGAAACAGAAACGATTTGTTTTTTCAATTCCTAATACATCTTGAAGTTAAAAATGTTATATACACTGCTTCTTTTCTTGAAGCAGTACAAATAACATTTTTAACTGAACAAATTCCCTAATACAAGTGAACACTGTAGGCTAATAATTCAAATAAAGCCATCGTTTAAAAGAACAGGTTCCGAAAGAAGGGCATCAATTTTAGCTAATTTTTAAGAACACTCTTCAGGCGTAACCTCGATTTAGCTTTTAGGTTACACGTAGCTTAAGAACAAACTGCATTTGGAACCACTAACGGTTTTTTGTAAAGAGGAAGCTTCAATTAAAAAATGAAGAAATAAAAATGCAAACTTTTGCACATTTTTGCTTAGGAGCTAGAAAACGTAAATCACTGACACCTATTCTATTCTACTTAAGATTGGTACATACGCACTCTGTAGATTTGTCGTAGGACAGTTATGGGGCTTTTTGTGCACGGGTAGTGAAATTTTTAGCACGTCTTTTGAAAAACGTACTTGTTCATAATAACGTTTTTCCTTCCGACGTGGGCATTGTATTGCTGCAAATACCTGCATTAGTCGGATTTCAAATTCGACCTTAAAGGGGAAACACGTAATGTGAGAACAATGGTCGTTACGTTCTGTTTATTTTCCGATTAACAACTTCGCCGCTACAGTACTTAAAAGTAGACATCCTAAATATTGGACTAAAATATTTATTAATCTGAATATCAATTTTGATGAAGGCAATTTGTGTATCATTTATGACAAAGGTAATTTTGGGTACAGCGTTGCTTTAAAGTAATTCATAGTTCTTTTACTATGTGTTTGTGGGATAGCATAAAGGTAAATTCCGACTTCTACAATATCTCTGTTTGATGGATTACAAAGATTCCTTCTGCGTTGCCTTAAATATCGCTTAGTGAGTTATAATGTAATATCTTTATATTAGGTACAGCTAGTGATATTTTTCTGGACTTTTCTTCAATGTCATGGTATTTTGAATACTCGCACATGATATTCTTTTGCTTATCCATTCTTAACTACGAGTGCGTTCATTTATGTACCCAGCTTTCTAACGTTCTAGACATGTCTATTTGTTACACTGTGCCTGTCAGCGCTTTCGTGACTAACTAATGCATAATACAGTTTACGCTCATACCTCTTTTATTTTGTAGATAGTGATGTAAAACGTATTAAAAGTACTATCGTAATACTTTTAAAAAGCGAAGTGATAAAAAAAGAAAGGATAGAACATCTCAAGGCACAACATCCGGCACAGTTGACGTGGCGTCTGGTAAAAGTCTTGTATGCTTTAGACATAAATGCACTGCAACTGTTTCTCGAATCCATTCCAAATCGAATACGTGCTGTAATTACTGAAATACAGTTTCTAATCTAGAGTCCGGTTGGTGTATATATCTCACCAAATTTCTTATTTTGTAAAACATTCATCAATTATTATCTTGAAGCGTCAAATGTTATTTTCAGTAAATTTCTTTTGTTTATTGATTAAAAAAATTACTGTAGACAGCGTAAAATTTTATTTGTGCACAACATTTTTTAATAATATGGAAATTAGAGAAACACAATTTGACAATTATAAACGAATAAAAAAATAGGGTAATATGAATCCCAAAACATCTCATATGTATAAGTTTGAAAGAATTTTAAAGCAGTTCCTACTCATAAACAAGAGTTAAGAGTCCGTGTTTCCCGATAAACAAAATAATGCTTCAAGGAATTGCATTTATTTTAAACCTTTTTTCCCTTTCCTAAAACTAATTTTGGTGCAACATGGTTTGCTCATTTTGTTTGGAGTAGCATTATGTTTCTGATTTTCATACATATGGTATTTTTGATTTTTCACACTTATTTCCTTCAGGTTTTTCGCAATATTTAGAAATTTCAAATTGGTAACATTTTAAACGCATACGTATGAATTTTTGGTATTTATAAGTAACATTCAATTTTTGAAATAACTAAGTCTGCACTAAAATAATTGGAAAATTTATTGAATATTATTTAGTACCGATTGTTTAAGAGTTGTTTCTCGTAATACCCTAGTCTTTTGAATGCCTTTAAAAGGCTGCGCTCTTTTTGATCAGCATAGTTTCTGGTGATGCCAAATTCAAATTTAGCGCTTAGTATCCGACTTGTACCCTAAAGATATCGAGCTGATCATAACGCCTCATTTAAGGTTGAATGGTTACATTACCACATTAAGAGATGTGTTACATTTGTTTGGTCCCCTTCCTCGATATAAATCATTGTTGAACTGTGCTGTCATTTTCTGTCTCAGAAATGTTGATATTGGTGTTCATGTGTAAGTTACTGGTCTGACTATTGAAGATCTGAATTTCCCTTTCTTTAGAGTTAGATGAGAAAAGTTTTGCGTGTAACATGAACTCTTCTTCTGCTTCCTACGAGATCGATTACAAACAAAATAAGGGCGAACAGAAAAAGTTTCACTTTCATCCATAGTGTTCAAAAATATTTGTTAAAAAATCTGGCTAACCAAACGAAAAAAAATATAATATCACCGATATTTGAACTCAGCGGAAAGCGAATCATATGAATTCTGTTAAAAACCACTCATCAACCGAATTAAAAATCTGAAACGGACGATTACAATTTCGGAAGAAATTAACAGAAAACCAATATTCCATAATAATCCAATCCTCTGTGTTGTGCAGTTGGTGTGTTTTATAGCGGGAGTCCCTGAGTTCTTTCTGTCAAGTTTCAGTGTTCATTTTTGCCGTAACTTTTAGGACTTAGAAGGAGACATGTTGTTAGTCAACAGCGTTTTTCTTTGAATTAAGCAGATTTACGTTTAAGTGTGTTTTTCTTTTCTTTTTTTTTTTTTTTTTTTTTTTTTTTTTGTCTGGATTGGATGAAAAAATTGAACAGACGTATTTGGAAAGTAAGTACTGTTTGGCTATTAAAACTAAATAATAATGTATTTTGAAAAAGCCTTATTTTTACCATACTCGCCATATCTTAAACTACATTATACGAAACTTCCTCTACTATGAGACATTTATCGCAACGGGACACTGGGTTTTTTTTATCCTCTCGTTATAGAATGGACTGCCTTTGCAGACAGCCACTCCTGCACAGCTTTGCCACATTTGTGCTGCCAAATTCCCGAAATTTGGCTTTTTTTTTAGTTTAGTTGGCGTTAGGGAATTGATTTGACTCGTTTTCTTTTTCCTGGATTTTAACATTAGGTGCACAAAAATTACATAGCATCCTCTTTTGAAGTAATTTTTCCTTAAAATAGGTATTTTTGTTATTCTTACTCCGGAAAAGTCTTCAAAGCAGACTATATGATGTGAACGTACAGAAAAATTATGTTCATCAAGTTGATTTTTGTGTTATAAAAAATTTTAACAGAATGCAGTATGTTCGTACAGATGAACGACAACACTGAAACTCATCTAAAAAAACATCATAGGATGATGTATGTGCATACTAGAAAAACCTCTCAGTCACGTAACATGCAAGCTTCCCTCAGCAGAGATATATTTCAAAATC
Organism: Macrothele yani; assembly: GCA_039090855.1. Lineage (NCBI taxonomy): Eukaryota > Metazoa > Arthropoda > Arachnida > Araneae > Macrothelidae > Macrothele > Macrothele yani. The sequence continues at coordinate 55,319,974 of CM077034.1, read as the reverse complement.
TATCAAAGTTGATCCCTGAAATCATTTAAATCACGTTTCAAGGACAGTGTTTTCAGAGTTACATTTTAAAACCCTTGCACAAAACATCAACAGAATTATTGAAGAAAATTACAGAAAAACGTTGTTGTCAATTAAGAAAAAGCTCCATTTGGGAAACATGGGCTTTCTTCATACAGTTAACAGATTTGCATTGACATCCTTCAACAACATGCGTACTTTTGCCCTTACTGTTTTAACAACCCCGTTAGTTATGCCGTAGTTGGGACGATATATTCTCTCTTGTAACCTAGGTTAAAGCAAAATCATGAAACAAAATGAAACTAAATTATCTTGATGCTATTAAGAGATTCAGAGGAGAACAACAATTAACGTCGTAAGGACTTCACCCCATGTCCGAAACTGCTAAAAGACTTTACATCTGACGAGATTTGTATTGTATATTCTATTTGTTCCTGTCAGGATGACAGTAATAAACCGAATCCAAAGCTTTTGTCCCATGCAAATATGAAGTATACATTTTAATAATGTTTGGTTTTATCAAGTATTTGTTTAACTTTAAATTAAAGTTTCTATTTGCCAACCATGCTTTTGTACTGCACCTTTGATTTCGTCATCGTCGAAGAAACTTTAATCAGCAAGGAACTAATTCAGATGTAAGAATAAAGGATAGTCACTTGATGCTTAGTCTGGGAATTAGGGGAGGTCATCCATTTGTTTCCCGCAGCCTAATGCAGTGGTCACTGACTGTGTCTGTGCCGTGATGTGAGGCCGAGCATTAACATGCCCCAGGAAAACGTCGCTTTCTGGATCGCACGACAACACAGTTTCTCCAGGATTTCAAGGCAGGATGATAAGTTTACTGCTCTGTTTTCAGGCAAGAATTCAATAAACACGACCCGCTGCATGTCCAAAAACACTGTGCGCGTGATTTTGCTGTTGGAAATGATCTGCTAGTACATCATGCGATGTGGTGTGCCGTCATACCATGGGTATCTTCTTCGATTCCGGAGTTATGTGGTACACCGATGTTTAGACCCCTGTAACGATATGGCTAAAGAACCCACCACTTTGCTCACTGTATTGTGTGACAGATATCAGCGCACTTCCAGCTGCTTGAGTTTGTGGTCATCGTATCGTCTCTTTGGGAATCCGCGTAAGATATATAAACGTGGAAAGAGCGAAGATCTTTGTTTGATGAGCTTAAGCACAATTCCCATAAACCCAAAGGAACTATCACAGTTTCATAGAGAACGTTCCTTGAAATTTTCTGGAAATGCAAAGAAAACGCCGAAATTGTAAAACATCTATTTTAACGTACTTTTGCATCCACCGCACGTTATCGTTAATCACAGCTGGCTGGCAACTCTACTATTCGTCCTGCACGAAATCATTGCCTTCGTTCAGTTGTCTTACATATTTCCTCAGCATTCCTTTAGGCAAGGCAGTTTCACTGTAGACCTCACAAATCTGACGAATGGAAAGATGAATGTCAGCCTATTTCACACGTCTCGCCTTCAGAAATCGAATTACCAACCTTATCTCACAGTGGGTGGACCGCTCAATCTTCTTAAACACTTGAAACGCGCAGAATAACACACAAACGGGATAGGATGTTGTCGTTATGACGTCTGCAGCTTGTCGGCAAATGAGGAAACTTCCAGCGCATGCGTGTTATCGCAATTGCAGCGGTGCAGCAAAAATATTGCCAAATGGTAGTTTCTCTGCTAATATGCCTCCTAATATTGTTGACTTTTTTATTACATCCTCAGCGTTTTCACGTTTTTGGGATTCGGGAGTGGCGCTATATAGATGAGTATATAATGTTTCTCAGTATTAAACAACCTGTGGTTTAAATAGCAAAATCCACAGTCTCAAACGTAAACAATCCGTCGGCAAATCCACGGAGGGTTGCACGTCGCACATCGAAAGCTCACGGGCTCCTTGCGGTCCGATTATGGAAGTTTAACTGGAATTTCGAATCACTGAATGCATTTTGAAAACATTCGTCCATAGCTTTCCGCTAGTGAGAACTGGAATAGCAAATCTGGTAGCAATGCTACCACTGTTTGCAAATTTAAACTACTTTCTTTTTCAAAAATACAGCTGGCAGTCGTTAATTGTCATCCGTCAATAAGGCGACAATTGTTCAGAACCTATGCGATTGGAGTTTTCAAGATCAGAGCCTTCTCTCTTCCTTGTATGTATATTTGCAATGGTGTGCATTTCCCAAACTGGTATTACGTTGATGCAGAAACGCAAAGACACATGAAAATCATTTATAATACACTTAGTTTTAATAGCCTTGTGCCACGAAAGGACAGTGATTTAATTTTAAAATACCTAAAACCATGGCAGAAACCAAAACTATGCTCTTTATAAATATATTTCATTATTTTTTTAAATAACTGATATTACTACGAAGCTTTAAAGACAAGTAAAAAAGTCAACACCGAACAATACTAGCGGCTTTGCCATAAGCCACGGATGTAACTTAATACGAGCAGTCCAGAAAAATACGAGCAGTCCAGAAGATCCGATGCCAATGTACAAACAAACAAAATCCGAGTACATCCTACAGTTTCTTTTAACTGGAGCATTAATTTTTGTGGCTTGTACATGAAACACCTTATATACAATATAACGCTATTTTTTTGTTTCCTAACTAATCTACGGAGTGTTAGAAACTTGCATATTAGCCCCTGACGGATAAATTATTTCACGAAAGTAAAGAAAATTACGAATTCAACAGCAAGTGAGAAGCGGTGACTAGCATAACAATTTCGTTATGTCTTCATGGTATAAGATTTCAAAAATAAATTTGAAAGACGTATTACGTTAGTTTGGGATGTTTTTACGATTGCTTTGGTGTTAATAAAAATAATACAATATGATACAATAATGGAAAGTGATTGAAATGCGTCCGACATGTATAGTGAATCTCCACATTTAAAATAACCACCTTTTAACCAAGTGTTTTCATGAGTTATTGTCCATTTAAAGCCTCCATTTGTGTTGCGCCGAAATTAAAAAAAAATAAACGTTCTCTTTATATATCTCAAATCAAGTCCACGTCCTTTACTTGTGGTACTCTACACTGTACATATACAAATGTAGCTCTTCTGCATTATATTATTATCTTTCTATTTGACTTGCTATGTACGACGTTGATAGTGGGTGGCATAAGTTGTGTTTCAAAAACCTAGGTTTTACACCATTAAAAGAATCAGTCCAGAGCTTACAACGTAATCGATATACGCCTGAATTGGATATTTAAAGTTGGATATAAGAGGAGAAGATATTTTTCATTATGAACCCAAGATAAAGAATCTTCAACTCACGAAACGTATCCAAGTGAGTCTCATTTGAAAGTAAATAAATAGAAACTGCTCCATTTCTCCACAGTGCACAGCATAAAAGTAAACACACATTCCGATCCCATTGCGTTAACGACACAAGATGACTTCTGAAACATTTTAAAGGTTTTTTTGGCTATACTCACATCAGATCACATGTAGAGGATTTTATGATGGGAGTGTCATACCATAGGTTTTAGACAACCCTTAGAAATAGGAAGCTAGGAGATTTGGGCTAGAGTACCCGGTAGGAAAGTGAAACGGAAGCGAAATAAAAAGTGGGAGGAATACGTCCTTATTTATTACCGGGGTGGGATACCCGCGGCCCGACGGCTTAACGTACCCATCCGACGCATGGCGGATATTTAGTGGATCGAGCGTTCGTACCTGCCTGGTATCGAACCCAAGGTCTTCTCCGTGGTAGTCACGAATGTTGACCACTAGGCCACCCGAGGCCAAGTGGTCACATGTTTCATTCCGCTATTGAATCTGGCATATCAATGAAGGTATCAGCGTAATGGTCAGATACACCTGAATTGGAATCATAAGAAAACAAAAAGATCATCAGTTATGCTCTATTCAGGAGGCAAAAGAAATTAATGATCATCATAGATATAACTATGACAAGGAATACGTCACAAGCGAAACAAAATAAAAAATACCAGAGATGTGTGCTTATTAAAAAATATACAAACATAATATTTCTTCCGAGGATTTAGCAAAATATAATATTTAAAAGGAATATACAAAAACCGACAGGAAGTAGTGATATATTAAAACATAGTTTTGTTCGTAAAAATATATGGAAACGTAAGAAAAAAACGAAAAATTTAATTTCAATCAGAAAGTATTTGCGACAAGGACTTTCTCTAATTGTAGAGTACTTTCTCTAATCTCATGGAATAAACAAACATAAAGCAGGTCAATGTGTCTTGCTGCTGGAAAGCGGACATTCGTTCCGAGACATCACCACTCGCGTGGGATGAAACTCCGGCAGTCTCGTGTCAGTTAGAAGAGGAAGCGAGTCTCGTGTCAGTTAGAAGAGGAAGGTCTGACACACGGAATGAAAAGGTTTGGCGTCCAGCAGTGGACGAATGAAAAGGAAGACTGTCATCTCCACCGTATTGAGTTATCGGGCTTAACAGCCGCTGCCCGTGAGGTTGACAAACGTCAGTGTCTATATCAAACAGTTCCGTATCTCCAGTTATCTGAGAACAAAGAATCGTGAAGATTCAAAGTTATCTCACCTACCATCGGGTTCGAGAAAATAATTCGAGCAATTGTAGTATTATTAAATACAGCTTCAATTGTAATGGACTAGGTCTGGTACAACTCATGTACGAATAAAAAGCTCCCCTTATAATCGAATTCCTGCGTCCGTAGGCCAAGCTGTGTGAGCTGAAATTGCAGAGTTAGTAGGACACTCTCGTAGATGTAATGGAAAGATAAGTCTTACTACATAATTCATTCTGACGTGTCTGTCGAAAGATCCAACTAATTAAAGATATGATAGATCACGCAGACATAAGTATTACTTGACATCGGAATCCATAGCGGTTCAGAACCTGTCGACTACCGTGCACTAAAAGAGTTAAACAGCGTTTTCTAACTTGATTTAACACACCCTAGTTTAAAGTAAGGTGGATGTCGTAGCCCAATTGAAAGCAATGGGCGTAGTCTACTTTTAACTATCGTCAACCAGAGAGTTTTTTGAAAATCTGCATTTTTTGCCTCCAGAAAGTTATACTGATGCGTAGCTGGTTTTCATATTTCTATATCCAAAAAAAGGGTTTAATAGCCTCGACCTATAAAATAGTATATTTAGTATTATTGAAATTGCATGCAGTTACTTGGTGCAAAGGTATATACTTTAAATATACCTGTATATATTTTATATTTCTTCCTAAAAACTATAAATAATGTAAACATTGTCTTTCCTTCAGTTCTCTGACCCAAAAAAACTATTAAGACCATAATAGAATCCGTTTGTTAATCAAATCCTAAGATTTTATCATCTTTTGAAGGTGTACTATCTATTGTGCCGTTGCAAATACCATCACACGGTTTACATTTTGAAAATAACAGCCAAAGAACTATATGGCCATTAATATCTCTGTTGGACTTACTTGCCAGTAGTTGGGATCAAAACTTGAAAACTATAGAAAACTTTGTTCATCTCTGTTTCAAATTATTCCTATTAAATACGGTAAAAAACGACGTTTTGAGGTATCTTAGGTACTTCTTTTATTTCTAATGATTATGAACTACTCTTTAATTAATTTGTTGGACTAATTTCCGTATCTTTGGAGATAGAGATTTCGTGAAATACTTTGGAATTAATTTGTTGCAGTACATTCCAACATTTGGAGGTAGAGGATGTGTTATGTTGAAGAAACAAATGTCGATATTGACTCTTTTTAGATGTATTTACTGTGTGATTCGGATTCGTTCGACATTACATTGAATCACGAAACAAAAAATGAAATGTAGTTTGCAGTATATTTTTCTCTTACATTTAGTACAACAACAGTTTATACAGAAGGATTTTCACCTTTATTCCAATTTTTCAATTCTCATTGCCCCTTTTACTAGACTCGTATTATTAAAGTTACGATTTCAGTTTAGAGCATTAAAGTACCTGTTCGTAAGTTTTCCTTTAAAAATTTGAAATTTGGCGAATTCACTCCATGAAGTAGGTTTCATATACGCATGCTGCTATAAATACTCACGAATCGAATAACGCTGTCCGCTAAATGACAAGCATAAAAATTGTAGGTCTTTAAGTCGAACGAAATCTAAGTTCTTTCCGTATGCCTAAATTTCACAATTTTGTTTACGAAACTTTTGTATTCGGTTCACATTATTATCGAATGGTTTCGGTTCCTAGGTTGATAATGAAAATATGTAAAACCAATTCAAAACCAATAAAAAAATCCCCTGAGTATATACGTTTATTTCTTTTTTCATTGAACACTGTAACTCAATGTTTGTTCCGCCCTTCTAATTTATTTCGTTTTAATGAAATCAAACGCTAAACTCTCCGCGGAAGGCAAGTTTAGCTCTCACTAATTCTTCGTCTGCAAAAAAATATTCATCTGGAGCGTAAACGCCTCATAACGGAAAAACCGTTCTTTGCAAAAAATTAGAAGTTAGGTGCTAAACATTTCCCACCTGGAGCTCCATCCAATTAAAAAAAAATACTAATCGTACATTTAAAGCAGAGATATATAGGAAATTGCAAATTTAATTTAAGCCATCTAGCCAAAAAACTGTGCATTACTTGTAAAAGAAATTTTATTCTAGTAGTATATATTCTTCCCTGTATCCATCGGAAGGAATTATTTTTAATTGAATATTTAGAAACATTTGTTTGGAATAAAATGCAGTGTCAATTCGAAGTCACAGGCCTATTCGTCCTCTATCGTTGACTATGGACATTGCAAAAACAACGGAAAGCAAGCAACATGTTTCTCACATTTCACACTTCCCAATACAATTAGATTTTCTATGATGCAAGAACAGTTGCGAAGAGGGAGAGAGAGAGAGAGAGAGAGAGAGAGAGAGAGAGAGAGATGATGTCCAGGCACCGAAAGACGGAAAATGGTACCATAAGCACGCGATTGTTTTACAAAAAAGCTAAATTCCATTTGTGAGACCGTCAAGTTTTTAGATGTATTTTACAAAAAACCTTAAATCCCTTTTCTAAGACCTTCTTCATTAGTATCTGCGAATAATTACAATAAATCCTTTTGAGGTGTTGCGAAATATCTAGCCAGTGCTTTGACCCTTAAGCATGGGATTCCATATTCTACAAAAATTACTTTCAGTAATCAACATAATTTTGCACGTTCTAGTCATATTACGCAAATAACTTTTCGGTTTCTTTGTTCTTTTTCAATATATGTATATTGAGATATCTCAGCGAATCAATAATTGAATAGTTAAACTTTTCGACAAATTTGTTTACATTTCATAGCTAGCAGTATTATACTTTCAAAATTGTAGTTGTGAACTAAACATTTTTATAAGGTGATTGCAATCATGTGTATCCATAGCTTCACTCCATTTCACAGGCCGATATTTGATCTTTTGTCGTTTCGCTTCCTGACGACTAAAGATGAAAACATGTCGATGGAACGTTGTAGGCAAATCTCATAATGATGAATTACTTCCATCATTCAAATATTCCATTGTTAGGATGCGATTTCGACGCTTATTTATCAGTAAATGTACATGAAACTAAGGGTGCTTAAAGCTAAACTGACTACTTTGTCTTGAAAATATGTCTTCAATTTTTCTTCAGACGGTTTGAGATTTCTGAGATTTCTAAAGATATCGACCTAATCATAACGCCTCATTTAAGGTTGAATGGTTACATTACCGCATTAAGAGATGTGTTGCACTTGTTTAATCCCCTTCCCTCGATATAAATCATTGTTGAACTGTGCTGTCATTTTCTGTCTCAGAAATGTTGATATTGGTGTTCATGTGTAAGTTACTGGTCTGACTATTGAAGATCTGAATTTCCCTTTCTTTAGTGTTAGATGAGAAAAGTTTTGCGTGTAACATGAACTCTTCTTCTGCTTCCTACGAGATCGATTACAAACAAAATAAGGGCGAACAGAAAAAGTTTCACTTTCATCCATAGTGTTCAAAAATATTTGTTAAAAAATCTGGCTAACCAAACGAAAAAAAAATAATATCACCGATATTTGAACTCAGCGGAAAGCGAATCATATGAATTCTGATAAAAACCACTCATCAACCGAATTAAAATTCTGAAACGGACGATTACAATTTTAGAAGAAGGTAACAGAAAACCAATATTCCATAATAATTCAATCCTCTGTGTTGTGCAGTTTGTGTGTTTTATAGCGGGAGTCCCTGAGTTCTTTCTGTCAAGTTTCAGTGTTCATTTTTGCCGTAACTTTTAGGACTTAGAAGGAGACATGTTGTTAGTCAACAGCGTTTTTCTTTGAATTAAGTAGATTTACGTTCAAGTGTGTTTTTCTTTCCTTTCTTTCTTTTTTTTTTTTTTTGTATGGATTGGATGAAAACATTGAGCAGACGTATTTGGAAAGTAAGTACTGTTTGGCTATTAAAACTAAATGATAATGTATTTTGAAAAAGCCTTATTTTTACCATACTCGCCATATCTTAAACTACATTATACGAAACTTCCTCTACTATGAGACATTTATCGCAACCGGACACCGGTTTTTTTATCCTCTCGTTATAGAACGGACTGCCTATGCAGACAGCCACTTCTGCACAGCTTTGCCACATTTATGCTGCCAAATTCCCGAAATTTGGCTTTTTTTTTAGTTTAGTTGGCGTAAGGGAATTGATTTCACTTGTTTTCTTTTTCCTGGATTTTTACATTAGGTGCACAAAATTTACATAGCATTCTCTTTTGAAGTAATTTTCCCTTAAAATAGCTATTTTTGTTTATCTTATTCCGGAAAAGTCTTCAAAGCAGACTATATGATGTGAACGTACAGAAAAATTATGTTCATCAGGTTGATTTTGTGTTATAAAAGTTTTAACAGAATGCAGTATGTTCGTACAGATGAACGACAACACTAAAACTCATCTAAAAAAACATCATAGGATGATGTATGTGCATACTAGAAAAACCTCTCAGTCACGTAACATGCAGGCTTCCCTCAGCAGAGATATATTTCAAAATCTATCAAAGTTGATCCCTGAAATCATTTTAAATCAAGTTTCAAGGACAGTGTTTTCAGAGTTACATTTTAAAACCCTTGCACAAAACATCAACAGAATTATTGAAGAAAATTACAGAAAAACGTTGTTGTCAATTAAGAAAAAGCTCCATTTGGGAAACATGGGCTTTCTTCATACAGTTAACAGATTTGCATTGACATCCTTCAACAACATGCGTTTAAAAATGGTACTTTTGCCCTTACTGTTTTAACAACCCCGTTAGTTATGCCGTAGTTGGGACGATATATTCTCTCTTGTAACCTAGGTTAAAGCAAAAGCATGAAACAAAATGAAACTAAATTATTTTGATTCTATTAAGAGAATCAGAGGAGAACAACAGTTAACGTCGTAAGGACTTCACCCCATGTCCGAAACTGCTAAAAGATTTTACATCTGACGAGATTTGTATTGTATGTTCTATTTGTTCCTGTCAGGATGACAGTAATAAACCGAATCCAAAGCTTTTGTCCCATGCAAATATGAAGTATACATTTTAATAATGTTTGGTTTTATCAAGTATTTGTTTAACTTTAAATTAAAGTTTCTATTTGTCAACCATGCTTTTGTACTGCACCTTTGATTTCGTCATCGTCGAAGAAACTTTAATCAGCAAGGAACTACTTCAGATGTAAGAATAAAGGATAGTCACTTGATGCTTAGTCTGGGAATTAGGGGAGGTCATCCATTGGTTCCCGCAGCCTAATGCAGTGGTCACTGACTGTGTCTGTGCCGTGATGTGAGGCCGAGCGTTAACATGCCCCAGGAAAACGTCGCTTTCTGGATCGCACGACAACACAGTTTCTCCAGGATTTCAAGGCAGGATGATAAGTTTACTGCTCTGTTTTCAGGCAAGAATTCAATAAACACGACCCACTGCATGTCCCAAAACACTGTGCGCGTGATTTTGCTGTTGGAAATGATCTGCTAATACATCATGCGATGTGGTGTGCCGTCATACCATGGGTATCTTTTTCGATTCCGGAGTTATGTGGTACACCGGTGTTTAGACCCCTGTAACGATATGGCTAAAGAACCCACCACTTTGCTCACTGTATTGTGTGACAGATATCAGCGCACTTCCAGCTGCTTGAGTTTGTGGTCATCGTATCGTCTCTTTGGGAATCCGCGTAAGATATATAAACGTGGAAAGAGCGAAGATCTTTGTTTGATGAGCTTAAGCACAATTCCCGTAAACCCAAAGGAACTATCACAGTTTCATAGAGAACGTTCCTTGAAATTTTCTGGAAATGCAAAGAAAACGCCGAAATTGTAAAACATCTATTTTAACGTACTTTTGCATCCACCGCACGTTATCGTTAATCACAGCTGGCTGGCAACTCTACTATTCGTCCTGCACGAAATCATTGCCTTCGTTCAGTTGTCTTACCCATTTCCTCAGCATTCCTTTAGGCATGGCAGTTTCACTGTAGACCTCACAGATCTGACGAATGGAAAGATGAATGTCAGCCTATTTCACTCGTCTCGCCTTCAGAAATCGAATTACCAACCTTATCTCACAGTGGTTGGACCGCTCAATCTTCTTAAACACTTGAAACGCGCAGAATAACACACAAACGGGATAGGATGTTGTCGTTATGACGTCTGCAGCTTGTCGGCAAATGAGGAAACTCCCAGCGCATGCGTGTTATCGCAATTGCAGCGGTGCAGGAAAAATATTGCCAAATGGTAGTTTCTGTGCTAATATGCCTCCTAATATTGTTGACTTTTTTATTACATCCTCAGCGTTTTCACGTTTTTTGGGATTCGGGAGTGGCGCTATATAGATGAGTATACTGAAGTCGTTGACAAAATTCGTGCCAATAACATCAATTGCTAGAATGCCGTCGTTGCACGATATAAGATGAAATTCAAATTTAACGATGGAAAATTGCCTTTTTATTACACTGAATCAAAAGCTAAAAGTCAAAATCACATCACTAGATCTTTCATGCTGGCTTCCAGCACATCCTCAGGTGAATTCTAAAACAGGTATCGTAAAAATTTGAAAACGAGTCTACCGTGGAACAAACTTGAAACAAAGAAGTACAACAAGGGACGGCAATACACAATTTGCCAAGGAACAATTTCAACTCAAGAGCTTGAAAAATCAACCTGACATAGCAATAGTAGCTGCCGACAAAACAAATAAAATCGTTATTATGAATAGAAAGGATTACCATACTAAGGTCTTAGAAGCCATCAACAAAATTCCTCATAGTGTCATAAAATCAGATCCTACAGCAGCAACTGTGAATGCTTTAAGCAGATTGAGAAATCATAGTAATTTACCTACACCGTTCACCCGAACTTTATACCCAACAATTGGACCTAGAATCCCAGAACTTTTCGGAAGACTAAAAATCCACAAAGTTGGTTACCCGATTCGTCCACTTGTCTCAGGTGTCACTAACCCTCTGAGACCGCTTGAAAAAGCTCTAGTACAATTGTTATCACCTTTAACTTCTAATTCAACCTATTCAGTACCCAGTTCTGTTGCAGCTTTAAAGAAAATCAAAGACTTTGTACCAGGGAGCTCTCCATTTTGGTTTGCGTCACTGGACGTCGAGTCATTGTTCCCAAGTGTACCGATAACATATGCACATGAGTTAATAGAAGAAAAACTACAATCCTTGGGAAACCATGAATGATCTGGAAATCCAAGCTTTCCTGGAAGCACTGAAATTGGTTTACAAAAGAACTTATTTCAAATTTCAAGATGTCATTTACCAACAAAAGGAAGGAGCACCTATGGACTCCCCCACTCTCACCTTTCCTGGCAGAGATTGTATTACAAGATTTAGAGGAAAGAGTTTTACAACTTACTCCTGTAGCTCCGTGCCTATATCTACGATACATAGATGATATTCTTGTCTTTTGGAACCATGACGTAGATTCCTTACATAAATTTGCTGAACTGTTGTCTTCGCAGATTACCTCAATTAATTTTACAGTTGAACTAGAAAAAGAATTGTACTATCCCTTTTTTAGACTTTCTGTTAAAGAGAAACCCTATATCACAAATTATTTCTTTTTCAGTATACCGCAAGCCCAGTGCAACATCAGCAATTATACCATATTATTCAGCACATCCTAATACATATAAACTATCTGCATTCCAGTTTCTCATCCGTAGAGCTTACACACATTGCTCAAGCGTTACTGCTAGGAGACGAGAATTAAATGAAATAAATGCCATAGCAGACGAATATGGGTACCCCAGAAGTATTGTAAACCGGATCCATCGAAAAATAAGAAGCACAAACTTTTCTACATTAACTAAAGAATCCAGTCAACGAAAATATGTTGGGTCAGTGGATTATATTCCAAAAGTCATGAATATACTTAAATCTTCCTGTAAAAAATACAACTTGGATTTTGGAATTAGAACAAACAACCTAATGTCAACTATTATAAAAGATCGGGACCCAATTCCGAGTAATAGCAGATTCGGAGTTTACAAAATACCTTTACAGGCCCTGGATACTGTTGACATAGATCGAATTTATATTGGATCCACCATGAGGAATTTGAACTTTCGTATTGCGGAACATAAGTACAGTGTTAAAACACATTCAAACTCTACAGCACTTGCAAGATTAGTTAACCAGGGAGCTCACATCCCTCTGTGGAATGAGGCAAGAGTTATTTCTTCTCACAAAAACAAAAATGAGACTTTGCTAGCGGAGAGCTTACACATCGTCAATAACGCTGATAAATGTTGTAACGATGAAATACCCAGAGTCATACCTCCAGCTTGGATGCAGTTAATTTCGAACAAGAAAAAGCAAATAAACAATAACTCGAACTTGATTTCGGAACTCACCCAATAACAATTAAGACACAACAATCATAAGTCAGAGTATGGTGACGTTTTTGAAGTCATTCGTGTGCTGAACGCGATGTATATAAACAAAAGCGACGTTCCACGGTAGACTCGTTTTCAAATTTTTACGATACCTGTTTTAGAATTCACCTGAGGATGTGCTGGAAGCCAGCATGAAAGATCTAGTGATGTGATTTTGACTTTTAGCTTTTGATTCAGTGTAATAAAAAGGCAATTTTCCATCGTTAAATTTGAATTTCATCTTATATCGTGCAACGACGGCATTCTAGCAGTAGATGAGTATATAACGTTTCTCAATATTAAACAACCTGTGGTTTAAATAGCAAAATCCACAGTCTCAAACGTAAACAATCCGTCGGCAAATCCACGGAGGGTTTCACGTCGCACATCGAAAGCTCACGAGCTCCTTGCGGTCCGATTATGGAAGTTTAACCGGAATTTCGAATCACTGAATGCATTTTGAAAAAATTCTTCCATAGCTTCCGCTAGTGAGAACTGGAATAGCAAATCTGGTAGCAATGCTACCACTGTTTTCAAATTTAAACTACTTTCTTTTTCAAAAATACAGCTGGCAGTCGTTAATTGTCATCCGTCAATAAGGCGACAATTGTTCAGAACCTATGCGATTGGAGACCTTGTACAGGAGATCATATGCAAAATCTCCGCGTGCATTCAACGATTTTCTAATTATCCGTATGCTGGCGGAGATGTAATGTATTTAATTCGGATAATTAATTCATCTATGATCAGAATCATGGTTCGTTATTACAAATCAAGCATTTGATTTAGAAAATACGTGCCCTGTTCAAATCCTTAAACTTTGCTGGTTTCTGGAATTTGTTCAAAAAAAGGCAAAAGCTCTGAACGAAATGGCATGATCTTGTACTTACTTGTACATGTATCTAGGTGCAAACTTCATTGTAAAAGAAGTAGGGTTTTTAACGAATTTAATCTAAAGCAAAGAGGCTAGAATGACTAATTTTTTCAGAAACAGCAGAATTCCTCCAAGGAAAACTACACAGTATAAAAATTAAATTCAGTTAAAATTGCCCTAGAATGGCCCTGGATTGAATACCGATAAGGCATGGATAATTCTGGCTACAATCAGTTTTACTAAATTGGCTTTCTTCCATCCCTGAAACCAGTAGGCCTAAATGAGGGAAGCGTGACTTTTTATAGTCTATCCAGTTGTTCACGACCGTCGATAAAACCCTAAAGAACGTCATTGAATTTGTTAATTTATCTTGAATTACCGAATTGCAATTCGAAAAAGTACACATAATTGATAGGGTGTTAGTGAAAAATAACCACACCCTAACATTTCCGAGTCGGGATCTCATAAGTATCATAAAGTGTTAGCAAGGAACGCAGAAATTATCGACGTGCCACAATCAGGCAAATCACTGTTTAATTTAACATTGTTGTGACAACGGTTATCTGCATAAATCGGACATATCTGACCTTTTCGCAAATTGGTTACAATACCGGACGACTTTGTCCAGGAGATCATATGCAAAATATCCGCGTGCATTCAACATTTTCGAATTACCCGTAAGCTGGCGGAGATGTAATGTTTTAAGTGGGATAATTAATTCATCTGTGATCAGCGTAATGGTTGTTTATTACAAATCAAGCATTTAAGTTAGAAAATACGTGCACTGTTCAAATCCTTATATTTTGCTGGTTTCTGGAATTTGTTCGAGAAAGGCAAAAACCCTGAACGAAATGTCATGATCTTGTACTTACTGTATATGTATCTCGGTGCAAACTTCATTGTAAAAGAAGTGGGGTTTTTAGCGAATTTAATTTAAAGCAAAAAGGCTAGAATGACTAATTTTTTAAGAAACACCAGAATTCCTCAATACAAAACTTCACAGTATAAATCCAATGTTCTGTTAAAAGAGGCGTAAGATATTTCCCGGAAAACGTTCACTTTCAAAGGGCACTGCCGTCTTTTCAGTCATTAAGGTATATTAAAATTCCGTGCTCCTTTTCAACGCCAAAGACCAAATTCCAATGAAAGGATGGAATTTCGTATAACAATCCAATGATATTTTGGACTTTCGAATGAGAAGTAATTTTAGTAAATTTCTTCCTGAAGGCGTATCAGCACATTTCAATTCATTTTACGGATTACCTAAACTTCGGGAACAGTCGGACGTTCAGGGTAGCAAATATTTCAAAGGTTAGCACGAGATCAACTATCGCTTAGATCAGTGGTTCCCAACGTGTGGGCCGCGGTACACTGGGGAGCCGCGGCTTCCTCACAGGGGCGCCGCGAAATATTACAAAATGTTCATAACTTTATTTCCATTTTCCATTCAATGTGATAGAAAGCGCCATCGCGACATCTAGCGGACCTGGTGCAAACCAGTAACTCACTTAGTACTAACTATTTGCAGAAGTCTCCACAAAAGGTTACTAGATGGCGCTCTTACAAGTGTGGGTTTCCCCCGCATGACTGCCTCCCAACGGGCGCACGTGCGTATCCGCGCCGCCGCTACCGAAGTAACCTGAGCTTTCGGACCAGCCTCCGTGCTTCTGATAAACATTCCTTCCTCGTTGTCCAAGCGCCTAGAAATGAGACTCAGTCCGGATTTTTCTAGGGCCAAATCTTTTAAATATGCTCATCCGTTGTCATTTGGCGGTTAGCAATCTGTTATGTTGATGCTCTGTTGCTGAGCTTCGGCGTTTGTAAGCTTTCGGCGTATCAACTGAATATTGTTATGATTAAGTGAAGTGAAGTTTTTGAAGTATTTCTTCTCGTATGCATTTTTAAAAATGGATCCGTGTTTAATAAACAGTAAAAACCGAGTTATATACTTTGTTTTGTTTTCACATCGGTCGCTGTGATAAAAACTAAATATCGCCTGAAAATCAATATGGAGAAGGAAATGAGGTTGGCTGTGTCCAGTTTGATTCCAAGATATGAGAAAATGTGCGGTGGTCAACAGACTCGTCCATCCGACTAATTATAATTAGTTGAATTTTTAAATTACATTTTTTTGTGTTCTTTAATATATGTTTCATTTATTTCTACCTAAGTGTACTTGTTAGAATTTGGCAAAGGGTGCCGAGAACCGAAAAAGTTTGAGAACCACTGGCTTAGATAAACATGAATCAATTTAATGGCAAAGAAATAAGTAAGTGTATAAGACGAACAGAAAAAAATATTAGTGTCTTAAATTTTTATATTATACTTTTTCCAAAATAAATGTTGAAAGCTGTATATCTGAGTAATGGATTTATGGTTAATGACAAGAAATATATTTAATTTAGATCAGGTGCCAACTGTTTCGTTTGCAACATCCCATCTTTATTACGATCATCCAGTTTTTATGTAAATCGAAGTAAGTACCGAATAAAGACGGCGCGTGTGGAGGTCATGTCTAGATACGAGGGTCGTAACAAAAGTCCCACACGTTAATCTGAAAAGGAAGTGGATGATGCAATCGGCAAAATGATTGTATCATGTCAAGTTCAGATTCCCAGCAAAGCAGTGGTGTCATAACGGCGCGCTATCAGTCATTTTCAGCGTGGAATTGTGAGGGTTTGTAAACGGAAGCGTTAAGCTCAGCAGGTCGAGTCAGGGCTTTAGGTCAGCGCTCGTACGTCAAAATAGGAACTCCTCTGGGAAACTACCCAGATATACCTCCACACTGCATTGCAAGAAGTTTGTGGAGAATTAACTCATATTCTCGCTGGGCATTGCGCTTTCGGGTGAGCCGAAGCAGCATCGAAAATTATCACCTCTCAGGCTAAAGTCAGAAAGCAAAATGCAAGACATCTGTCACCATTGTTGTAAGCTTCTCGAAGAAAATCTCCGTTCCAGAGTCGAGAAGATTTCGCATTAAAAAAAGTTGTCCACCACATCTGTTCACCGAATTTTGACCTAGTCACTGGGAAACAGAATAATCACCGCGTGTTGGGTGCCCAATCAACTCACCTCCAAGCAGAAGGCCGTCACAGTGAGCATCGCACAGGATCACCTCCGCAGGTTCGAAAGGGAGGACGATACCTGACTGGACAGAATTATCGTAATTGTTGAGATTTGGGTCCGTGGGTTTGAGCTGGAACTGAAGTCACAGTCAGCGGAATGGAGGTATCCAAGTCTCTCACGCCCTCAAAGCGTCGTCGGCAACAATCTATAGTGAAGAAAAGAATGATTTCTGCGTACGATTCACAGGGTGTTGTGGTCTCTGATCGAGTGTCGGTAGGGCAAAATATCAACGCACAATATTATCGTGGTATTCGGATAACAAAGTTGGGACCGAAAATTCGTCCAAATCGCCCCGATTTGTGGGAAGCAGGAGAGACCTTGCTGGATGAGAACGCATCGTGGTATGACGCTGCGTCGGTACGGAGACTTTTGTCAAAACATGGCTGGAAAATTTTATCCCACCCACCATACAGCCGTAAGTTCAGCCCACCCGACTTTGATCTCTTCCCGAAGTTCAAAATCGGCACCGTGGCATTCGCTACGGATCACTGGAGGAACTGTCATTGGATATTACCCGATTAATATGTCTGCTGAACAAATATGGCGTAATACGAGATATCCAGGACCTACCTCACGGATGGCAAGCTGCCATTAGCAGCGGAGGGGATTATATTCAACGGCAATAAGGTACGCTTTTCCGTTACTGCATACTTTTCTCAAAAATGGACAGTGAGCAGCACTTTTGTTAGGACCGCCGCAGTGCTTGACATTTCACCAGGACTAAAGATATTATTAAGATGTTAATTATTGTGGCTAAAACTAATGTATATCTAACTTCTACTTCTCCAACGAAACAGTAACTAATTATATGAATATAATTATATATATATATATTGAAAAAAGTTTCATTGCAGTTGTCCAATGGTGGATTCTATTAAAAACGTGAGCTGTAAAGAGTGGGAACCCTGAAAAATGTAACCCTGTAAGGACTCGCAGCAATGCATTCGATTCGTGGGATGTCTCTTCAATGTGCATTTAGGAAATTTCTATACACGTCATTTATGCGGGAATACGGTCGTGCTGCAGTTGGTTCATCATTTTTTCGCTTCACTTCATGTTTGGCGTAGTTACGTTTCATGTCACAGTATTGTTGTTGTCTCTCTGCTTGTTCTCACAGTGAATGGTCTGCGTCATTAATAATAGTGTCGGTTTACTGTAATTTTGCATATTTTAAAATATGAATTTGAGGAAGATTTTTTCCAGAAATCGCATTCTACATAAAATAACTAATATGACAGTAATAATATCCTTCTAAAAGTATTTTATGGAAAATTCAAAATTTACTACTCAAATCAAGTCATGTGTGCCTTGGTTTTCCTGTAGTCTACCTTACATAGATCTGTAGAGTGGATTTTTTTTTAATTTTTATGACAAGTTACATAAACATTCCTCATGGTTTTGAATTTAAGAACCTGCTGTGAAAATTTTGGCTGACCTATAAGTTAATTCCTCTTTGTTTTTCTACTACTCTGCGCTAACGACTTCTGTAGCTTGTAAACGAGTCCAGTTTTTGCGTCCCTCCTTCAGATGCTGGTTGATCAGCTAACGACAATAACTGAAACTTACAGAGAGTACTATAATAGTTTGTCTTACAGTTTATATTTCTCTGATTTGTGAAGTCAGAATGTCAGATACCGGCTCGGAGAAGTACCTCTATCATACGGAGTTGTGGACGTGTTAGAGATTCAATTAATTCACCAACATCCCTCAAAGTATATTTAGTTCCGATGTTCCTGAGCCAAAGGTCGGGTCTTCAAAAAGAACATGGTAACTATCATGGTCTGTTGAAAACCTGACAGCCGCCCCGGTGGCGCAGTGGTCTAAGCGATGGCCTATGATCATTCGTCCGAAAGGGGTCCGGTTTCGAATCCCGGTGAGGCATGGGTGTTATGTTTGTCTTACGGCACTGTCTCTCTCCCTTCCCTGGAACCAGTGACCCTAAATTAAGTACGGGCGACTGCTTATAGCCCATTGAGTTGCTCACGGCGGTCTTTAAACCTCCAATAAAAAAAACCTGACTGCGCGCTGCTTGGTGCGAGAGCTATAAGTTAAAAGGTAGAACAGAAAGGGTGTCTTAATCGGAGAGCAGACAAGAAGAAGGATGGAAACTTAGATGTATAAAACGAAGCGTTGAGAAGGATAACTGTAAGTACTTTCGGCGATTGCGCGGGGGTTATATGTATGGGATCCTAGAGCTATTCTGTAGCGCACCCAAGGTACGTAGCTAATGTATTAGTGAACACGTGCCGGGTTTAAGTGCGAAACAGTTTGTGAAATTGCCAGGTTGGGCGAGAATGAATACAATGCGATGAAGAACTCTCGTCTCCATCCGTGTGAGTGTTCATAGGTGAACACAGTTCTAATAAACGCAGTTAATCAGTTCCTCAGTCGATGATATTTGTTAGTGCTGGCTGACCTTATTTACTTAGATTGTTATGATATTTTAGAGTGGCTTACTAACCTTGTAGTTTCTTAGCTATCAGCACGAATTTCTTTAATGTTGAGTCAAAGGTTGAGTGTTATTTATTTATTAGGTGCATGCCCTATTATGATGCTAATTTTTTGAAGTTCTGTCTAATTTTTACCGAACGCGTCAGAGAAATATTTCATTCGAATCCCAAAGTTTGAGTCATGCTGGATAGTGAGCTGATAGGAACGGACACTTCAACATCAGCAGAGCCTTAGAACAAATCCCATTCTGATAATTCAGTGTGTTGGTATATGTAATGGGGCGAATTCCACTACGTTTGGGACAGATTATCCTCCTTAAGATATATAATTAACGATAATTATTAAGAACGATTGGGAGTGATTAAGAGCGGCATATAAGAGAAAGTTTCTATTTGGGTTAGCTGTTAGTGTTCTTCAGTTCCTTTGGAAATATACAAGTATTGATTTGTTTGCCAGATATTTCTGACGCACACGCCGGCTCACGACCAATCCACCATTTCAGCCGTTCCCGAAATAGAAGCACCTCTTCTTTGAACTCCCAGATTGCATCCTTCCTTGAAGTCCGATAAATCATTCCCTTTGCGCATCACGCTCCGAATTTTACTACCTACTGCTCCACTGACGCCTTAAATATGCTACGTCAGTCAACTACTCGCGCCCTTTCGGAAATCCCATGGACTGGGTGCCAGATCCACTTTTGATATGTGTGGTCGTAATTCAGAGGTCGCTCGATGTGTGTTTTCTCGTAGGGAGTGGCAAAAGATCAAAGAAAGAAGTTTCTCAACCGTAATTTTAGAACAGATACTGCTAGAAATGCAATGTCAAAGAAATGTTCCGTTTCTACGGAATTGGAAAAGAAACTGCTTTCAAAATGTTCGGAATTACACGGAAACTGTTAGTTATGAGTAGCGCCAGGCAGCTCCATTACAGTTTTCCAGATTGGAACATCATGACTTCAAAAAATAAAACTTATTATATTAGATTGAACTCTCTATCTCAAATCTGATTGTTATTTAAGGAAAAAATCTTTGTACGGAATAGTCTTCGTGGTCAAGGCATACAAATAAAAAGGTGTTTTTTTCAAGTTGGAATTAATAAGCAAATGTATGAGATGAAATTTATATTTTGAATTTAACAACACCTGTAATGCATCTGCACCAAATATATTTATCTAAGGTATCAGTAAATTCAGATGCCAAGAAAATACCGAATTTCTCCAAGAAAATGCAAATTGAAAGTTCAATTGATTAAAGTTTGCTTCAATTTTTAATCTGGCATTTAACTTTCGTTTATTTCTTACACTAAAGCTAGACCAATTTCAAAAGAACAAAACAGCCGAAAATTTTTAATACACCATAAATGGATAATTAGAATATGCTTAATGTCCACTATTAAGACTACAAATTGTTCTTCGATATGTGGGTTCAAACATGAGTAAACCTATGCCTTAGAACAAGAATACAGCAAAGAAGATAGAGTCTAATGGCTCATGCCTCGTGTTACTACTCTGAAATAATTTTTATTTTTAGTACCATTTGCTATGGGTTACTTTATTTATTTATTTATTTGTAAGCACATCTCTACAAATGATACATCAAGGTACAGGAATTGTTATTGTGACATTTACGTTAGCAAGTGATATTTACAGGCTTGGAAAACATGCTTTATTAACAGAATGATTACTTACATTAAAAATATCCGGTCATTCTTTAAGTGAGTTGTTAACCCTATATATGTTGCGTAACGGAAATGTTTTCCAGCATCAGTTCTGCAAATTGCACTGCAAATGGTTCTCGTTTTGTCCTAGATAGACATGGAACACAGAAAATTAATTGGTTTGCAATTAGAACTGTAAAAATGTCATTTAACAGATAAATTAATTTACAGGTAAACACTGGACACTAATGTTTTCTATGTGATGATGTGTAAATAATATATCCCTCTTGAAATATATTTAATTTATATCCTTTAAGAAATATTTTACTTTCATCATTCCTCTGAAAGGCATGTATCGAACTATGTTTCAAGATAACGAAATGCTTTTAGTAAAATCTTTACAGATGCTTTTAGTAAAATCTTTACATTCGTATACGATAAAAACTAAAATTGTTCGAGATATCAAGGAGAAATAATCATACTTATGAAGGTTGAAAGCAAACCGATTTTTATCAGATCGAAAGCTGTACATGCGTGATATAACATAACACTACATATTTTAAAAGTCCTATATTTTTTAAATTTTTTACATTAGGAGATAAACAAAAAATCTTTGAAACTCTTAGGTCCATGAGTAATCACCCATCTCTAATAGAAGCATACTGGCTCTTTGAGACAAGAACACTAACCTCGGGATATCAGTGTGTCGCCTCATGTTGTGCTTAGAAAATCTTCGGGAGAGCAGTACCTCAGATAGCTTGGATATTGCTATGACATTTTTGCCGCTATGAACCTGACACGTTTTAACAAGAGTTTGCATATATTGTGTGCATGATTCGCACCGCTTTATTGTTGTACTGATTAGTCCACATATATCTTTGTAACGATTATTAAAACATATATTGGTAACTTGTAGCCGTCATCAAGTTCTCGGAGATCCGCTGCAAGTCTGCGCTTACTTTTATACCCGATAAATGGAGACATTGTCGTCTGCTAGTCTGAGCTTACTTTTCTTCCCGATAAATGGAGACATTGTCGTCTGCTAGTCTGAGCTTACTTTTCTTCCCGATAAATGGAGACATTGTCGTACAAAATTTTAGGATCGACATTTGGTTGGCCCTAAAGTGGCCGTTTTGTTTGTTTTAGAGATGATGCGTGAGAGACCGGTAGTTACTGTGTTGGTTTTATGTGGGCAAACATATTTTTCTAGAAAAGTTGTTTCCTCTTAGAAAGCAAATAACTTTCAAACAGAGAATGAAGAAAATTATTCCCCGCCTTAGTGGGAGTATGAAATATTGCCTTTTAATCCTGAACAGTAATTCTTTGAGGAGAGAGAGTATCCGTCGGAATAAATATTCACTAATCTAGGCGTTAAAGCCTTATTTTTTGGTTGATTGAAATTAAACTCCATTTTACGGAACCACATAAACTTTCAATTTTTTAAGTATTTCCACCTGTCCACATATTCCTTAAAATAAAAATAATGGTTCATTGATTTGTTTTCAAATCCAGTGTTCTCAAAATTCTGATAAATTACGCACCAATATGTTAATAAGTTGAACCCAGGTAATTCATGTTTTTGGATTAGAGGCAGCAGTGATACTTCGATACTAGCTTTCTTTCAATTTCATTTTGAAATGCGAAGATTCACATATCTCTCTAAATTAACTCGACGTTATGCTTAGAATTTGCAAAATTTGAATCTCCCAATTCGAGAACTTCTCCCTCACCTCCAGTCGTACTTTCTTACCTTAAGACAGACTCTGCAGTACATATAAGGTTCGCTAAGTGTTGCAGAGAACATGCTATCAACATTTGCAAAATATTCTTCAATAATTTCAATGTAGGCAAAATACGTGCCAGAACATTAGACAAATATTAACATTAAACCTAGTTATTGTGGCACAGTGAATGAGCAAATCGTGTTTTACCTTTCCAGTAGAGCTCTAGTTTCAAATCCGTGGTTGGATGTTTTCTATTTTTATAACATTTTTTTCTTGGATCTCATGTAAGTTACATGCTCAGCTAAAAAAAGCAAAATGTGCAACTATGTAACACAACTCGCACTGATAATAAGCAATAATGCCATATTTGTTCAAGAAGGCAGAAATCATGTCAATCTATCATGTGGAACATGGCCTATAAAGCTTCACACACAGGCAAAAAATGAAATCAATTATGAAAAGGGAAAATGCCTTCATCTCTTCGGAAGTGTAAAACAATTGCCTGTGTATATAGTGAAGTATAAAATAAGGAGAGGTTCATACAGACTGTTAAAAAAAATTCATGAAGCTTTATTTAGTGACATTATGAAACACTTTTATTACAATTGCTATAAGTATGCCATGCAAAAAAGAGAAGTCTCTCTGCAGAGTTTGTTTGGTTCCAAGGTTAATCCAACCTGCAGTAAAATATTTAAGCAGTCAGTTAAATTTGTCAGAAGAGAATATCGAATTTGTATTTACAGGTTGTCCCTCCTGAAGGTGATTGTAATCAAGGGATACGGTGCCAAGAAAGGTAACAAATATTATTTTGCTGCTCCTCAACCCATTTTTGTGTTTACTTTGTCACCCATTATGGTGTTGTCTACGTGCAATGAATGAAGTAATTATTGAATCTGTTTTTCTTCGTTTGTGGAACGTTACTTCTCACGTCGATAAACCTTTTCGGAACATTTTCTTCTTAAAACATTGAATTATTTCTCCGCCAGGGGGCGTAGATATATATCCTTTTTTTTCAATATCTCTACTTCTAAGAGCCCTATTTGACAAATTCCTTCTTTGTTGTAAATCGTCTCAGATGCAAATGTTTTTCATATAATTTCTAAATTTTCAGGTAATTCATAGACTTTAAACAAGGGGGCGTGGAGGTTGATTGCGTTTCCTTTGATATTTCCGATTCTGAAACGCTGATTTGAAAATCTTTTCATGCATGGCATACAGCTCCTTGCGCGACAGTTTTTTCATATATCTAGTAATATCTAATATCAGGTAAAGAATTATTTGGCCACCAGAGGGCGTAAGCGTTGCCTTCTGCTTCTGATGTATTAGCAGCAAAATCTGAGCTCCTGAAAACTCGAATGAAATAATTATTTCCAGGACCGATACCTGTCACAACAAAAAACGTTTTTAGAATGCTTTCTTCTTAAAGCATTGCATGTGTGTCCCGCCAGGGGGTCGTAGATCTATATTTTATATATGTTGATATCTCTGCTCCTAAGGGTCAGATTTGAAAATTGTTTTCTTTGCTGGATAGCGTTCTCACTGTAAAATGTTTCTTATTCAATTTTAAATTTTTCTTAATGCACGTGTATGCCACCAGATGGCGTAAGGTCCCGATTTCGCTCATGGCAATATCTGCGAGAATAAAAACCAACCGAAAAACTTCTTCGGTGAGACACTACTTTATTTCATATTGGTTTCACTGACTTTGAACAGCTTTGATAAATTTTATTCTCGTTAAAACGGATTCAAAAGACATCCTCTTTACACTCCAAAATTCGATGTTATATTCCCTTTTTTTTCTCAGGTGAGAACTGAAATAATATGCTGAGTTTCACCTGAAGAATGATCAAGCGAAAATAAAATTATAACTGTGCCTAAGGATTTCAATCACAAAGCTACCAATCTAAGAGTTAGTGTTATCATGTCATGTATTACTATTAAACAGTTTAGGATATTATGATGATAATATCCCTTTATTACTACGTAGCACAAAACCTTTACAATATTAAAGTACGTTGTTGTATTTCTTGCAATATGGTCATACAGAGAATTTGAAAAGAACCATATCAAAAGTATATATTTCTTCCTTATTAGGTAACAACATTTAACCGTGTGAAGCGGAGCATGTGCATACACTTTAAAAGTGGATTCAGAGCTCCTCTCTTAGAACAGACGGAGCGATATATATCGGCGATTGAAGTAAATGAAAAGTTTCTGACTACTTCAAAAATACACTCGAAAAGTATTCTACGAAATTATACAGTATTATGCAAGGCAAATAGGTTTCTACCAAATTATATTATACACAAGGAATAGCTAATTAACAAGCCTAACCCAATTATAGCTTGCTGTTCATGCAGCGTTTGTGTTCCATACAAGAATTAATGCAAATAATAATGGATTATGCTGTTCCTTTGACAAAAGCCTTGGCGCGGAACCCATTTTGCATATTTCTATTCCATCACGTTAGTTAATTACAAAACTATTCATCCGAATAAAACGCACTTCTTTCTTTAACCAGTCAGTACTCATCCGTAAGAGACGCACTTTTTTCAACAGGTAAAGTACTCTCGAATTTTGAATTAAAAAATTTCAACCTCTATTTAGTATTGACGTTTTTCCAATTCATCGCCGGTGACTTCCAAAGTTTAATGTTCAGTCATACTGAATTATTCGTATAATGTGTATAAAGAAGTAACCTATGAAGTATCACAATGAAGTTCGTGTTTTCAATGCAAGGTGACATACATTGCTCTACATAGCACTTTCTGAACCCAGAAGGAGATTTTTCACAAACATGCAGATTGCAGGCCGGGTGTACACACTTGAGATACGAAAAAGACGTTTAACCGGAGCCGATGATATCACACGTTGGTCATAAAAAAGGTACCAGCATCAATAGGGATGATAATGTGCGGTCGTTTGTGGAACTGTCGTGGACGTTTCAGTTTTGTAGTTTGTGTTGGAAAACTATTCAGTGAACCCCTTAAATGTCAGTTACACGCTGTCGGCAGATTTATCGCCATACGAATGCGTTTCGGAGAGGAATATTTGTAGGGCTGTGTGAAGCGGGATGCTCTAGAATCAATATCGTTGCGCATGTCGAACGGGATGCACAAAATGTTGAACGTTGTTGATACCAGACACTACGGCAATGTTCGTACATGAGTCCGTGCGGTTCATTACAAGTCAGCACTCCTAGGCCAGCGGATTGTTTGACTCGTACGTCCTACACTCTCCCACCCCCACACCCAAAAAATCAACAACACTGTCACCGATAATCGACGTATTGTTTCATCGGTCATGGACGTCGCCATAACAACTGGAAGTATACTGATGTCCATAAATTAAAGCGAAGTTATATTTTTGGAGAAATAAAATCCCACAGGATGATTATGATAAATATGGTAATATGACATACAGACAGCCTTAACAGAAATTTATATGCACAAAGCAGACGTTTGTGAATGTGCAGGTAGTATAGGGTGCATGAAAATATCGTAAAATGTTTGGTCCTTTGCAAAGCAAAAAGCGAAATGGCCACGACCCTTGGTATACTGTCCCTTGTCATACGGTAGTTCAATAGGGAATATGTCCAATCCTCACTGCGATACACGTATGATATCGGTTGCGCATGCGCCACTCCTGTTTTAGCGCCATGACCAGGCCATTTTTGGTAGGCGGTGGATGATTGCGTTCGTCCATGTACCTCCGAAGATCATCCCAAACACGCTCTGTAGGATTCAGGTCTGGGGAGTACGCAAGCCACTCCATGCGGTCTGTTCGTTCGCTGCCGAGCAGGTAATCAACACAGGCCGAACGATGAAAACGGGTATTGTCATCCATAAAGATGAAGGAATTTCCAACAGCGCCCTGAAAACTGCGTACGTGAGGAACGAAACCATCCTGACAACAGTACTGAGCATCCATGGTTCTACTTTGCAACACGTGAAGCTTGGAAAGTCCATTGGGTATAATACAAGCCCAGATCATCACCCTACAACCTCTATAGTGGTCAACCTCCACTATATTGGTAGAAGAATAAGCGGTGAATGGTAACCCAAGATGTATTGGTGCCTCGAATCGGACGACCAATAAAACCTTTTTTCTTCCGAGAACAGGGCTTTGACCCATTGCTCGTCAGTTCAGTTTGGGTGTTTAAGACACCAACGATACCTCTGTGATTTGTGTGATGTCGTCAAAAGTACACATCACACTAGTTTACGGGCATACAAACCAACCCTCTTCATTCTCCTTGCCGGACTCTGGTGCAATATCGATGTCCCCGTGCTTGCTTGAAGCTGCTCTCGTGCTCACCTGCCAAAACTTATGCGGCGGTATCTTTTCGTCGTTGCTGTTAGATATCCATAATCAGCAGTGGTTATTTTGAGTAGTCGACCAATGCTGTACCGCCTGGTAGCTGTTCCACTTTCGGAAAATTGTTTCCACAGCTTTGCGACTATGCTTTTGTCAACTGCGAACTCATTGGCTACATTTCGTGTTTAACATCCTTCTTCCAATTTACCCACAATATTTCCACAAGTAAAATCTTCGAGTTGTGTTCTTCCTGATCTTGTGCCACTCAACATAACAACGAATAATCAACAATAACAAGTAACTAACAGTTTAACACACATAAAAATAACTCTATATATTCAGCTTTCTATCCCTGTTTAGCAATCTGGTGCTCTTACGTGTTTTCACAAATGTACATTATGGGCAGCTAGTCGGTCGCATCTGCCTCTTACGTCGGTTGCGACTATCACCGATTTTCTGCCAAGAAAGACTTTATTCAACTTCCGAATATTTGCGTATTGCCGATGCTTCTTAATTTATGGACATCGGTGTATAAACCGAAGGTTACATGTGGCTATCCTGAGCAGCAGTCAAACGCTACCTCGATTACTATTGACAGCTAGCCATCGTAGCGCTCGTCTGGTGGCTTGGTGCCGGAGTCACGGGAACTGGGGTTACAAACGGACCATTGTGGCTTCAGTGTTCAATCCCGTGTCTGTCAGTGTTCTAACAATCGACAGATCCGTGTCTTGTGACGCCTTAGTGACCGGACTAATCCCGGTTTCGCTCGCGACCACCAAATCGCCCATCAGACAGGCATCATTGTTTGGTGTGCTTTTGCGTATGACAACATGTAACCTCTTCTTCGCAACACGGACACACTCACAGGTGCACGATAGCCGACTGACGTTCTGGGGAACATTTTGGTACAGTTCCTGAATGGCTTTCAGTACCCCTTTTTCCAGAAAGGTAACGCCGTATACACACCTATCGGGCATCCAGACAATGTTTGCAACATGCTGAAACTCTGCCATGCCCAGCAGTATTACCCGATTTACTTATTCCCTGTCCTAACACCTGTAGGACCATATTAGACGTCGTCTGCAATCGAATCGTCCTGCCGATGGTCTCGATGAATTATGGGAGCAAATCAACCGTGCTTGTGTGTCTTTTTTTCAGGACGATATCCGTCGACTGTATGACTCATTGCCACGGGATATTGCTACCTGTATTGCCCTTCGCGGCAGTTCAAACTCTTAGTGTGGCATACGCATTGTGCTGAATTATATTGTCTGATAAACACTGTACGTGGCTGAAAATAAAATTAAAGTAAACTCTTATGTATTTCTATTTGCGCGAATCAGTTTACCCCTTTAATCTCACTGCTTCTAGGTGTGGCAATTTCCATGTGAAGTAGTGTACTTTGAAACTCAATCCTGGGATTTTGCAATCTGACACATGGCTTTCCTTAGGCAATAGGGTCATGTCGTAATGTTATTTTTTAAAACTGAATTCATTTTGTCCATACATGTTTAAGGTTTTTTGCTGAACTACAGGGTATACCAGCTTTGAATTAATTCCATGCTGCTGTGAGACGACGAAAGCGAAATTGTGCGACGTGCTCTATTCAGAAATTCTCCAGCGTCCAACCGCCAGCCAGGGCACATAATGCTAAGCCTAATAGACTCGACTAATAGCAGATGATCAACCGTCCATCCAAGAGAACAAGCGGGATATATTCAGCACTCTAGACCACATCCATGTACTGAGAGAATTAATTGAAATAACAAGAGATACGAACTCCCATTATGCATGGCTTTTACTGATTACGAAAGAACCATCAGCAGTTACAATGGCTTTGAAATTATTTGGCATTGAAGACGCATATATTATTAATAATATCTATGAAAGTGCAAGTGTAAAGGTTCGGATATTTGAGGATACCGCACACATAAAAATTCGAAAGGGAGTGAGCCGAGGTGACACCATATCTACCAAACTCTTTAATGCCACATTGCAAAATATCTTTCAATCATTGAACTGCGAAAACAAAGGGATAAAGTTTAATGGAAATTATTTAACTTTCCTTGGTTTTGCTGATGACGTAGTCATTTTTGCAACTACCCCTTCCGAGCTGCAGGGTATGATCCAAGAACTTACTAAAAGTATAAAGAAGTGGGATTAAAGATGAACTTTCAATAGACAAAAGTGATGTACAATGCTTTCACAAGAAAATATATTTTATTGATTAAAGGAGAAAGGTTTGAATCAACCGATACCTACATTTATCTTGGGCATTAGATATCAAGTGAGGATCACATTGTTGACGAAATTAATTAGCGTATAAAATTTGGATGGAGAGTTTTTGGAAGAGACAATACAATTTTTAAGAGCAGTATGCCATTTTGTCTTAAAAGGAAAGTGTTTAATCAATGCATCCTGCCAGTCCTTACGCGTGGAGCAGAGACATGGGTCTTAACTAAAATCGATATACAGAAACTGCAGACAACTCAAAAATGAATGCAGAGATGCATGCTTGGAGTTAGCTAACTGATTATCATTGCCTGTACCGTCCAAACGCAGACTTCGCATGGAAAACTGAACTCTCTCGAAAAATAGTAGTGAAGGCGTTGCAAGTTCAATTGTACCACAATCCGGCAGTCCTACACCCAGGCAGGATTGTTCCAGGGACCGGAAGGGATCTGCTGCCCCCATGGGACCCACACTTCTTTCCCCTTTAAAAGGCCAGTGTGGGTGACGCGATAATGGGCCGAGAATTTGATTTGGCGTCTGGCTGGGAGATTTATTCGCCAGCGCGGTGGTGTTTGAGGTCGCCGAGTCCTTTTATTTGTTCCTGGGTTAAAAAAAAGATACAGACACATATATGCACTGGAGCCCCGTTCAAACGGAAAAACTCCTTTATTTTAACAAGAACCCTCACAGATATAAAATAGAAATATTTACACGGTATTTACAACGCAGCACTAGGGGCTTCGTGCTACGAGATCGAACTTGGGTTAGGTCGGTTTTACACCTCTTTCTGTCTTCAGTTTTCAGGTTTCTATCTCCATCCTTCACTGATGAATTCTTCCTGAAACGCAAAGAAGTTCTTGACCAACTCGGATAGTCCCAGTCACACCTTGGGGAGAGCGAGCATGACCGTGAGTTCCTTCGTCCTTCCCCAGGCATGGTGTAAGGGTTTGTCTCCTACCTGGAAGAAACACAAAATAAAACATTATGTGTGCGACATCCGCGGTTTAGGCCCCACAGCCGCACGTTTGTTCCCGAACCGCAAAACGGAGGTAGTACTTCGGCGACACGCCGTGGCCTGTGAGTACCTGGTTTTGGAACCCATCACTCTCAATACGCCTTACTGAGACTTGGGGAAAGACACGATGTGTCCTTCTACCCGTATACCTCTAGTCCCACCTATGTTGCCACTCCACAATCGTGGCTTTTTTCAGCTGTGTCCGCACGCTTTGCAACGGCGTCCTCATCTGAAAACCTATTGCCCCTTTCCCAGCTGCTTCCTTAACCAGCTGGTCCGTATGATTGTTTCCAGTGTTGCGACATGGCTTCGGAACCTATGGAAAGGAACCACAACATTTGCCTGATGTCTCAAGTAAAGACTTGATCTCTCAGACGAGGGGAATCTTACTTCCGAACTGACCAAACGCTTGCAATGCAGCTTTGCGGTCAGATAAAATGTCTCAAGTAAAGACTTGATCTCTCAGACGAGGGAATCTTACTTCCGAACTGACCAAACGCTTGCAATGCAGCTTTGCGGTCAAAGCTTGCAATGCAGCTTTGCGAGCATCTGGGCAAAGCTGATTGTAACGCTTCTCTGATCGACAATAGCTCTGCTTGGAAGACAGAGGAGTTGGGCGATAGTTTCATCTGCTCTGCGAATGACTCGTTGTTATGTGAGATACGCAGAATTCTGCGAAGATGCAACCACTTAGTTTGAAGCCATCTGTAAACAACTCATTTCCGTTCCCCATGCGGGACAAAGTTCATTGGTCGGATGGCAATCCCAGTCAATTTTCAACATTTCTGCGTCGGACGACCGATATTGGTGTCCGAATAGATCCACGCCCTTACCAAAGGGGAGGGACTGTATTGCAGCTTCCCTCGCCTCCACCAAATCCTACGGTTCACATCCAGCTGGCACTTGTAGTGCTGCTGTGGAGGTCGTGCGGAAGCACCTAGTGTTACCCTGCAGCGCTACACGCTGAATTTGATTAAGTCTATTACGCATTCTAACAGTGTCCGACCACCAAGCGGAACACACATATGTTAGGATACGCTCCACCCCTCGCTTGTGAAGCACTTTTTTAGCTGGCCCAGTCAGCCGCATCCCGTTAATCCTGTTCAGGATGAAATCGCAATTTTCTCTCAGGTATCTCAGGTGAGGGAGTCCCGACAGCTTAGTATCTATGATTACTCCTAAGTACCGCATCTTCCTCGCCGCCTACATAAAAGTTTCGGGTAACCAGGAAAGATAAGAAGAGGAACATGTGGATAAGGAAAATAAACCAGCGTGGACGACATCATGACCATAGTGAAATTGCTGAAATGACAATGATTTTGGATTTGTTAACTGTGAGCACCAGTGGTACCCAGTTTATTGCGATAATGGAATTACAAACATATGAGATAACACTGAAATGTGTGGTACAGAAAACATAAATGAGGAAGTAGAGTGATATCCACTATGCAACCAAACTCGAAATCAAACATAAGGAGCGCAACACCATTGCGAAGGGACTTCGCTATTAACAGAGTAAGAAAACAATTATTCACACAAATGAGGAGAAGCATAACGGCACAGCATATGACATAAAACAGCACACGGAACATGATAATATTTGTATAAGGATTCAGGAAAACGCGAAGTCCGGAGGATCCAGCAACCACAAGGTGGAAAACGGCGTCGGAGAGAACAAAAAGTGATCGGTGTGGGCAAGAAAGCTAAAATTAATTTGCGTGAAGAGGTGAGGTAACACAATGAAGTTGCAGAGCGAGGTATTGCAAGGTCGCTAGCCGGCGAGTGTAACGACCCATTAAAACCTGGTACCTAGGCTCTGTGACACACGATGATTCGAAAAAATGACCATAAGCTTCAAATTGTGTAACTGCTGAACCCAGGTCAACGTCAGACGATTGGTGGAATTCTTTAGCACAAACAACTGTACGAGAAGGTTGAAAGAGCTGCAAGAATTGCTGTCTGCCCAAAAGTCCAGGTACCGGAAGAAACATATCACAGTCCTGTGTAACCTCAGAATCAAAGAAAGAATTGACAGGACCAGAACGGAGATAAGCATTGGTCGAAGAGTCTTCAGGCGGAGAAACAGCTGAAGTGGGGAACACCAGATAAAGCCACAGTAGAAGTAATAGTAAAGTGTTATACCTTTTACGGTTTCACAGAGCTTGTGGAAGTTTCAGTCCGTTTGGAAGACGGAGTTGAGGCAGAGAAGTCCATTGACGGATGAGGAAGACCACCTGAAACGGTAGACGAGGAAACATGTTGCGGCAAGGTATCAGTATGCATCCGATTAGCATCAGTGGACAACGGAATCCCAACCGATGCATCAGAAAGATAAAGCCACAGGGAAACGGTATACAAGTTAGTAGATAGAGATCCGATATGATACTGGCAAGGAGAAGACCAGGTAACCGAAGTGCCAAAGTATCACTCAACCCATCCGTTTCAGAACACTCCGCCGTAGACAAATTAGTAGTGGAAGACATATCTGCTAAGCCAGAAGGAGGGTGCGCTACCGTACCGCTCTGAAGAACAGGAAAAGGATAACTTTTTCGGATGGATTGTGCGTCGGACGTAGAAACGGAGTGGTCGCGGCAGGCAAATTACTGGTAAGGGGTGGTAGAAGGACCAAAGTGGTCGGCTGAGGGATGCGAGCATGAGGAAAACCAACGTCGGTATCGTTCACGGGAGGCCGTAGTGTGATCTTGTGTAAGTCATTAAGTACAGTAGTGTTTGGTTAAGACCTAGAAACTGTACGTGTGTGAGCCAATTTCAACAACAGCCTCTGAAAGGCAATCACCCAAGGCTTTCGCAGTGGTGAAGACGACCAACAACGTACGGCGTGGTCCTGTGACCTGAGCAAATCGAGTTCCGAGTGAAGCATCAGAAGTGCAACGAACCTTGCCAACAATTTTACAAATATGAATGACAAGGAGAGGAAGCGTAGCGTCAGGCACGTATCGTCGAACAGGGTAGAACATGATGTTCACTGTGCGTTTAGAAAAAGGCAAAGGAATGAGATGATTCGTTCCAATAGAAAGTTTGTGTTTAAGAAAAAAGTCAGCACCCTCTTTGCGCTGCAAATACACAGAGATACAAAAAGGAGTACAAGAAATGCCGGCAATAGACGTGAACGACACATGACCCGGGTGGGCCTCCAGGTAGTAGCGAAGGAGTATTCGGTAATGCATAGAAGAGCACACTTCTATCGAGGAAATCATGTAACTTGCGCTAAATCTAAGAATTTTCGGCAATTGTTGCCTTAACCATGTGGTTGGATACCTGTATTACTTGAGACGAGTGCAAGAGACCATCTGGTTGAGTGAGTTAACTTAGAAGCAGCGGAGCACCACGCTGTACTGTAAAGGCTAGTGATATCCTCGGAAGAGAAGTCTGTGGTAAGCCGGGCTGGCACAGAACAAAGTGAGCCGCCCCGGTGGCGCAGTGGTCTAAGACGTTGGCCTTTGATCATTCGTCCGAAGGGGTCCGGGTTGGAATCCCGGTGAGGCATGGATGTTGTGTTTGTCTTACGGCACTGGCTCTCTCCTTCCTTGGAACCAGTGACCCTAAATTAGGGACGGGCGACTGCTTATAGTCCATTGAGTTACTCACGGTAGTCGTTAAACCTCCAACCAAAAAAAAAAAAAAAAAGAACAAAGTGACGGAAAGAGAACAGAGGCATGATGCAAGGCAGCAGTGGCAGCTGTTCCCAGGGAGGGCACCGAGGCAAAGGCAGAAGCATAAATAGGAGGCGCAGCCAAGCCAATTTAGGGCCCTTGAGCAGGGTCTCCAGGAAGCTGGGAAGGCATTGGAGCCGACACATCTGAGGACGAGAGCACAACAACATACATGGAAGATGGAAGTCTGTCGTGACGTGCTTCCGCCACACTCAAGAGATGATAAGGGTACATCGGAAGCCGCCATATTGGCAGGTATCAAACGTGAACAAACGAGCTAACGATAAGAAAACGGAGTATTATGAAGACAAAGGAGAATTATATCACCAGATAAGTTAACTCAAAACGTGTACAATACTTATAAACAGACGGGGCACGCAACCGGTGAGTACGAGACAAGATAAATTACACCATAATTTATAAAATGCGTCAGCCGCCAAACACAACGCCCTACAAGAACGAGCAATTGACTGGACATGTGGCCGGAAGAACTGACCACAAATGGAGAACCAAAATTTTGGACCGAATTTAGAGGGACAGAAAAATAACCCGAAGAAGCCGCATGGGAGATGGACGGATGAAATTCGAAAGCATGCAAAGTGACATGGAGGAGAGAGGCTCAAGACAGACAATCGTGGAAGAAACTTGGAGAGACCTTCACCCAGCAGTGGACTAATAATGGTTGACCACGATGATGACATTATATATATATACAAGACTCAAAATCCCGGGCAAAGCCGGGTAATATTACCGCCCCGGTGGCGTAGTGGTCTAAGCGATGGCTTCTGATCATTACTCCGAGTTGGGTCCGGGTTCGAATTCCGGTGAGGCATGGATGTTGTGTTTGTCTTACGGCACTGGGTCTCTCCCTTCCCTCGAACCAGTGACCCTAAATTAGGGACGGGCGACTGCTTATAGCCCATTGAGTTGCTCACGGTGGTCGTTAAATCTCCAATCAAAAAAAAAAAAGCCGGGTAATATTGCTAGTATCATATAAGACGCCATTACAACACTCATTGCTCATGACCAATAAGTACACTGGAAAAAGAGTAAGTGATGGAAAATTATT
Organism: Macrothele yani; assembly: GCA_039090855.1. Taxonomy (NCBI): domain Eukaryota; kingdom Metazoa; phylum Arthropoda; class Arachnida; order Araneae; family Macrothelidae; genus Macrothele; species Macrothele yani. The sequence continues at coordinate 55,284,912 of CM077034.1, read as the reverse complement.
GAGTCTTAAATTAGGCCTTTATAAACAGAAAATTGTGTTTACAAAAGACGGAGAGTCTGCCAAGCTAGATAAATTCTGGCAGAACGTTTGACCAAATATTCGAAACGTTTATCTCATGAAGAATTTATTAAGTAGTGTATTGTAAAAACCGTTGAAATAGTTTGTCCACATAGAGTTAAAGCTATCAAGGGCCTTTCTTGTTCACGAAACACTGTAACCGAAAAGAAAGATGAGTTGGCGAATAATAAAAATAATTTTCATTCATTTTATAATCATAACATTTTTAGTTTAAAATCTGTTGTTACCGCAAACACAATTTTTAAGAGGATACTATGGGTATGTCCAAAAGATATTAATTACACCACTAATAATTAAGAAGCCAATAAATTCACATAAATCCGCGAGATGGTATATTTCGAAAAAGTATTTCAATCATGCCGAGTGTTCGCCAGCCAAGGGCACGCTTTATCAAGGCTAATTTACACTGGACGAAAAACGTCTGGAGTTTAAACCAGATAATAGCTCGAGTGTTAAAAACACATATATAACACTACAAACACATGAACTTGCTTTAGTCACTACGTGGGTCTATGCTCACGTATTGTAACACACATGATATCAACTCATATTTTATGTTAGTCTTAAGCTCAGATCCTACATAAAATTAAGATACACGGCGATGGCATTTCAACGGATACGCAACCATCGTATGCAACACCTCTTGTGATAATATCAATAGACTCCTTCATCCTAGTTCCTCTGTAAGTAGTGAATGGGAAAGTTTCTTTTCATTCCATAAGGGCACTGCTGCGTTTCATTTTATTTACTTTGATAAAGCAGTCGCTCCTCTTCTTTCCCTTACGCTTCTCATATGCTTCTTAGGACGCACACCTAAAGATATTTACGTCATTCCGATGTAGGACTTTATTAACGCTTAGATATTCATCAGAAGTTCTTCATAAAAAATCATGATTTGGAACTACCTAACAATGCTCTCAGTAAATTATAAGAACAATGAAGAATTAATACTCTTTCATTTCCCTTTCTTTGGAATTTCTCTTAGGAACAGTCTTTTACATTAAGCGATACTAAAATCGCCGTATTGTAAAAAGAAATCTGGCAGGCTGTGTCGCAGAATCGCTGCAAGGTTTTATGGGATTACGTCTCATTCGCGCACAGTATTTAGTTGAGTCTAGCAAACGAGAGTAAGACAAATTCAGTAGTCAATTGCATAGAGTTTGGTATCGTTTTGAGGAACCCTAAATTCTTCTCCATGCATTCCTCGAGAAATCATTCGTCTAACATTTTGCGAGTGATGTTGTCTGTTTGCTTCACACATCTGAACATGTAAATTCCCTCGACTACTCTCATTCTCAAAAACGTAAACGCCATATACAGAACGTGATCCGGTGTAACTCCACGCCGATTGCTTCTACGACTCTCGCTGGTAGTCATCATGTACGTAGTTACCCGTACGTCGTGATTGAACTGAACCTGGCCGCTGTAATATATCGCCGGAAAGGACAACTCTTCTGCGTGCATGGCGTACACCAATTTGATAGGAGTCGCGTACTGATCTGGCCCGAAATCGAATTACTGCTCCTCGTTCCAGAATATCCTGTGTTGTCTCACAAGTAGGATTTTAGACTGTTGCACGCGAATCCGGCTTTGTGGATTCGATCGGACACTCCCTATTCAGCTGCTCGCTCTCGTCGAATGCTTCCCAATTATTCTGTATGTTATAATGCTTGTACAACAAATAATCGAAGCCAAGCCTTCACCACCGACTTCTTTACGAAACCACTCAAGTACGTCGACTTGTGGATCACGTTTTTCTTGATATTGACGTTGAAAGCGTGAACATCGTCCAGACTACGCGGCAACTGCTTCCTCGTTGTGTTAAATACCACTGGAACGTGCATCGCTTGGCCAACGATCCCATAGTTGCCTTCGTAGCGACGTCGACGGATATGCATGAATGGAAGCTTCGGAGAAATCAATATGGTAGTTATCGGATCCAACGGTGGCAAACCGATCAGTTTCGGTGAATACTCGAAACCGTTCGATTGCGAAAACTTCGGAATCTTGGCGCTGTCCAATGATTTACGACACGTACTTCACAACTTGAACTCCGCAAGGTGCTCGCCAGGAAACGTGTTTTCGAGCTGCTCCACATGTTTTGACTTCACTGTCTTAAAATCGCTGAGAAACCACAGCCGGTCGCAAACTCCGCACGAATGACGGAATGGATTCCTCACAAACGTCTTCTCGAAACGTTCTCTCGCCGATCTCCAACATTTCTCAAACCACGCCGATTTCTAGAAATTCCTTTCCATTTCGTCGTTTCCATGTTCCAAAGCATAGGCAGTATCGTTTTCATGCTCCCCGTCTATGGACTGGTGCGCCGCTCCCGCCAAAGTGCTCGGGCGATGCGCGGCAGGAATTTACTTTCGATCCCGATTTTTCCTCATACGTTCTGCCGCTGAAAGCGGACGAGTTGCTGTTTAGCGTCGACTACTTTCGATACATTTCTACTTGGCTTTTCGACAAGTATATGCCGACTATGTGAAATTTTTAATGTTTTCAAATGCGATCCAAAGCTTCACAGCCGACAGTGTTTTCGATTTCACATCCAATTTATGAAATCGACAGATGTCGACGTTAGCTCTCGTTTGAGAATAATTTCTACGTCGCAGCGCTTCGCAGTCCCCAGTTATACTGTTTGGAATTTGCTAAGCGCAGCGGAAGGTCCTCAAACCCACGCCACCATTGCTCTTCCCCGCTTATCGCCGCGCGCGAACTCAAGGTTACTAACAAGTCTTTGTTCCATTAGCTATTGAATGACATTAGGTGGGTTTGGTTTGCGCTGATAATACAGAAAATTTTAGAGTGACATTGATGCCCATTTTTTCGTAACGCTTAACTCTTCTGTAAAGCCCACCTGGTAATGGTCTGATTTTAAAGACGTATTCAAGTAAAAAAATGTGTATTTGGTGACATATACACCGATACCTACTTAATAAACAGCAGAACCCCCTTTAGCCCGCAAAATATCGGCTGCTCGGCAATATAACGATTCGATGAGGTGGCGATAGGTATCCGGGGGTATCTGGTACCATAATGTCGACAGAAACTCTTCCAGTTCCCATACTTTAAGTGGTGGTGGTGACTTAGCACAAATTTGCTTTTTCAAGTCGAACCACAAATGTTCGATTGGGTTCATGTCCGGTGAATTTGGAAGCCAGGGAATTAAAAGAAAATCACCAGAATGTTCCTCGAGCCACTACTTGAAGATTTAGGTTCTCTGGCATGGCGCATTATCCTGTTGGAAATGGCCATCACCAGCAGGGAACACAGTTGCCATGAATGGGTGACATTGATCAGAAACGAGGACCGGATGTCACATTATCTTGTTTGAAATGGCCATCACCAGCATGGAACACAGTTGCCATTAATGTGAAATTGTTCTGCAACCTGACAGTTTTCAGGGATTATGCTATCTGGATAATGGGGACTAAAGTGTCCAAAAAAAGCATTGCCCACAGCATAACACCGCCGCCGCCTGCCTGTTTCCGTCTCGGATGGCTTCGTCATGCTTAATACAACACAAGCGTCTTCTTCCATTGTTTGTATAACTGTATGTTTTGATACAAGCGTTATTTAAAAAAAAGTAAGGAAATAATCCACTTAATCTGCGCATATTACATTGAGATATACTAAAGCTTGTAAGTTTATTATATATCTATGGAATTTACGCCGATAAAACGATTTACCTATCTATTATTTATATTATTGACGTAGCCTTTATTCCTTTATGTACGAGGGTTCTTTAGACAACCTGACATAAAATAAATTCTGAATTGATGAATTTAATATTATAACAAAGTATTATGGTTTTTTTCCAAATCAACAATTCTATTAAAACGCTGATAGTGCTTGACTTTAGTCTTCCAAACATTAAATATAAAAGTAAACGTAATTCATCACTGAAGGTTAAGGCGTTGATGTCGGTATTTTACTTCGGTCAGAGAAATTCTGATCATGCAAATAGATATATATTCATTAATGACATCGAAGAACACATAAATCCTGTCACCCATATATAGTATTTGATTTTTTAAGCTTCTATTATTAACATACCATTTGTTCAAATTTTTTCGGTCCCTCAGTCGAAAACTCCGCAGTTGTTTTCTTCATTGTACATACCCGACTGGACCGAAAGAACCACACGTTCTTCGTGAGTAAAACATACGTTTACAGATGACATAAAGTTCTAAGGAGAAATTAGGTACCGATATTTAGCTTATGTCTTCTGGTGTCTCGGAGATGAATAAAATTAAAATCCGACGATATAAAAATATCGATTATCCTTATTCTGCTCATCGATTATTATGTAAGAAACCAACGCAGAAAATTTAATTTCTGTCTACTAAAGGTCAAGAAATTCTATTTTCCATTTAAATTTCATCTTCCTCACATTAACGTCCACTTTCTGTAATCGGAAATCTGACTCCCAAATTTGGAGTTTTTAAATAAGTTCCGCTATTGTTTGTTTCACTGAGGAAATAATCGAGGTGCTTATAATTACTTCTGCTTTTCAGACATTCTTATACGCTTTTACGCGCTTACAAAATCGTGGTATCGTCTGGTTAAATGAAAGGTAGCTATTCGATAGAAAATTTAGTGTACCCTACATAAGGAACTAGAATTTACATGGCAGATCCCCTACGACACTATACTTGTAAAATCTGTAGCACAGTGCTGTAGAGGGGAGAAACGCACAATTTTCATGATTCAGTGTAACCTTCACGAGCAGTAATAAATAAGAGTATAAGACATATCCCTGAACTGAAAAGGTCCTGGAAGTCTACTTTCTGCATTCCTGTAACGCATACAAGCGTCTTCTTGAACTCAAAATATATGTCGCCCTTCGAACTCAAAATATGGGCTGTGGACGTCGGCGTGGTCTCTGCGGCTAGTCAGAGAGAGTCAACATTCTAGGCATATTCAAAGGGTGGTAAATTTGGAGCATGTAGAAAAAAAGGACAAACAACACTTACCGGTCTTTGAGGACATCTGACAAATTCCGCGCTATATTTAACGGGATATTACCAAGTTAAAAGATGGAATCAAAGCTGGTTTGTACTTAAGTTTGGGCTTCAATCTCGCAAATATAATTTCTGTAACGCGGGAATATTAGTGTCCTTAAAATGCGTTAAACGCGAAAACCTAAACAAATACCAAGAGCAACCTACAAAATACGACATTTTGTCGGGGCTGTATGACGCTCTGAAACCAAACCCACCTGAACCTTTCTTCTGCTGTTCCCACCGAAAGGGTTCTTCCATCATGATGCATCAGTTTGAATCAGGACTCGTCTCTAAGCACTATGCAATGTCGTTTTTGACGCCCGTTTTTCCGTTCTTTTACCTATGGAACTTTCTGATGTTTTTGGTAGAGAATAAATAAAAGTCTCAGCAACGGGATGTAAACGTCTGCTGCATATGGTGTCGAGTATAATTTCTAGCCGTTTACTAACAGAATCTGGTTACGTGTGGCAGAACTCTAGTATTAGGAGGACAACTGGAGCTTGACTATTGGACACACGAACACAATATGGTACAGGCCTGTCTTATACGTCATGCATGAGACTATGCGCTATGGACCAGCTCATATTGGTGCGTCGTACTAACGTACCCGAATCATTCTTTTAGAATTTCGTTCGACACAAGCGACGATGCCACCAAAAGAAACCTTGACAGTCTTCAGTCCTAGAATTCTATTTCGTTAAAATTCAGACAACACGAATTCCTTTCATTGTAGCCTGGTGTTGTTACTCATAAGAAATGCTACAATATACTAACTCGCCCTATGATACTATTTTTTTTTTGATTGGAGGTTTAACGACCACCGTGAGCAACTCAATGGGCTATAAGCAGTCGCCCGTCCCTAATTTAGGGTCACTGGTTCCAGGGAAGGGAGAGAGCCAGTGCCGTAAGACAAACACAACATCCATGCCTCACCGGGATTCGAACCCGGACTCCGTTCGGACGAATGATCAGAGGCCATCGCTTAGACCACTGCGCCACCGGGGCGGCTATGATACTATGGAAACACCTTCTTGACCTACTATTCCACCAATAAAGCAGTTCTGAGCAGAGGCGATCACTTCAAATTTGTTTATATGCTGAGATTGTAGTTACTTTCAACTCGTACTATTGTCTATCCTTACATAAAATGTTTTGTCGTATCGGAATTTCTACTGCTAGCTGAGTCCTAAGCAGAACCTTTTGGACAATAAGAACATGTCAAAAACATGCATGTGTAGTAGGTATAATTTTTGTGATAGTTTGTTGTATAAGTTCTGATGAAATAATGCACACGTGGAACATTATGATTATCTTGAATTACTTGCATAAGTCAACAACGTAACCGGTGACGTTTGCATATGCATTTTTCCATACAAATTAAATCTTTACATCCTTCCATTAAATTGAAGATCATGCGCAACATTTTAATTCAAGTAGTTTAATCGAGTTTTTCCGAGAAATCTCACTCTGAAAATAGAGGCTATCCGATAATGTAAATAAAATCGTTTATTTTTTCCTTTCAGTTTGGCTGCATTCTTAACATCGTTCTAAAACATCAGAATTTGCAGTTTTGAAATCTAGATCTCTGACATTCAGGTGTAACTTCGTAGTTATGGCGCTACCAATTTCAGCTGAAAGGTCCTGTCATTGTCTCTATTGAAATCCGGAGAATCGACACGCCCCGGTGTCGCAGTGGTCTAAGCGATAGCTCATGACCATACGCCCGAGTTTAGTCTCGTTTCGAATCCCGTTTAGACATGGATGTTGCGTTTGTCTTATGGCGCTGGCTCTCTCTCTCTCTTCTCTGGAACCAGTTACCCTAAATTAGGGATGGGTGACAGCTTATAGCTTATTCAGTTGATCACGGTGGACGTTAAATTTTCAGTAAAAAAAACCCTATATCCCGAGACATGTACGGTTGTGCTTCCTGTGCTGCCTTACATTCAAAACGAAATGGAACATTTATCTCTTAGTATTTGAAACGGATTTCATTACTTCCGCTGGGAATACGTCCGATTCCGAAAATATTGACGGACTCATGTTCAATCATCTAAACAGTGTAGAACTAAACCTTGAATGTGTTGGAAATACAAATCTTCTTACAAGTAACTGTTAAATGAAGATGCACGCGACCTTAATAGGTACGAAAAGCGAATTAACAGGATTGACCACGATAATGCACTAAATACCAATCTGCGAAAATCTGTGCTAGCAGCATTTGTTCAAAACATTTTATAAAGCGCACCATCCAATAGATAATAAATTGAGTGCTGTCACGTGTTTTCATAGTGGAGGAACTATTCGTTTTGAATGGAACATATGAAAAATACGTCAGCTTAGTGAATTGCCTAACAGCTTTATAAATACGTTTTAATATTTCGCAGCTGTACAATTTATGGGAAATATGAATTTCGTACTGAAACATTTGTTTTGATATTTTTTCTTTTTGATTTTTCATCGGTGCTAGTAACCAATGAATCAAAAAAAGTAATTATTGAGGATTGCTCTTGTCTCCATCAAACTTAGCTCATTTGACACTCAACAAAGAACGGCATAAACGGACATCATAAGAATCAAATCACCTCCCCTAGAAAGGACTAATTTCGGCATTTTGTCGTGGTATACTTGAGAGAAAAAATATTCTAAATTATTTATGACTGGCATGAGAGCCCATTGCACTCTGGAAAAAAATCCCCGTAAACACTTACACTTTCAGCAATAATCGAACAAATGCATTTTTTTACGCAAAGACTTTAATTCTGTAAAAAAAAAAATAACATTACGCCTCACTTCTGTGAACGGATAATTACATTCGCATCAGTTCATTTATTATCTAGTCACCATGTTCAAATTGTTTAAGTGTTCTATTATCCAGTTTGCTGTCTGTCTTCCTCGAGAAAGCCATGTGGTTAATGTGCGAAAGCTTGGAAACTTTGATTTCCTATTTTACGCCAAGAATTCGGATACCCAGTATAGTTATACTATATTGTGTAAAGTTCCGTTGATTGGACACTTCGCATCTCAGAAGAAATTACGGGTGGGTAGGCTAAAGCATAGGGCTAGTAAGCAGAAGAAGTTATTTCTATGCCTTCTAAAATCGCAATACATGTCATTCGCCCAATGACCTTTAATTCCCTAAGGGAGAATTTGCTTCACTGATGTATAACACAACGAGTTTGGAGTCGCTTACGTAACACTGTGATAACATTAAGAACTACTGAGTCTCAATATTTAAAATAGCCTCGTTTTTCTGATAAATTACTGCACACTCTTACTTTTTTATCTTCAAATCAATGTTACACGGAAAATATTATAATAACTTCACATGAATTTACATGAACTTGCCGTTACAAACAAGAACTACGCAAATAATTTAAAAGTTAACAAATATGTTATCGTTTTGAACAGTAAAGCAAAGGCGCAAATTTGAAATCAGTATTTTATCAAACAATATCAAAAATTATATTTTTGTTTTTTAATCGTAACTTACAAGCATTGGTTTCCTGATTTGTTCAGAAACTGAAAATATAAAAACGTGTAACCGTAGGTGAATTGTCGTCTGGAGTCTTCTTTGCTCTCAACAAGATTTCTGCTCTTCTCAATTGTACGTATATTGGTCACTAAAATTTGTCATCGAGGGTAAACCTACGATGGAGTGGCACATATGAGTGGGAGACTTAATGGAGTAACTACGAAGTCCAAAGCGGAAAATCCAAGAACTTTTTAAACACATATACACACGTTGTTATTACTATCCTCTTAAATTTAGCTGTGACATATCTTTGTGAGGCGTTAAAGCCACGGCACAATGCTACCAATATAGATAACTCATTTGATATACTGTCGAGTCACATTATTGTTACCTCCATCTGATATCCAGAGTAACCGCCGTGTACAGCGCGGACAGAAGCTAGACTGCCTGATTTAATAAACCACTAATAGTAGGCTGAGATCCTAAATGTGACCTTTTTTATGCAGCAGGATCATTGTTGCATTGGTCCAACCGTCAGGAATCTCCTTTCATTAAGGTATGGAGTGAACACTTTTAGCGAGTACTGTTTCAATTTGTCCACTTGCTTCTTGTATGATGTGTCCCGTAATTCCATCTTCTCCTGGAGCTTTTCCCTGATTCTTGTTCTTGATTGCATGTGCAACTTCTGCTGGGAAAACTGGAAGAACTCTGGTACTGGTACCTTTCGTAATATCTGGAGTACATGTATCAACCTTTTCATATACATTTGAGTACAAATCTTTCACTCTTGTCAAAATTTCACCTCTATTTCTTTTTTCACAATCATCATCTTTTCTCAGTGCCATATTCTGTTTTCTTCCCTTACTGAGAGGTCTCTTTGCTCTCTTAAGGCTTTTGTTGTTTTCAATTGCTTTCCCACAGTTGAATTTCTTTAAGACTTCAGTGACTTTTTTTTATTCTGTCTTGCATATCTCAATATATTCTTCTTTAAAAGTCGCATCTTTTTTAGGTGTCCTCATCTGTCTTCTTTTTTGCATCAGGGTTTTGGTTTTTCAGATAATTTGTTCATATGCAGCTTGTTTTTAGTACCAGCTAAGATTGTTTCTGTTTCCATAAGAGCTTTAGTTAGTTTTCTGCTATCTTTATAGATGTCCACTTTTTCTGACGTTAGGAGTTTAGAGTAGAAAATGTGTTCCACTTTTCCAATTTGAATGTATTATAACGTTTTTTGAGGTTGGTCATGTCAATACACTTTCTTTTTATTTGTGACCTTGCCGCGCTCGAATTTAGCCTTGAGGTGCTTCATACATTTTACCATTCTGTGTTCACTACCTGTTTTGAACTTGTTCAGCACACTGCAGTCTTCCATGACAGTTTTCTTGTTGCACATAATAAAATCAGTTTCACTTGTCAATCAATGGAGATGCATCCATGTCCGTTTCATTTGCGGCTCTTTCTAATTCAAGATGAAAACCATTCTGCTTCTTCAAACTCTACGAGAGTATTTCCACGCTGGTTTCGCTGGCCGTGAAAGAATTTACGTTCTGAAGTTTAATTCTGTTGCCGTTGACCTATTTTCGCATTAAAATCTCCCACAATGATCTTCAAGTGCTGTTTGCCTTTATTATTTAGATGACAAATTTCCTCATAAAATTATTCAATTTCTTCTTCAGGATGACTTGTGGTGGGTGCATGAGCTTGAATAATCTGAGCCTGGTATTTTCTCGAGTTGGATAACGAGTCGTGCAGCTCTGTCAGAGGAACTTTCAAATTCTACAACTTTATCCTTCAGTTTCTTGTTTATTATAAATACAACACCACTAGTTCTTCCAATATCTGTCTCACGACAGCAGAAGAGATATCCTCTTTTCAGTTCAATGAGATCTTCTTTTCTCCTTACCTCACTTAGCCCGACCATGTCCCACTTGACTTTTTGCAGTTCTTCTTCCAGTTCAAAGAACTTTGTATCAGAAGATAGGGAAAGTCCATTGTAGGTAGCAAAGGTCAGCATTAGATGGCAGCGCAGTGCGGAACTTCCGGTGATTCTCAGCAACCTCAGCATTCATGTCGCACTGTCCGCTGCTTTGGCCAGGTACAATCCAGCTGCCAAAGCCTGAGGTCCAATATTTAAGTTGCAAGGTCATTTTGAAAGTGTTGGCCATGACTCACCACACTGCCCAAGCGGAATGGTGAGTGTGAAATATCATTTTCTCTGATACCGATTGTATAGTCATACAGCTACTGGCGGTTGTCAGAGTTCCTTTAGTGAGACCAAGATGCACCACGGGAAGGCGGTGTTTATATTTGTCAAGGAGAAGCTGTGGTATGTTGCTCCTCACCCGACATTACATCCTTATTAGTTTATATGACGTGTTATTTTGGGTTACGTTATTTTCCCCATATTTACATATACAATGACGTGAAAGTTACAAAAAATAACAAAAACTGCCATTCAGTAAATTACCTTTATAATAAGCTTGATCTATATTAAAGCTAATATTGAAGTTAGGGGAAATAACAGAATTGGTTGTGATCTTTCAGCTAATATTTTGTACAAAGCAGTAATAGAAGCAAAATATAGTTCAAATTCAAATGTTAACTCGTCTAATTGAGTCCCAAAAAGATGTGCAGCGCTATATCGTAAAATCCAAGTTTTCATGATATGTTGTCATTCCTTTCATTTGCCCCTCAGATGTTTAAAGTATTTCGGTTACCAAATTATATGAATTTGCATTGGTCTATAACGCATTACAATTCCTTATCATTTTGTTCTTTATAGACAACGCGTACTCATCGCGAAATTATATCTATCCTCAGTTTTCATAAAAAGCTTGTTTAAAACTATGTAATAATGCATTACGTTTCAATCTCATTCACTTATACGAAAGAAATTATAACGGACTGCTCATAGCAAACAATTTTCCACAGGGTGTTTTTTAAATACATATTATCGCAATGTTCATGCATCCGTATATCCGTCCTTATGTTTTTTAGTGGGACCAACGCTTTATGTTACTCGATTTAAAAACACTTCCTTCACCGGAAAGTCCGAACTCAGTTAACAATGGTGCTTGCCTTTGGGTTCATTTGTTTCGCAGCTAAGCAGTAAAAGCAGAATGATATATAATTAAAAGCATTTCATTCCATACTAATGAATCTAAAAATCAGGTTAAAGCAATGCCCTGTTTCTACGATTACATTTAGAAAGATGACATTTTAAAAGAACGGCTTTTTAAAATAATGCAAAAAAATGTTTGCGCCAAAACAATAATGTATCATGAAAGAAATACGGGATTACGCCATATAATAAAATTTTTGAAGTTGACAATCCGATTTTTGGCGTAAATATGACAAGGATGGTAAGTCAGATAATATCCGAAAACTTGAAAATGTTCATCGTCCTGAAGCGGGACTCGAACCCGCGTCTCCCAGGAAACACCCGGGTATGCTAACCACTACACCACCCAGAACGACCAAGTTTCAAGTTTCCGATCAATTTGAATATAACCATCACAGGATTCGCTAGTCGAAGCAACCGGCATTCATGTTTAGTGAATCTGGAGGTTAAGAATCTCATCCCGTGTTTGCTCGGAGAAGCAGATAAATCATGAAAGAAATACGGGATTACGCCATATAATACAAATTTTGAAGATGACAATCCCGATTTTTGGCGTAAATGTGACAAGGATGGTAAGTCAGATAATATCCGAAAACTTGAAAATTTATACCCGGGTGTTTTCTGGGAGACGCGGGTTCGAGTCCCGCTCCAGGAGGATGAAAATTTTCTAGTTTTCGGATATTATCTGACTTACCATCCTTGTCACATTTACTCAAAAATCGGATTGTCATCTTCAAAATTTGTATTACAATAATGTATATTGCATGACCTCCATTATCAGTACTTCTTAAAAATATAAATGGAGGGTATAAGCTTAAAGAGTAATGTTCTTTGTTATGCAATTTTTACTGATAATTATCATATTTTCAACATTACCTGTGTGTAGTAAAGTTTAAATGTGTGCTTCCAATGTCCTCTAAACATGCAGCATTATTGCAAAAGGACAGCAAGTGGTCTAAGAATAAGAATTTCGTAAAAATATGTAATAAAGATGGATTCCTTTCGTTTAAATTCAAATACATATATATCCTAGTACCCGTACAACTGAATATTTAAAAAAAATAGCTCCTACAGCAATTATAATAAAAAGTGAAGCGACAATGATTACTGTGTTAAAAGAGTTTTCGGTAAGATGCACTACTGAAGAACGAAAACGATGATGAGGTCATTGTGGATTATTTTTTGGAACTTCAGTGAATATACATATGGAAATAAGTCTGCGTTTATTAATATAAATAAGTATGTTGCGGATCTAGGAATCTGAGCTCAAATAAATCTCTAAAAAATGCGAAAAGTAGCGGTCCCAATGCTTTATTTTAGGATTTCATTTTCATGATACCCTTAAAATCTGAAAATCCAAGATGAATGTTTATTGAACGTAAGTAAACCTTAAAGAATGATTTATATATAAGAAAATCGCATTTTCAGCATACCTTGTTTGAAGAATTGTTCCTAGTTTTTTAAGTGAAAAAAGAGACCCAAGTGCTTTAAACAGTATTTCACGTTAATTAAACCTGCTACTTTCGTTCATTTGGACCATGAATATTTTCTGGCTGTTACCCTTACGTAAAGGAAGGGAAGCCGTAAGAATGTTCCAGATGAAAGAATTTCAATAAACTCTATTGGAATACCTGCATACGTCCTACTGACTATTTTGCTCCGAATCTTTGCATATATTTTTTCAGATTTTATATGACAGATGGAACATCAGTAAAACAATTTAAAGCAAATTTTACTTCATTTTATACCAAAACTATAATTTCTTTGTATAACTTTATCTTTCGAAATTATTGTTATCGGAGTTATATCTTGAACTTAGAATAATGAAATTCATATAATTGCTTCCGGTTTCTGATTTCAATGAGCTCATTGACTCTATTCTTCGTATAAGTGCTAATGTATATTTCATTTCAGGACCCAGAATGCTTCTATATAGTTAGACTGGACAAAGAGAAGAAACGCTGTCACAGTCTGGTAAGAGGAAACTGATTTTCTCTGCTAGGTTTATGCTTTGTCAACAAAATCATGACATTGTAGTATTACATAGGGTTTATACCCAAAAGTGACAGAATGAGGAGACAATTAAGTGTTTCTGGCATTTCACACAAATAAGAAATTTATTTAGTCATCAAGTTGTTATTTTTAGTACCCACACTCTCTTAATTAGAAAGAACAAAAGCAAAGAATTATAAGAAGCAACATGTGAGAATAGCTCATGAGTTCGAACACCGACTGATGGCACACAACAGGACATGTGCAATAGGAACTGTGAGTGGAGACAGAACTTCACTTGGGAAAAAGTCAACGAGGCACTGATGACTTGGCAGTCAGTGGAAATACGGTGCGTAATTTGGAAATGATGGGGCAATAATTTCAGTGTAATGTATCGAAAACACATAATGTGTTGTCGAAAAAAGTTTTCAAGAGATATCAGCCACTAAATACATAAAAACATTATGTTCAACATGTAATTCTGCAATTTTGACATTTGCTTCAGGGACTTGGTGGAGAACATGAAAAAAGGCTTTAAAATGCCGATGATTATGCAATGTTAATAAATAAAAGACACACACAATATGTCAGCAATAATGAAATACATATTAACTACTTTTTCGAGAGACCTTTGTAATTTCTTCCAATGTAGCATATATGCCGAACCTTAAGATTCCGCACATGCTACATTGCGTTTCTTTCATACAAATATAAGAAACAAATACTAAAGAAATCTGCATCAGTTTAATTCTCGTAATAAAAATATTAAGTAAGGGATAATACAGTATTTAGATCGTCTAACTTATAATGTCATGACATCACCATATTGCCTTGCCCTAGTCGCGGTCTGTGTATGGGTGGGTAAACTGTGGTGGGGAAGGGGGCTTGGGTCTTCCAATGATCCTGAAATTAGTGAACTTGCTTTTTGTGTTCTCGACTAGGACAATTTGTTTTCATGTGCATTTTTGTAATGATTGATAAACAATTAAAACATGGTTCCCATTGAATTGCTGAACAATACATTTATTTTTGTTGAGAGAAAGCAACGATCAGGTATGAAACAAATATTTTTATGTGATTTGCATGTGTGCAGTACTCGAAAACAGTAATAATTAATAGAGCCCACTATTTTTAAGGATAAAAGGTACTTTAGTTTTTTAAATGTTGAAAAAATGTTAAGTTGTTCCTTTTTCGGAATGTTATGTGTCTCATTTCCCTTAAGAATTACGTTAGGGTTTAAAGCATATTCTTCATATGCTGTACCTAAGTCACTCCTTATGTTTTGCATTCTCGATTTTGGCAGACGTATAGCATTATGCATACCTGAAAAAATTATATCTTACTATATTTTTTTTAAAAAGAGATGCGGGAATTAAAGGATATCTAAATTAAAAACAAGGAAAGCATGTTGTATATTTGATTATGCTGAACAGGCAGTTTTATAAAGAAATAATATTAATAATCATGTGCTGCATATGACAAAGGCCAGCATGTGGCGATGATACGTTATCATATCGTAGTACCAGTAGAAAGGTGGATACATTTCGACAACAAGCTAGGCGTAGATGGTGATAATCGCATGGCCGAGACAGACGTAAAGCACCTGAACAGGTGAGGGGAACATTAGCATGATGATCGATGGATATGCGAAGATTAAAGTGCCGAAAGCAACACTGAAAAATTTAACTGAGTACATTATTTGGTCAGAAGAAATTAAAATACAAAAAATCTCAGCATTAATCTGAATCAATTATAAGCCACGGAGCAAGGTCCTATTTCAAGGGAGTGTTGAGAATTGGTATTCATTGAATCACGTTCTGTTCATGGTATATATGCTCCAAGAAATTTCACAAAGAACGTGGGAAATTGAATATATATTAGGCACCATTCTGTATGTCATCGAAGCTACGTATTTTCTCTACGAGGGAGTAAAAGCTTTCTTTTTTTGGCCTTCTACTCCCTCTGGCTCAAGCAATTCGTCTGTGAACCTCTCCCAGCTCCAGCGATTGCTCCTAATGGTCGTACACGACAAATGCCCGATGCCACGTCTTATCTGCATACAAATGTAAGTGGGAAATTTCAAAATCTACCGCAAATTCGGATTGATATATCCCTGTGACGTTTTGGGCTCGTTTTAGAAATGGAAAAGTCCTTTAGAACAAGCGCCTTCGAAACATTTGTCTTTCGGGGACAAGCAATTCTCTGCAAAATTAGGTTCATATAATATCTAAAACAGCTCATTAAATACATGAAAATGAATTCGCTAATCAATTTCTTGTTTCAATATCTTATTCCCCTGTGCTGAAAATGGTATGACAGGTCTCCTAAGGATTCGATAGTGAGAGTTTATTTCCACATTATTTAAAACTAGTGTATATAGCATTACACAGTCCATGATTTTTTTGTCTAGGACCTAAGCACATTATCATCTGTAGTGCCACAGTGTACATTCGTATGAACAAAATTAAATTTTTACCGACCGCATTTCCTTTTCATAAAGTCCGTCCAAGACAATATCTTTCAAGTTTTTCTTACGAAATTTTTTAGTAACTTTATCTAGTATTTTACTGTAAGCTATTCCACAGATCTTGCATATACAATACATGTGAAATGAATCAAACGCAGACTGAAAGACATTTAGATATAATAGGTACATGAAGTACATATAAAAATGAAACGAATTTTTAAATCACTAGAATGATTTGCCATTTTAAGAGTGATCTGTGCAAAAAAAACCAAAATATTTGTACAAAATGGGAAATTTCAAAGCCCTACTGGAATTATTCCGCCGTATATCACTTTAGTGTATATCTGGCACATTTAAATTTTGAACACTAATTTGTGAGAATCACACAGCAATAAAAAAATGATCTCATCTGCCAGTAGACAAGACCAATCTGTTTGAACAGTGCTAATTAGGACATCAGAAATTGAGCTTTTTTTGTCTAGGAAATAAGCCCTTTAAAATCATTTGTGCATGCGAATGTTTATTTCATTAAAAATCAGAATCCGACATAAATACATTATATTTACTTGAACACCAAATTTTTTTGTAAAGAACAAATTAACTTGGTTGCTGCCAAAATACAGGGACATTTCTTTTACGTTTTCGGACAATACTCAAACGAGTATGAGGGATATAGAAGTACTGAAATAACAAATTATTTTAAATACATTTTGTGCGAAAGTTACAATGCAACTTTAGCATTATAAATATTTTTAAACAGGATTTTTCAATCCTACTTTTTGTGTCCAGTTCTTGAAAAACAAATTATTTCGCTTTCCTAATTTATTATACCAAGTGTATTTTTTTATATGATTCGTTTGAATTTAAATTAAAAAAGAGATGGATTACTAAGGGAGCTTTTGTTGCATATTGACTCATACATACGTAAGCATATCCTGACAGTACTGATTAAAAGCGCAAATGATTGTGAACTCAAAGTATGTCTTTATACGTAAAATTTAGGAAAAATGTTCCTTAATTCTGGCTGAAGCAAAAGTCATAATGTCTCTTCCTCTCAAACTCCTGTGGTACTAGGGAATGTGGTTTAATATAATAGAATGCAAATGCAAACGTTACAATTTCCGGCGACACAGTAATAACAAAAATAAGAAACAAAGGGAATCAAAATGACACTATATCCTTCAGGCTTTGCAGAGCTACATTTCGAGGATGAATTTCGTTACTTAACCGGCCAAGTTAATTAGGATTACTAGTGAAAGTAGTTTATTACAGATTTCATACTAGCTCTCAGCAGTTTTTATGAAGTAGCATAACAATGTTTGCTACTAGGCGCTGAAGGTTGCATTGTATGATGCAGGAACGCTCTAACAAATTGAAGTGTGTATGAAAATTAACTAACAGAAAAAAGAACAGATATACATTACTTTTTCAAGAACTGGAGATTTAGATTTACATGGGCAACCTAGAAGTAACCTAAGCGTATATATTTACTTTCAACAGGATGTATGAAGCAAAGGCAACATGGAAGATGAAGATAAGGTGTGTAGAACGTGGCTGCAGAGCATTTCAAGGCACACTGGGATTTTCAATGGCAGTTTCTAATTATGTCTAATAAGATAAGGGACAAATCAAAAACTTACGTTCATTCCTTACTTACGGATCAGAGACATGGGCTTTAACAAGAAGTGATATAAAAAAACATGCAGAGACTAGCTGCTCAAAATAACAAGGGCAAATGGTATGTTTCGTGACACTAAAACGGATAGGAAAGGTAGGTCGTAAATCGGGAAATGACAACCGTTATGGCATCAAGATCAAACTAATTATTTACAAATGGAAATAAGTTTGACTTATTGCTAGATGACTGTAGTACCGCTTTATAACTAATGCATTAGACTGGATATATACAAACAAAAAGAAAGAATAATTCAGCAGAAGACAGAGTTGGAGATGGGTGAATGAATTCGAAAGTACTCCGAAGCAACATGCAAGAAAATTTTAAGTACATGGCCAAGATATTGTGGAAGAGTATTTATTTTATATCATCCTGCAGTGAATTGATGATGGCAGAAGTAATATGCATATTTTAACCAGCTTTATATGCGGGTTGGTTCAGAAGGATATCTCAGTCATATGTACATTCTAATAGGTCTTACGTGGGAATGCATAGATTCGATTTGTTT